>OZ024744.1:107275491-107285491 GCA_964016885.1 Eledone cirrhosa
TGTTTTGAACAGTTCTTTGATTCTTATATTCTTATATTTCAAGGAATATGACGTCACTTTCAGCTTATATCTGGAGTCTAAAAGACAACCACACCCAATATAAGTTACACTGGGAGATCCTAGCTAGGGCTAGATCGTATAACGGAAATAAAAGACCATGTGACCTCTGCGCCGCTGGGCCCTGGAAATACTCTACGCCACAGACCACATCTTAAACAAAAAATCTGAGACAATTTCGGCTTGTAAACATAAATTGCACAAAACTTTCCTGTATTACAGCCCTACGTTATACCCTAACGGATAGCACGATCTATACGTGGATATTTACGTCTTGATGTGGGAGCTAAGTATATGTTTTGTTTATTCCTTTACTTATTTGCATAGGTAAGTATATATTACCCGTATGTTTTGTGAAGGTATGTATACCTTCTCGTACGTATATTTGACTGTTTTGGCGTATAATTTTTACATATTTTGGTATTTAGGGCTTGGTTATGTGTATATGGGAGTTTTGCGTCTGCGTGAGTATGCAGGTTCGTACGTATGGTGGGTGTGTGTATATGTGTACTTCTTGTTTTAGTTGACTTACGTCTCCGAACCTTCATGTATTTATTTGTAGGTATGTGTGTGCGCTTGTTATATACGTATTTATTTACTTATATACGTTTATATAATTATTTATTTATTTGTACACAAGCATACACACATACACATATTTATATGTGGTTTTGTATACCTGTGGTAAGGTTTTGCGTATGCTTGTGTATGTACGTATCTGTTTGCGTGTATGTATTTATTTGTTCCTATTACTTCTGTATTGTATTTATTTACTTTGTTCTTAACTCTGTAGCGGAGATTCATTCGGTCTCCTAGTTAGAATTTTAGTCTACGACTTCTGCTATACCATTTACGTGGTTTTGTCTTTGCACGCTATTGTTCTCCACGCTCCACATATGACTTATTATCTTCGTTTTTTCGTTCATTGCCAAAGAACGTCTCTATGCACCACTTAGAGAACATTAGTCTACGACCTCTTTTATACCATAAACGTGGTTCTGTCTTTGCGCGTAATTGTTTTTCACCGCTCCTATTAATGACGTATTATTCGTTTTTTCCCGTTCTTTGCCAGCGAACGTCACCATGAACCAAAGTATCGTCTTCCTGTCTTCCTCCGGTTGCAACGTTTTTTGAAATATCCAGTTCTGCGTTTACAGATTGACTTTGTTAGTTTCAGAAGATCCCGTTAAGGGTGAAAGCAGCGATTCTTTGCTTAAACTTTAATCTGTTATTTTAATAAATATATATATATATATATATATAATTATAAATGTAAGCTATCACCGTATTTTGACTAAAGAAATTAAAGAAAATTATTTAGCCTGATAGTGGGGTTAAGAACCCTCGGAGAAATGGAAAAAGATGAGTATGGAGGTATATGGGAGTCGAACCCACATCTTTGGCTATCCAGACCACTGTGCTACCATTACATCAACACATCACCCGTCTTTTTCCCTTCGAATTAGAAGCTATAATCTTAGCAACTGTAAATGTCAAGTAACAATATTTTCGAAACAGCGAACGAGTTTGAAATTCTCCGAGGGTTCTTAACCCCACTATCAGACTAAACAATTTTCTTTAATTTCTTTAGTTAAAATACGGCGATAGCTTACATTTATAATTTCAAACTGGCTCGCTGTTTCGAAAATATTCTTACTTGACATTTACTGTTGCTAAGATTATAGCTTCTAATTCGAATTGAAGAAGACGGGTGATGTATTGGTGTAATGGTAGCACAGTGGTCTGGATAACCAAAGATGTGGGTTCGACTTCTATTTTTGTCAATACTCATCTTTTTCCATTTCTCCGAGGGTTCTAAACCCCACTATCAGGCTAAATAATTTTCTTTAATTTCTTTAGTCAAAATACAGCGATAGCTTACATTTATAATTTCAAACTTGCTCGCTGTTTCGAAAATATTCGTACATATATATATATATATATATATATATATTCATATATACATAAATGTAATCCGAGTTTTTCGAATAATAATCGATTTGTTTGCAATTATACAAATGGCCTCTTTAAGCCATGTCAGTAGAATCACCCGGTCATTCTTGCTCTTGTGTTGGCATGTAAACAGAACTGCAGACACTAATGTTTCTGGGTGATTACTCTTCATCAGTACAGTTGGCTGCTTACAGTCAGAGCTAGTGAAATGATATAATATTTTCTAAAATATGCAGTGACTGATTGGCTTGATTTGCATATTAGCAGACTGGTTGATCAGTCAGATCTGTATATTAGCAGACCCACTGATCAGCCAGATTTGCATATCAGCAGATAGGCCAGTCAGTTTAATGCATACGAGTGATTATTGGCCAGTTTTGCCATATTCAAATAACTAACAAATAGTTTATCGCTTTACATGGCTGAATACAATAAATGTAATCTGAGTTTTTCGAATATTAATAATAATTGTTTCACAAGGCCAGCAATTATCCAGTGTATTACTGGTACTTTATTTTATCGAGTTAACCTCTTTTTTATATCATCATCATCATTTTACGTCCGCTTTTCCCTGATTGCAGGGAAAAGCGGACGTAAGATGATGATGATATATAAATACACACACTATATTATTTATGTTCATACATGGAACAAAAGCACTACCTAAGGTTTTAAGGCCCAATATTGACTATATCTCCAGATTGTAAGAGGGTGCAAATATGTAACCTAGTCTTCAGACACTTAAACAAGTTTGAAGACACTGTTAAAAATATAGCGCGTTAAAGTCTTGTTTATAAAAATGTTGGATAACAAAGGGAAATAACTGAAATATGTAAAATTGAAATGGTTATGTTAGTGTCTGTGTTTGCCATATAGCAGATGTTTGGTATTATATGGTGGTATATAATATATATATATATATATATATATATATAAGCCATAACAGAGGAGTTTATATATATATATATATAAGCCATAACAGAGGAGTTTATATATATATATAAGCCATAACAGAGGAGTTTAAAAATATATATAAGCCATAACAGAGGAGTTTAAGACTGGCTGTCCATGGGAACTTCTCTATGCTGACAATCTGGTTCTTATAGCAGAATCAGTAGAGGAGCTAGAGAATAAATTCTGGCTATGGAATCAAGAGAACTGAGAGTGAACCTAGCTAAGACAAAAGTGTTGATGAGTAGAAAAGAGGACAAAACTCTGATTCCGTCAGGGAAATGGCCATGTTAGATATGCAGAAAAGGAACTGGCATAAATTTTATAAAATGCACACAATGCAGATCCTGGGTACACAAGAGATATAGCGGGATTGCAGGCAAACTAACAGGTAGGGAGAAATACGTATGCAGTAGATGTACAGGGAAATTAGACAGTAGAAGACACATTTTTTTACTTAAAATGATGATGATGATGATGATATATATATATATTATTTCAAAATATTAATAAATATAGACATTCATGTGATCAAATATATTTTATTATATATATTTCAGAGGTACTGTGCTGTTTCATCAGTACGTCCTCATCAGATAAAATAAATTGATGTCTGACATACCTCAACTGTGCTGATGGCTCAATTCCAGTTTTGGCTGAAAACCTATCTGTTGAGTGCTTCTAATCTATTGTAAAACTATATTCATTGATTAATCAATGAACCTTGTTAAACTTTTGGTTATATATATATATATATATATATATGATGGGGTCGAGGGAACAGCATTTTGACATGGCATGTCTTATGCATTTTAAACCTGCTGCAGCCCATCTCCTGCCAGGTTTGAACACAGCTGATTTATTTCAGAGAAGGAGAGGCAACAACAGAGAGGAATGACAAAGATATAGAGGCAGATTTCACCCAAGTAACAGACTGGCATTTCTTTTATCAAGCTCAAAAAGATGAAAGGCAACGTTCAGCTTAGAGGGATTTGAACTCAGAGAACAGAGAACTGGGACAAATACTGCAAACATTTTACCTGATATCATTATAATAAAACCGAAGATCACATGACAACCACTTTGTGATAGATTTGTAAGGAAATTGTAATTTGAGGATGAGCTTTGATATCTTCCTCCATCACCCAGACTGTTGGCAACACATGCACCTACATAGTTTACAACTGCTATCCTATCTATTTATCTATCTATCTATTCCCTTCTTTAAGTATCACTTTAGAAGGAGAATCAGGGTGGAGAGAGAGGCACTGCACCCCAGTAAATTTACTGAAAGGTGGGTGAATGAAGCGAAAATGGCCCGAGTGATTGGGCCTTCTCTGTTTATAAGCCTGTAAGTTGAGGAAGAGAGCAAAAGGAAGAAAGGAGCACTTGCACAACACGCTCCTGGAGTTGAGGGTTGATCTATCGACGGGGTATTAAACAACCCATTTGTGGCGCCTCCCCCCTATTGGGGATTTCGATTGTTGAAATTGTTTGTTTTTATATTTTTTACATGACTATGTAAAATCCCCGGCATGTCTTTGTATTGTCCCCTTTTCTTGTTGCGCCCTTGTGGCTAATAAAGAAATATATCTGTCTATCTCTTGGGATGGACACGTGTTAAACTTGCTTGGTAAGTTTTGTTTAAATTTCTTTAGAAATTCATCATTGTGAACTTTTATTTTTATACCAATTTGTAAAGGGACTGACAGGTCAAATTTTGATCTGGTCAATCTCCCAAAATATTGTGCCCCTCAGGGCAAAAACATCCGACATATTTTCGAAAATATTTTTGCAAAACAGTTCAATTTTTAAAAATGGCCGAAGCAAAGGCACCAACTTCTTTGTCAATACAAGAAGATGGGAAGAGAAAGCCATGCCTACTTGACCAGCAGGTAGTAGCAGACATGGACAAAGGTATGCCAACATTATCGCCTCAACATTTAGAAGAGGAACAAGCTTCAGCTGCTTGTAAGCAACTGAACACGCCTGATGTCACACACGTCACATGTATCCACACACAGAAGGAAGAATGTGTAGCAAATACTAACACCACCACAAGCAACATAAACAACAACAACAACAAATGAGAACAACAACAACACAACAAAAAGAATCAGCAGCAACAACGAATGAGACCATCACCATCACTACCACCACCAGCAGCAGCAGCAGCAGCAGCAGCAACAACAAAATTTCATTTGCAGCAACTGTTGCTAAGCAACAGGATTTTAAATATTACCCCATGGACATTTCCCAAAAGTCCCAATATTTGAAAGAAGCTTCCAACTATGTGACGTTTGAGGGAGACACCCCACACATACACATACCCCCACAAGTCGAACAGTTGACATCATTACCAAAAAACCCATAACGCTCCCAACAAGCACTATTGAAGCTGTACTAAAAGATATCAAGCCAGATGTAGCATACCTCCAAAGAGGTAAACAGTATGGAAGTGAACCAGTTCTCTTTAAGAGTGAAACTCTGGCTCAAAAACACTCGGTTCACCCAATAAAAACGGATCAATACATCTTCCACACATACATGGGACGAAGATCCTACGAAATAAAAATAACCAGGATCCCAGCAGAGGTCAACATATGGTGGATCCTACGCTGCATCCTGAAGAAGGATGAGGACACCCTCCTATCTGTAGACAGGACAGACCGGAATAACTGGTTTGGAACCTGCATCGAGGTTCTGGTACAAATGAGGCCAGAGAGAGTTGAGAAAATCCCGGACAGGATCGTCCTTTGAGGAAGATGTCATCTCTATTTTAGTGGAGGGGAAAAGACCTCAGTGCCATAAGTGTGGGAAAACCACACACTTAAAGGCCTTTTTCCCTCTCTTAAACAAACCGAGGACAAATAAGATGTTATTACCAACACCAAAACCCCAACATCAACACTCCAAACCAAACACAACACAAAAACCTGCAACATCCACTCCCACACCACCACCACACAAAATCCCACTGAAAAACGTTCCATTGCCTCCTCCCTCCCTGTCAAATACTTCCACAAAGACCTGCATAAACACTCCACCACACAACATACCCCTCCCATCTACCCCTGATTCAGAAGTCTCAGACACGGGAACCTCTACATCTCCAAGTGAGAATGAAGAGGAACCCCAAAAATCCAAAAAACAAAAAAAAAGAGACAAAAAACACAAAAACAAAAACATCTACAGAAAACACGCACACACTCAACCCCACCATAAACACATTGCCACAAACGACAAACACACCAACAACACAATCACCACCATCACAACCAAACACTTCACCAACAAAACAAACACCCACACCACCACAATCACAAACCCCAATCACAAAAAGAAAACTACAAACAGAAACAGCACACATAAAAAACAAAACACATTACACATACATAAAAACAACAAAGAATTGATAGAAACTGTCCAAAAGGATCCTACTATCCAAACGGAAGGGAAAACCTTCCCCACCAACGACCCACTCCCAAACCTCAAACTGATCAGGGTAACAACCCTACAACATGAAACATTGAAAGGGACCTTCCCACATGATGTGGGCGCCCCTTGCCAAAAATCCCCTTAGCTGTGTCCTGCTAAAAGGAATCCCTCACTCCCCAAACACCCCCAATCTGGACATGGAGATCGAACAACCCGACCTCCAGGAAACGAAAAAGTAAGTGTTCCTGCCTTTTCTCTCCCTAACTCTTCTTCACCAACATGGCAACTATACAAGTTGGATGTTTGAATGTACGTGGCCTGGGCATGCTCTGGAAACAGGGCCAGCTTTTAAATGATCTCAGGTCACATTGTATAGATGTGATAGCCATCACCGAGTCCAGGATTCACAACAAGCAACAGCTAACCCCCATGTTCGATGACTTTGAGATCTACACATCTCTCTGTCAGCCAGGAGGTGGAGGGGGGAGTTGCTGTTCTGTTTCGAAAAAATTTGGATCTCAAAGCACAAACGATTCACTTGGACCCGGAGGGCTGCTTGGTGGTCCTGGACGTGAATGGTAGTGAAGGTGGAGCTTTCAGACTGGTGGCCGTATATGCCCCCACTGGGACATCACGACCAGAGTTCTTCAAGCGTCTGGAGCCATTCCTGGAAGCGTCTCGCTCCTTAGTGTTAGCGGGGGAGTGGAATGGCATCTTAGATGCACATTGGGACTATGTAGGAGCTTGTGATAATAGAGGGGGGGTGTAATAGCCTCAAAAACCTCATCAGCCAATTCCAACTGGCTGATAGATATTGACTAGACTTCCCAAGTGTACCACTGTGGACGTGGAGCATGGGTCTTCTAGATCGAATTTAGATAGATTTTTAATTAGACAGAAAGATAAGGAAACATTAAGCTGTCCACAAATACACATGGTTGCCTAATCAGACCACAAATTAGTCACCTGCATAGTCAACCTTGATAGAACACAGACAGGGACCCAGGTACTGGAAGCTAAACATGTCGCTTCCGGTGCGTAAGGCTTACAGTAAACGGATTAGCACTTTAGTTAAGTGCCAGTTGACGGGTGCGATCGTCAACAACAGGTGGTGGAGCTCTCTCAAGAAAGCAATCAGAATAGAATTGATAGCATTTAGCAAGGAAGTAGCTTTAGAAAAAACAAAACCGAAAAGGAACTGGTAGCTAAAGTAGAAGAGGCACTTAGGAATGGCAGTACAGCTGACGTGCTAGCGGCGAGAACGGCACTAGATCAGTTCTTCAATGTGAAACACAAAGATTGTAATGTCAGAAGTAGAACACGTGCTCTAAGAAACGAGGGAGCCAAAGCTGTTAGGTGGGCCCGAGTGGCAGAGGCGAAAAGTGGCAACAAATCCACAATTCGTTCCTTGCAAGACAAAGATGGACGCATTCTACTTGAATCGAAGCAGATGTGCACGGCCTTCCAGCATCATTTTGCACAACTGTTCGGGCAAAGCAGTACGTCAAGGGAGGTGATGGACTTCAGCTCCTACCTCGACCACGGATGTGGAGAGCTGTGAAAGGCCGATCACAGCGGGCAAAATAGAAGATGCCCTAGGTCGCTGTGGGAAATGCAAATCACTCGGTTTAGATGGTCTACCCTATGAGTTTTACATAGGCATGCCAGACTTGTTCTCTGGCGTCCTTGAAGCGGTCTACTGCAACTGGCAGCAGAATGGGAGGATTCCCAGTTCTGTAGGCAGAGGCGTAGTAACGCTGATCAGGAAAGATGAGAACAAGGGGGATGAGATAAGCAATTTCAGGCCCATAACTCTGCTCAACATAGAGTTAAAGATTTTGGCCAAGGTGTTAGCAGCGAGGCTGGCACTTCATCATCATCATCATCATCACTGTTTAACGTCCATTTTTCCATGCTAGCATTGTCGAGAACCTGGTAGATGAAGTGCAGACGTGTAATCCCAACCAGGTCCATACACGACAAACTCCACCTCATGCGATACATCATAGAGAGGGTAGGGTGTAAACCTGGCTTCAGTGGGGCTCTGATCAATTTAGATCAGTCTAAGGCATTTGATAAGGTCGATCATCAATACTTAGAAGCGGTTCTCAAGGCGGCTGGCTTCGGTCCCGTCTTCAGAGGCTGGATCGCTGCCATGCACACCAGCATCTGCTCGGCAGTCAAGGTGAATGGCTACCTATCGCAGCCATTCCAAATCATGCGTTCCATCCGTCAGGGGTGCCCTCTCTCCTCCATTCTGTATGTACTGACTCTCGAGCCGTTACTGCGGAAATTGGAGCTATTGCAGGGCATCCCGATCGAACCAGGACTGCGGAAAGCAGCGTCAGCCTATGCCGAGGACATAACCGTAATGGTGTCGAAAACCTCGGAAATCAGGGTAATTGGCAACCTATTACAGGAATACGAAACGTTGACAGGAGCAAGATTAAACCCAAACAAGTCTGTTGGTTTGCAACTCGGCACATGGAGAGGCAAACCCATGCCTTCCAACAGTGTCATTGGACGCTGGACAGAAGGACTGATGAAATTGCTCGGGGTCTGGTTTGGTCCAGACCTCCAGGTGGAGAAAAACTGGAATGAGGTCACGGCGAAAGTGTTTGCACTCACCCAGAAGTGGGCTGAGTGCAAACTCTCCTTGAAAGGTCGAGCGGAGGTGGCGAACACTTACATAGCGTCTGTCATCTACTACCGCTTGACAGTCGTGCCTTGTTCCCGCGAATACCTCACCAAAATAGAACGCCTACTCTTCAAGTTCCTCTGGAAGAAACAGGCTCCATTGGTGAGGAGATCCATCTGCTGTCAACACCCTTCTAACGGAGGGCTGGGAATGCCGTGGCTGATGATGCGCAACCATGCGCTGAGGCTGCGCCATCTCCAGTGGTCCTGACCGGCGAACCGGTCTGGCTGTTGTTTGTGAGATGAGCTCTTCCACAATTCGTTGCACTAACAGAGCTGCAGTCCTGGGTCAAGCTAAGACCGAAAATGGGCGTCTGGTACCTCGAGTGCCTCCAGGCGCTCCCAGCCTTCTTCCAAGCGGAAACGGCAATCAGCGGAGACTCCACTTCGACATTCTATAGGGGATTAGTGGAGGATAAGTGTGACGACGTTCTCGGGGAAACTCTAGCCATCGAGGAAGACGAACTGACCAGTCTGTTCGGGAGGACTTTCCGTCCAGGGCCTATGGATAACTTCCAGAGGTCTCTGGCCTGGCAGTGTTACCGAGGAGCTCTACCAGTTTGAGACAAAATCTACAGTGAGGTCTCTGCCTGCACGACCCTCTCAGAAATAAGTGGGCGAAGAAAAAGATTTCAGAGTAAATCATGATATCAATAAAAACCTAAAATTAGCAGGGACATGTACATTTGTAAATTCATATCATTGTGATTGGGGAAAATCGTCTTCCTCACAGCAATATCACATCACCACAAGTGAGTACAACTACTGGTTTCACCGATCATGTGATTGATGAAGCAAGAATTCCCTCAACTCACTGTGACAGACTTCACTACTTTGACATAGACTCAACCAACAATTCCCTCTGAGACAGACTTCACTACCTTGACATAGACTCAACCAACAA
>OZ024744.1:107290491-107307991 GCA_964016885.1 Eledone cirrhosa
TATGAACATTTCGAGTGATGAATGACCTTCAGGAACGAATCAAGTTTGAGAACCGAGGCTACACTTTGTGTATAAAGACTATATATAAATATATATACATCGTCATCATCATCATTGTTTAATGTCCATTTCCATGAATGCATGGGTTAGACAAGTTGTCATGTTATGACACAAGCCAGATCAGGTGACCATCTCTTGCTCATGGAGATCTGAAGTTTGGCTTGATTTCTTTGGCTGGATGTCCTTCCTAATGCACACCACATTACAGTGTTGACCAACACTTTATTTGGATGCCCTTCCTAATGCACACCACATTACAGTGTTGACTAACACTCTTTATTTGGATGCCCTTCCTAATGCACACCACATTACAGTGTTGACCAACACTTTATTTGGATGCCCTTCCTAATGCACACCACATTACAGTGTTGACTAACACTCTTTATTTGGACGCCCTTCCTAATGCACACCACATTACAGTGTTGACCAACACTCTTTATTTGGATGCCCTTCCTAATGCACACCACATTACAGTGTTGACTAACACTCTTTATTTGGATGCCCTTCCTAATGCACACCACATTACAGTGTTGACTAACACTCTTTATTTGGATGCCCTTCCTAATGCACACCACATTACAGTGTTGACCAACACTCTTTATTTGGATGCCCTTCCTAATGCACACCACATTACAGTGTTGACCAACACTCTTTATTTGGATGCCCTTCCTAATGCACACCACATTACAGTGTTGACCAACACTCTTTATTTGGATGCCCTTCCTAATGCACACCACATTACAGTGTTGACCAACACTCTTTATTTGGATGCCCTTCCTAATGCACACCACATTACAGTGTTGACCAACACTCTTTATTTGGATGCCCTTCCTAATGCACACCACATTACAGTGTTGACCAACACTCTTTATTTGGATGCCCTTCCTAATGCACACCACATTACAGTGTTGACCAACACTCTTTATTTGGATGCCCTTCCTAATGCACACCACATTACAGTGTTGACCAACACTCTTTATTTGGATGCCCTTCCTAATGCACACCACATTACAGTGTTGACCAACACTCTTTATTTGGATGCCCTTCCTAATGCACACCACATTACAGTGTTGACCAACACTCTTTATTTGGATGCCCTTCCTAATGCACACCACATTACAGTGTTGACCAACACTCTTTATTTGGATGCCCTTCCTAATGCACACCACATTACAGTGTTGACCAACACTCTTTATTTGGATGCCCTTCCTAATGCACACCACATTACAGTGTTGACCAACACTCTTTATTTGGATGCCCTTCCTAATGCACACCACATTACAGTGTTGACCAACACTCTTTATTTGGATGCCCTTCCTAATGCACACCACATTACAGTGTTGACCAACACTCTTTATTTGGATGCCCTTCCTAATGCACACCACATTACAGTGTTGACCAACACTCTTTATTTGGATGCCCTTCCTAATGCACACCACATTACAGTGTTGACTAACACTCTTTATTTGGATGCCCTTCCTAATGCACACCACATTACAGTGTTGACCAACACTCTTTATTTGGATGCCCTTCCTAATGCACACCACATTACAGTGTTGACTAACACTTTATTTGGATGCCCTTCCTAATGCACACCACATTACAGTGTTGACCAACACTCTTTATTTGGATGCCCTTCCTAATGCACACCACATTACAGTGTTGACCAACACTCTTTATTTGGATGCCCTTCCTAATGCACACCACATTACAGTGTTGACCAACACTCTTTATTTGGATGCCCTTCCTAATGCACACCACATTACAGTGTTGACTAACACTCTTTATTTGGATGCCCTTCCTAATGCACACCACATTACAGTGTTGACTAACACTCTTTATTTGGATGCCCTTCCTAATGCACACCACATTACAGTGTTGACCA
Source organism: Eledone cirrhosa (assembly GCA_964016885.1). NCBI lineage: Eukaryota > Metazoa > Mollusca > Cephalopoda > Octopoda > Eledonidae > Eledone > Eledone cirrhosa. The sequence continues at coordinate 107,292,437 of OZ024744.1, forward strand.
ACACTCTTTATTTGGATGCCCTTCCTAATGCACACCACATTACAGTGTTGACCAACACTCTTTATTTGGATGCCCTTCCTAATGCACACCACATTACAGTGTTGACTAACACTCTTTATTTGGATGCCCTTCCTAATGCACACCACATTACAGTGTTGACCAACACTCTTTATTTGGATGCCCTTCCTAATGCACACCACATTACAGTGTTGACCAACACTCTTTATTTGGATGCCCTTCCTAATGCACACCACATTACAGTGTTGACTAACACTCTTTATTTGGATGCCCTTCCTAATGCACACCACATTACAGTGTTGACTAACACTCTTTATTTGGATGCCCTTCCTAATGCACACCACATTACAGTGTTGACCAACACTCTTTATTTGGATGCCCTTCCTAATGCACACCACATTACAGTGTTGACCAACACTCTTTATTTGGATGCCCTTCCTAATGCACACCACATTACAGTGTTGACTAACACTCTTTATTTGGATGCCCTTCCTAATGCACACCACATTACAGTGTTGACTAACACTCTTTATTTGGATGCCCTTCCTAATGCACACCACATTACAGTGTTGACCAACACTCTTTATTTGGATGCCCTTCCTAATGCACACCACATTACAGTGTTGACCAACACTCTTTATTTGGATGCCCTTCCTAATGCACACCACATTACAGTGTTGACTAACACTCTTTATTTGGATGCCCTTCCTAATGCACACCACATTACAGTGTTGACCAACACTCTTTATTTGGATGCCCTTCCTAATGCACACCACATTACAGTGTTGACCAACACTCTTTATTTGGATGCCCTTCCTAATGCACACCACATTACAGTGTTGACCAACACTATTTGGATGCCCTTCCTAATGCACACCACATTACAGTGTTGACTAACACTCTTTATTTGGATGCCCTTCCTAATGCACACCACATTACAGTGTTGACCAACACTCTTTATTTGGATGCCCTTCCTAATGCACACCACATTACAGTGTTGACTAACACTCTTTATTTGGATGCCCTTCCTAATGCACACCACATTACAGTGTTGACCAACACTCTTTATTTGGATGCCCTTCCTAATGCACACCACATTACAGTGTTGACCAACACTATTTGGATGCCCTTCCTAATGCACACCACATTACAGTGTTGACCAACACTATTTGGATGCCCTTCCTAATGCACACCACATTACAGTGTTGACTAACACTCTTTATTTGGATGCCCTTCCTAATGCACACCACATTACAGTGTTGACTAACACTCTTTATTTGGATGCCCTTCCTAATGCACACCACATTACAGTGTTGACTAACACTCTTTATTTGGATGCCCTTCCTAATGCACACCACATTACAGTGTTGACCAACACTCTTTATTTGGATGCCCTTCCTAATGCACACCACATTACAGTGTTGACCAACACTCTTTATTTGGATGCCCTTCCTAATGCACACCACATTACAGTGTTGACTAACACTCTTTATTTGGATGCCCTTCCTAATGCACACCACATTACAGTGTTGACCAACACTCTTTATTTGGATGCCCTTCCTAATGCACACCACATTACAGTGTTGACCAACACTCTTTATTTGGATGCCCTTCCTAATGCACACCACATTACAGTGTTGACCAACACTCTTTATTTGGATGCCCTTCCTAATGCACACCACATTACAGTGTTGACCAACACTCTTTATTTGGATGCCCTTCCTAATGCACACCACATTACAGTGTTGACCAACACTCTTTATTTGGATGCCCTTCCTAATGCACACCACATTACAGTGTTGACCAACACTCTTTATTTGGATGCCCTTCCTAATGCACACCACATTACAGTGTTGACCAACACTCTTTATTTGGATGCCCTTCCTAATGCACACCACATTACAGTGTTGACCAACACTCTTTATTTGGATGCCCTTCCTAATGCACACCACATTACAGTGTTGACTAACACTCTTTATTTGGATGCCCTTCCTAATGCACACCACATTACAGTGTTGACCAACACTCTTTATTTGGATGCCCTTCCTAATGCACACCACATTACAGTGTTGACCAACACTATTTGGATGCCCTTCCTAATGCACACCACATTACAGTGTTGACCAACACTATTTGGATGCCCTTCCTAATGCACACCACATTACAGTGTTGACCAACACTCTTTATTTGGATGCCCTTCCTAATGCACACCACATTACAGTGTTGACTAACACTCTTTATTTGGATGCCCTTCCTAATGCACACCACATTACAGTGTTGACTAACACTCTTTATTTGGATGCCCTTCCTAATGCACACCACATTACAGTGTTGACCAACACTCTTTATTTGGATGCCCTTCCTAATGCACACCACATTACAGTGTTGACCAACACTCTTTATTTGGATGCCCTTCCTAATGCACACCACATTACAGTGTTGACTAACACTCTTTATTTGGATGCCCTTCCTAATGCACACCACATTACAGTGTTGACCAACACTATTTGGATGCCCTTCCTAATGCACACCACATTACAGTGTTGACCAACACTCTTTATTTGGATGCCCTTCCTAATGCACACCACATTACAGTGTTGACCAACACTCTTTATTTGGATGCCCTTCCTAATGCACACCACATTACAGTGTTGACCAACACTCTTTATTTGGATGCCCTTCCTAATGCACACCACATTACAGTGTTGACCAACACTCTTTATTTGGATGCCCTTCCTAATGCACACCACATTACAGTGTTGACCAACACTCTTTATTTGGATGCCCTTCCTAATGCACACCACATTACAGTGTTGACCAACACTCTTTATTTGGATGCCCTTCCTAATGCACACCACATTACAGTGTTGACCAACACTCTTTATTTGGATGCCCTTCCTAATGCACACCACATTACAGTGTTGACTAACACTCTTTATTTGGATGCCCTTCCTAATGCACACCACATTACAGTGTTGACCAACACTCTTTATTTGGATGCCCTTCCTAATGCACACCACATTACAGTGTTGACCAACACTCTTTATTTGGATGCCCTTCCTAATGCACACCACATTACAGTGTTGACCAACACTCTTTATTTGGATGCCCTTCCTAATGCACACCACATTACAGTGTTGACTAACACTCTTTATTTGGATGCCCTTCCTAATGCACACCACATTACAGTGTTGACCAACACTCTTTATTGTGGTATTGAAACAACTACCTTACAGGGGGAATTGGCTGCTTTTTCTCGTGTCACCAATACAACGACCTTACAGGACCAACAGGGTGCTTTTGTTGTGGCACCAGATCAGCATATATGGTGGATTTTGTGCTTTTTGTCGTGGCTGGCAATGACATTGTAGGAGATCAGATGTAGAGCGTGGCCAAATTTGATGCTGCTTCTGTGTGTGGGTTGGGCAGGTGAGGTGTATCAGGGACGAGGGTTGGGCAGGTGGTGTATCAGGGATGAGGGTTGGGCAGGTGGTGTATCAGGGACGAGGGTTGGGGAGAGTTGGCACAGGTAGGCAAGTTTGACATTAATTAGGTGTGTGGGATATTTAGCAGGTAAGATTGGATGGGGGTGTGTAGGAGTGGAGAGAGGACTAGTACTGACTAGTGTGACCTCAACACAAAATGAAGGAGAGATTGTATGATATGTGTATACAAACATGGTAGTGAAACCAGAGCACTGTATGCAGAGGCCCCGTGAAGATTGGAAAGAAATGAAGCTTGCATGCTCCAGTGTGTAATAGTAATATACACTATTAAGTTAGACATGGCGGTACTCAGTAACAGAGAAGACCGCCTTACCTAAATATATAGTAAAACCTACTCCAGCCAGTAGGCATCTCTAACAAAATACACCCCATCCCACCACCACCACCACCACCCCATCCACACCACCCCGTTCTATGTAAAGTTATGTTGGTGCCGCGCCATCCAGGCCGAAACAAATGAGATCATGTAGGTGTCACGACAAAAAAACACACAGTCCACGCTGTAATGTGGCCGTGTAGGCAACACGGTAAAAACCTCCCAGACCCACACTGTAAATGTGGTTGGTGTTAGGAAGGGCATCCAACTGTAGAAAACCTGCCAGACAGTCCTATGCGAGCAAGACAATCACTCTTGCCTCAAGTGGGACTACCCCCGTCCAAACCCATGCAAGCGTGGAACACGGACGTTAAACGTTGATGATGATGATGATGATGATGATGGCCTGCAAGAATTTTTGGTGGAAACATTCGAGGCACTGAATATGCTCACAGTATGTTGTCCATACAGCCTGACTGTAAGCACATGATTGTCACACTTAAACTTTCATGTGCTGCCTGATATATGACTGTGACCACAGGTGCTTCTCCAGCTTATCAAAAACATCGGAAGCTTTGGACAGTCGGTAGCTACCACTTTATTAAGGGTGCTGGTTCTAGAGAGAGAACTACCCAGATAAACTAATTTATCCACAACTTTCAATATTTTCTCTTCGATAGGTATGGATGGTGGGATATGTTAATATGGGATGCATGTTGATACATTACCACTGTTTTTATCAGGCTGATTGTCAGCCCAAATTTATCACACACTGCTGAGAAGTAATACATCGGAAGTTGATGGTTTTCTTCTGTGTGGTTAAATAAATTACCATCGTCTACATAAATATATATACATATATATATATGTTATCATACAACAGGAAGGCTGTTTAACATCCGATGTTTCAAAAACATATATTGCAATTCTACATTATCTTCTTTATGTAGACAATGGCAATCTGATCCACCCCCTAACTGACCAGCAGCTGGCCATTGCTAAATCTGACCTTAAAAAAACCTACTCCCCACAAATAATTCCTCATTCACTACCAGAAAGGAACACACAGCAGTCAACTTGCTGCTACCAAGATGAAAACTACTATGAAATCCCACACTGAATTTTATACTTGAATTTTCAAATCTCAAATTTTAACTCTTCTTATTATTAATTTTTCTTAATATTAATCAACATTTGAAAAGATGGCTTTTGCAGACCCATCGAAATCGGTCATTTTTTATAGCCTTTATTCTTTCCTTACCTTATAAAATTATGTTTTTTCACAAAAAAGTATTCTCTCTCTCTCTCTCTCTCTCTCTCTCTCGTAATAATAATAATAAATTTGAAGACTAAAATCCAAAGAGGGCTCGATAAGGATAAATATATAAGAACCGTAGAGCAAATATTTATTAAAATAACAGATTAAAGTTTAAGCAAAGAATCGCTGCTTTCAAAGGGTGAAAGCAGCAATTCTTTGCTTAAACTTTAATCTGTTATTTTAATAAATATATATATATATATATGCCAATATCTGCGTTGGTGAATGCTTTCAACAAAACAAGCAGAAAAAATGGCAGCGTTAGGGCGAACAAGATCATCCTATTTCACACCTGTCTCAACTGAGAGTTCACAACTGGTGCAAAGCCATACTCTTATGTTATCAGGCAATGAACATATAGGACCCATAAACTTCTCAGTGTAACCTAGATTCAAGAGAATACTCCAAAGAGTTTGCCTATCGACTATGTCAAAACCCTTCATGAGATCAGTAAAGCAACTCCTACAAATCAAGCTGTTACTCCTTACACTTCACCTGCATTTGAAGTACAGTAAACATATCTGCTGTACCCCAATATGGACGGAAATCACACAGAGATTCCGGCAGAGTGTTAGGTGCAATGTGCATAGTCAGATGATTAAGAAGGATCCTGACAAAGATTTTACCAACATCTGATAACAGAGAGATCCTACAGTAGTTGTCACAATCATCTTTGGGTCCCTTCTTGGAGAGGGAGATGAGAATGACATCCTTCCAGTCCTGTGGGACTGCATCCTTCAACCACACCTTTACATAAACACAATATATACACACACACACACACACACACACATATATAAATACACATATATACATACACACACATATAAATACACATATATACATACACACACATATATATATATATAAATAAATAAATACACATATAGGCATATACACATATATACACCTATATACATATGTATATATACACATATATACACCTATATATATATATACACCTGTGTATGTGTATACAATATTAAGATACAGAGGCTAAATTTATATACTTTCTTTTATGGAGATGTGAGATGAGACTTTAGAAATAACATCGAAAGCAGGTGTGTTACCATATCATAATGGATTACATGATTAAAAGTATTATCTTAGAGGATGTCTGAAGACTTCATAGTGTCAGGAATTGCCTTATAGCATCATGACGTAATAATGGCACCAAAGAAATGCGCTTTATGGCTAATTACATAATGAAAGAAAGTATGGAAATCTACCCTTCATATTTTATTATTTTGGCAGTATCGGTAGAGGGTCGGACGCCATGCTTTGACGCAAAGAGTTACGGCCCTTTCCATTCTGAGTTCAAATCTCGCCGAGGTAACTTTGCCTTTTTACCCTTATGGGGTCGATAAAATAAAGTACCACTAATGTACTGGGATAATTGCTGGCCTTGTGCCAAAAGTAGAAACAATTATTATTGTATGTAAACAGCGTCATGTAGTGACCAGGTGATACCCCATAAGATTTAGAAAGATACTTAAGATGTATGCTTTTTCCTAATTACACTATGATGTGCTGATTGGAGTGAAAGAAACATAGCTCCAGCTACCAATTACTAAACATATAACACAAATATATATCTCTCTCTCTCTCTATATATATATATATATATATATATATATATATATATATATATATATACTAGCCGAATTACCCGCGCCTTGCTGCGTTTCACACCTTTTTTTTGTAAGAAAATGATGATTGATTTTAAATCAGTGATATAATTTATGGAGAAAAACTCTGCATTTCAATATTACTCAATGTAAAATGTAATGCATGAAAAATTGGAAAACATTATTTTTTGTAATATATCAAATCAAAATTATGTTATTAAATCTTATTCTTATTTTGTTTCTTGTAAATAATTTTTTTCACAATATCAATTCAAAACTTTTGTGAATAGGCATCATATCTTGTCATTTACCTATGGTTTAAATTTCATATAAATCAAAGGGAAAACATTTTCAGCGGGGGTTTGTGACCCCGAGGAACCCTTTGTTAAAAATGAAATATACTTATCCAAGTACCCTGGGCAATGTAGTTTCAGAATATATATCGTTATGGGGGTCTATCTCCAAAACCATAGGAGGAGTTCATGAACAAAAAGCCCCCTATTAGGGTTCCACTCCGGGGAACCCTAATAGAGGGTTTAACCCCCATTAGGGTGTCTTAATATTATTGAAATTTGCTGAAATTTTGTGAATTGGCATCATATCTTGTCATTTACCTATGGTTTAAATTTCATATAAATCGAAGGGAAAACATTTTCAGCGGGGGTTTGTGCCTCCGGGGAACCCTAATAGGGGGCTTAACCACCATTAGGGTGTCTTAATATTATTGAAATTTGCTGAAATTTTGTGAATTGGCATCATATCTTGTCATTTACCTATGGTTTCAATTTCATATAAATCGAAGGGAAAATATTTTCAGTGGGGGTTTGTGATCCCGAGGAACCCTTTGATTAAAATGAAATATACTTATCCAAGTACCCTGGGCAATGTAGTTTCAGAATATATATCGTTATGGAGGTCTATCTCTAAAACCATAGGAGTTCATGAACAAACAGACAGGAATACAACTTTATATATATACTAACATAATGGCCCGGCATTGCTCAGGATTTTAAACATAGATTGGCATGTTTATCCCTCCTTTCTGAAACAGTACAGAGAAGAACGGAATACCTCGGCCTGGAGATGGTGTCTACATTTTGTGCTTATAAAAAGATTTGTCGTAGATTACCAGGGGTTTAACTTAATTGGGTGCCTGAGAGTAAAATGTTCAACCCACGAAAGCCAAGACGATAGGGTTAAGTAAAAAGGCATTCGACAAACTAAACATGTATTTGTTGTGCTATGGTACAATGAAAGCAATAGTTACAGAGCTGTAAGCATGTGGGACTGCAGTAGTGGAGAGCATGAAGTAATTTAGTTGGATACTTTTAAGGTTATAGGCCCCAACGCAACTAAAATGCTAAACATTTTTTTCAGTAATCTTTTTCAGTCAACGCATATGCAAAGTTTTAAAAAAAATCGGTTGGGTACTTCTTGAGTTACAGGCCCTAATGCAACAAAAATGCTTTTTAAAAAAAAAATCGGTTTTTCGCCTAATGCAGTCCCTGGGGCAAAAAATGAGAAAATCTTTTTTGCTCAAAACACTCACACGACCATAAGTATCACATGTGTAAAGTTTGAAAAAAATCAGTTGGGTGGTTCTCGAGTTTTAGGGAGTCAGATAGACAGACAGACATTGTTTTAGATATATATAAAGTTGTATTCCTGTCTGTTTGTTTGTTCCTGAACTCCTATGGTTTTGGAGATAGACCCCCATAACCATATACATATATATATATATATATACACACACACACACACATATATATATATATATACACACACACACACATATATATATATATACACACACACACATATATACATATACACATATATATATATATATATAGACACGTGATGCGCATGAAAGTCGATAGCTGTATAACAAAGTGCAGGGCAATAAAGATAGACGGTAGTCACGGAATAGGCAGACCTAGAAAAACCTGGGACGAGCTGATAAACTCCGACATCACACACACCTCTCCAAGACAATGTCACTGGACCGAGACCTTTGGCGGTACTCAGTAACAGAGAAGACCCGCCTTACCTAAATATATAGTAAAACCTACTCCAGCCAGTAGGCATCTCTAACAAAATACACCCCGTCCCACCACCACCACCCCCACCCCATCCACACCACCCCGTTCTATGTAAAGTTATGTTGGTGCCGCGCCATCCAGGCCGAAACAAATGAGATCGTGTAGGTGTCACGACAAAAAAACACACAGTCCACGCTGTAATGTGGCCGTGTAGGCAACACGGTAAAAACCTCCCAGACCCACACTGTAAATGTGGTTGGTGTTAGGAAGGGCATCCAACTGTAGAAAACCTGCCAGACAGTCCTATGCAAGCAAGACAATCACTCTTGCCTCAAGTGGGACTACCCCAGTCCAAACCCATGCAAGCGTGGAACACGGACGTTAAACGTTGATGATGATGATGATGATGATACACACACACACATATATATATATCCAATTCAGTATTTGTGCCAACCCTTACCGATGGTCATGAATCTTGCGTAATGACCAAAAGATTACAAGTGGCCAAAATGGGGTGCAAATTACTCAATTGAGTGCATAGCACAAAGATCAGAAAGTCACTCCAGGTAGAGCTGCTACTTCTCTGAGCCGAGGGACATGTGGTTAGAATGTCGCAGGAAAGAATCGTTGGACAGATTTTACAGGCAAAACCAACAGGCAGGAGACCCAGAAGTAGACCCCGAGCAAGATGGTTGGATAACATCCATGAACATGGCTGGTCTAGCTTGGCATCCAGGAGGATCAGTTGGAGACAGTTGCTTCTGACAGGACAAGGCGAAAGGAGTGTTGTGGGCTCCTGCACGACCCCCCCCCCCCCCCTCAGAAATATATGGGCGAAGATACATATATTTCTATATATATAAATGGCAATTTCTGTCTGTTTGTTTGTTTGTGAACCTAAAACTCAAAAACTACCAAAACGATCTTGATGAAACTTGACACATGTGTGGGGCTCATGCCCATTTGATTTCTTGTGTATATTTCATTTTAATCAAAGGGTTCCCCGGGGGCTAAAACCTCACTGAAAATATTTTCCCTTCGATTTATATGAAATTTAAACCATAGGTAAATGACAGGATATGATGACTATTCACAAAATTTCAGCAAATTTCAATAATATTAAGACACCCTAATGGGGGTACTATTTTTTTCATTATAGCAACACTCAACTTCTCTGACAAACATGTTCTCGCCTGACCAATGCAATCAACAATATTTGTTTGCATTATTGTTTTGTAAATAAATTTGTCTTCGTTTTTGATTATCTGTCCTATATTTCGATTTCATTTTTGGTCTGAGAGGCATTGAGCATTTTAATGGGAACTGGGAATATCTCCGCTCCTGGGTATTACCAGGTACCTCAGCTAGTATATAATATATATATATAATGGTTTCTTTCTTTCTTTATTTATAATATATAATATATATATATATATATATATCATCATTTCATTTTACGTCCGCTTTTTCCTGCTTGCAAGGGTGGGACGGGAACTGATTCTGGCTTGATTTCTACAGCTGGATGCCCTTCCTAACACCAACCTCATTTACAGTGAGTGCTGGGTGCTTTTTTTCCGTGGCGCGTACATGTCCACTTTGCAGTGTGGGCTGGGTGCTTTTTTTTTTTTTCTGTGGCACCTCCACAACCACTTTGCATATATAATATATATAATATATATATAATATAGATATATATAATATATATAGATATCATCATCATCATCGTTTAACGTCTATCTTCCACGCTAGCATGGGTTTAGACGGGAATTGTCCCACTTGAGGCAAGATTGGTCGTCTCGCTCGTATAGGACTGTCTGGAAGGTTTTCTACGGCTGGATGCCCTTCCTAACACCAACTATGTTTACAGTGTGGAACTGGGAGGTTTTTACCGTGTTACCTACACGGCCACATTACAGCGTGGACTGTGTGCTTTTTTGTCGTGACACCTACACAACCTCATTTATTTAGGACTGGATGTTGTGGCACCAACATAACTTTATAGAGAAAGAGGTGGTGTGGGTGGGGGTAGGGGGTAGTGGGATGGGGGTGTATTTTTGGTTAGGAGGTGCCTACTGACTGTAGGTTTCGCTTTGTACATAGGCAAGGTGGATCTTCTGTATTACTGCTTAGCGCCAAAGATCTCGTCCAGTGACATTGTTTTGGAGAGGTGTAAGTGTGTAATGTCGGAATTTATGAGATCGTCCCAGGTTTTTCTGGGTCTACCTACTCCATAGCTTTCATCTATTTTGATCGACCTGCACTTTTTTATACAGCTGTCGTCTTTCATGCGCATCACGTGACTATACCAACGTAGTCTTCTCTCGAGTAAACAGCATTCTCATCCCTCTGATTCCTAATTTCTCACTTAGTTCATTTATGCTTTGCCGTTCACATATATTACTATTACACATCCAACGGAGCATGCAAGCTTCGTTCCTCTCCAGTCTGCGCAGATCCTCTGCACCCAATGCCCATGTCTCACTGACATGTAACATTGCTGTTCGTATGCAGGTATCATACAGCCTGCCTTTCATTTTTAGAGAGAAACCTTTAGCGGCCAATAGTGGTATCAGCTCTCTGAACTTTTTCCATCCCGTTCTGACTCTAGCTACTGTACTTTCAGAGCACCCTCCACCACTGCTGATTTTGTCACCCAGGTAACGGAAAGTGTCCACTATTTCTATAGAACCATCTGATACAATATATGTAAATATATATAATAGATATATATATAATAAGATCTTTGGCGCTACGCAGTAATACAGAAAACCCGCACTGCCTATGTACAAAGCGAAACCAACAGTCAGTAGGCACCTCTAAACCAAATATACACCCCAATCCACTATCCCTACCCTATCCTCCCACTAACACCACCCTCTCTCTGTAAAGTTGGTACCACAACATCCAGTCCAAATAAATGAGATAATGAGATCGAGATCACGACAAAAAAACACACAGTCCATACTGTAATGTGGCCGTGTAGGTAACACGGTAAAAAGTTCCCAGTTCCACACTGTAAATGTGGCTGGTATTAGGAAGGGCATCCAGATGTAGAAAACTTGCCAGATAGTCCTATATGAGCGAGACATGGTCAGCCGACCAACCTTGCCTCAAGTGGGACAACTCCCGTCTAACCCATGCTAGTGTGGAAGATGGACGTTAAACGATGATGATGATGATAATATATAATACATATAATATATATTATATTGGAGACGCAGGACATGGCAGCGATAATGAGGGACAGAGACCGCTGGAGAGAACTCGTCCATGGATCTTGGGAATTATACCCGCCTTAGATAGATATATATATAATATATAATATTATATATAATATATATAAGGCGGTGGATTGGCAGTATCGATAGAGGGTCGGATGCCATGCTTTCCAGCATAGTTAGATCCCTTAACGATCTGAGATCAAATCTCGCTGAGGTTGATTTTGTCTTTCATCCTTACGGGGTCGATAAAATAAAGTACCAGTAAGGCATTCGGTACTTGCTGCCATTGTGCCAAAAAGTAGAAACAATTATATATAATATAGTTATGTAATAAACAACATAAGATAATTATTTCATTTACCAGTGGTTTCTTGAAGGCAGATGGTATGACTGTCTTCAGTCGTCAGAATGAATAAACAACATGGTGTTTTTATTAAGATATTTAATAAAAAACACCATGTTATTTATTCATTCTGACGACTGAAGACAGACATAACATCTGCCTTCAAGAAACCACTGGTAAATGAAATAATTATCTTATGTTGTTTATTACATAACTAATAAGCTCTGTACCCTAACATAGAGCACTCTTTTTTCCTGTACCTTTCCGACGGAAATACTTCATTTATATATATAATATATATATAAATATATATATTATTTATATATATATATATATAATATATATATTATATATATATAATATATATATTATATATATATAATATATATATTATATATATATATATATTATATATATATAATATATATATTATATATATATATATATATATATTATATATATATAATATATATATTATATATATATATATAATATACAATATATATATATATAATATACAATATATATATATATAATATATATATATAATATATATATATATATATATATTTATATATATATAAATAATATCGGTAGAGGGTCGGATGCCATGCTTTCCAGCATAGTTACGTCCCTTTACGGTCTGAGTTCAAATCCCGTCGAGGTTAACTTTGCCTTTCATCCTTACGGGGTCGATAAAATAAAGTACCAGTAATGTACTAGGTTATTGCTGGCATTGTGCCAAATGTAGAAACAATTATTTATATATTATATAAATATATATAATATATATATTATATATATACACTTACGTACATATATACATATAACACAAGAAATAACTATAAGGTTGTACCGAATACACAGGTATCAGTAGATTTACACACACAGACACACACACATATATATATATAGGGAGAGATAGATAGATATATAGACGCACATGTAATATGTATTTTCTTTCCTATGTATTTTTAAAAAAATAATATATAAGAAAAAATGTAGTTACTTGAAGAGAAATTTCAATTGAAGAGATTTAAACCGAATGTGTTTATACAGAAATATAGTGAGGAGACTTTTAAAGGGGAGAAGAAAGGTTGCAATTTTAACACGGAGCATAAAAAACAAATACATATATATAAGTGTGTGAGTAAGTATAAATATAAGTGTGAGTGTGTGTGTGTGTACGACGTTATCGGACGCAAGAATAAGTACTCAATACCGAAGAGCCTTGTCCGATGTTCCTGTGTGTACACAGGTGAAAACTCCAGCGTAACAAGACTCATCGCTTAGCCATAATAAAGAATATTGTGTGTGTGTGTGTGTGTGTGTGGATAACGGCAGAGTTTCGGAAGGAAATGAGAGGGAGACCACGTCATACTTGGTGAGAGGGGAAAAAAAAAAAAAAAACAACTTGAGAGGAAGATCTGCATGAGATTGGTGAAGGATATAGAAGAGGCTGGAAATAAAGAAACGAGCATCAGAAATGAAAGAAACTCATCGACCGATGTTCCACTGGGGATTGGTGGACTAAATACGTGTGTGTTAATGTTAGAAAATAACAATTTCTAACTTAGGCAGAAAACCAACAATTTGGGAAAGGGGAAAGGAGAAGTTGATTATATCGATTTCAGTACTTGACTGGTAATTTATTTTATCGATACCGGGAGGAAGATCAGCGGGAACCAGATCAAATACTTAAAGGCATCTTTTTTGAACAACGAACATTTACTGATGAAAGAACTGGTAGAAAAGTCAAATTTATTATACATACACATACATTTATATACATACGGTCATAAACACACATATATACATACATACACATGAATTTACGTCTGCTTTTCCATGTTGGCATGGGTTGGACTGGTTCTTACAGACTATACCAGTACTTAATCGCAGATTGGCCAGGGTCCCATATGTCTCGAACATACATTTTACATATATATCATCATCAACATCATACATCTTTACCATGCTGACATGAGTTATACGGATTGTTACAGACCAAGTCAGTATTTAATTAGTTACTGACATCTCAGATGGGCTGGGGCCCGGCCATATCTTGTTTACATACATTCGGGTTTTGGCATGGTTTCTACAGCTAGGTGTCCTTCCTAACACCAAACACTTTACAGTGTACAGGGTGCATTATATTGTGGCACCAGCACCATGGAGGGCAGTGCCCAGGGCCCTTTTTGGGGCCTCAATGACGGAGGGGTGGTATCCTCAAACGCGAGACTTCGTCCAAAAGCTTGCAATAGAGTGGACTCAACTATAGCCACTTAAGGGTTTGATGGTGATGTTAAACCGGATGTAGGTTCAAGTAGGCCACAACGGAATTAGAAATCAGAATCTCAGAAGGCAAATGACCGGAATAAACACTGCAAGGCTTCAAAGTACGACACTAACAATTCCGCCAACCCGACAGGCGGTTTATTTTATACGTTTAGTAAGAATATTTTACAAACCAGTTTATTTTATACGTTTAGTAAGAATATTTTACAAATCAGTTTATTTTATACGTTTAGTAAGAATATTTTACGAAAGTCTAGTTTTGTTTAAAGACATATGTATTATGTTTACTTACTCTAAAGCAGCATTTAGTTCAGCATCGGTAACAGCAGGGCAATCGTTTATAGCAGCATCATTACATAGAGTAGAAAAGTTAGCGATTGTTGGTGCAACTGTTGTGGACGGTGTGACAGGTAGAGTAGGGCTAGCCGGTTCCAAGAGTAACGGGTCATTTAGAAATTGTTCTAAATTTGTACAAGTGTTCGGATACACGTCTTCCTCGAAGTTGTCCATTTCAAAGGAAAACCCATTAAAGCAACATAGAATTAACCTTTATAGAATTGATGGAGAGAATAAGAGCGAGAGAGAGAGAGAGAGAGAGAGAGAGAGAGAGAGAGAGAGAGAGAGAGAGAGAGAGAGAGAGAGAGAGAAAGAAGAGAGAAATGAAGGAAGATTCAATTTAAAACCAACATTATATAAATTCGGTAGGTTTAGGTTTAGATATCGTTTGTATGTATTTGAAAGCTCCCAAACAGCTTATATATATATACGTGTGTGTATGTGTGAGTGTGCGTGTGTCTATATATAACTTTTGACATAATACGTATGTATGTGAAACGTCGACACCAGTTAATAATAATAATAC
>OZ024744.1:107310491-107320491 GCA_964016885.1 Eledone cirrhosa
GAAATGCCAGTTGAAGTAAGACGTGGTAGAAGTAGATCATGAAAAACATGGGCAGAGGTGGTGAGAACAGACCTCAGATCGCTGAAGTTCACGGTGGAGATGACGAAGGACCGTGACAAGTGGAGAGATGCTGTGCTGAATAAGAGCGGACGTAAAATGATGATGATGATGATATATATATATAATTGTTTCTACTTTTGGCACAAAGCCAGTAATTTACCCAGTACATTACTGGTACTTTATTTTATCGACCCTGTAAGGATGAAAGGCAAAGTTAACTTCTGCTCCTCATTATATATATATATATAATGAGGAGCAGGAACGGAGTATCAATATAACATCATTCTTTAATCAAACCTGACATGCATTTCATGATCAATCAGTTCAATAAATTAATCAGTAGTGATAGGACCTACCTCTGGAATTGATAGCTTATCAGACTTGTGGATTTATTCTATCGGTCATGCTTTGTGGCATAGAGTTATGGCCCCTTACGTTCTGAGTTCAAATCCCACCGAGATTAGCTTTGCCTTTCATCATTACGTGGTCGATAAAATAAAGTACCAGTAACATACTTGGTTGAATTTGTTGACTGGCCCCTCCCCCAAAATTGTTAGAAACCATCATTAACACTCTTATTCTTAAAGATGGCAACTATGGGGAAATACCATATGTAGAATCCCTCATTGGTAGCTGACCCAAATATTATCATTGAGTGCTCAAACTGGTGAATCACCAGTAACTGAACATTACACATCAGTCTGTGGTGCCGAGACTGGGGACCAAGCCGGAGCCGCTAGAGGGGTAAGTAACAGGATTTGGGAAGGTGTATGGGCAGGGGAAAGGGAAATTGGTGCAGACAAGTACTCTTGTGTTTGCTTCATCCTGTGCACGTGGGAAGGAAGGCAGGTCTTCAGTAGTATAGTACATTGTTAGAGGTCTTTAACTTTTGAGGGGCTTAATTGTGTGAGATCAGCTTTTATTCCTATGATTTCCTTCATCTTCTTCTTCTGTAGTTACAGTCAACTTTGAGTGCCCTGCATCTTTTTATATAGCTATCATCCTCCAAATGCATCTCATGTCCAAACCACTACACTCTCCTATCCTGTACATTGCATCTGATCTCTCTTATACCTAGTACATTGATGCTTTGTCAGACACACTACTATTATACATCTATTGGAGAATGCAAGTTTCATTTCTTTCCAGTCTTCATAGGTCCTCTGTACACAGCTTTCATACACACACACACACACACATAACTCCAGCCACCACACCAATACACACAACACCCATATATACCACCCAACACACATATATACATCTTCATACACTCATATCCCTACTCACATGGATGTTCATTCATTTGGACCCATCAGTCCCACTGTAGCAGTAATCTGAACTTTTGTTCCCAAGTTGACAAAGTAGGTCAAGGAAACCACACAAGCTGACCCTTTCGGCCAGATAGATATTGAGTTCCTCTGTTTTGGTGCCTGTTGCCAGCCAGTCTGGAGAAAGTGTCCAACTGGTATTCATCTGAGATAACTAGCTTCATCATCTCATTCTTTTCTTATCTCTCAAAGGAGATGTTGGTTCTAGTAAGCAGAGTGATGTAGTCATTAACCACATCACATCGCAGCCCTATTGACAAGGGCTTAGCAAGTTCTATTCCTGTTTTTTCTGCAACAAAAGGTCAGTTCATGCCACAACTGTGTATACCAACTTTTGAATTCTCTGCACACACACACAACCAACAACACAGTCTTGTTTTCCTATGTTATAACCAATAACCACGTAGCACATTCCTTAATAAAATCTATTTAAATAGTGATCATGGTTTTATTGATCGTTCACTATGGTATATCAAACAGCGCTTCATATGGGACAGACCAACATTATACGTCACATCTACCACAAACTACCACACCACTAAATCTTCACTCACTACACCACCACACACAAGATTTAGCCTTCCCTGGACACACATTGTTGCATCATATACATATACATCTGTAGCAGTAATTTGATACTCTTGTCAATAGTTTCTTTCTATCAAGCGGCTACAAATAAAATGACCTTTGCTGACCTCATAGATAAGTTTCCATAGTAAATTGGGTTTTAGTTGCCAATATGTCTAAGATTTTGACAAGGAAACAGCAATCTGCTTTGTCTTGTGTTCCAAAGACAGAATGAGTGATAGTGTTAAATAACCAGCTCCCAGAGTCAAAGAGAGGAGCTGCAGAGTTGATTCCAAGTCATTAAGATGTAGTCCACTGTCTCAAACAGATTCTTCAGGTTTTTCTCTCTTATTTTCTCTCTCTCTCTGCCAGGCAAAAAACGACCCTCACTACTTTAAAGTAAATACCATCTTTAGAATCATTGCACACACACATACATACACCACAACAACGTAAATCTTGTTTACATTACATAAACAATGGCCTCGTATTAACTTAATAAATATATTCTAGTAGCAATCATGTTTTATTTGGTCATTTATCGGCATTTCATGCCGCTTATATATATGGCACAATTTTACCTTCTTCCTAATTAGACATCAAGCCAACAACAATTACTACTACAACTTCTGCCATACCAACAAAACTCCTGGTAACCTCTATTGCTACATCTGTAATACGTTCTATCTATACAACCCCCAAAACCTCATGCGCCACACATCTGCCTCCATCCTCACTCTAAATACCACCTACACTCCCACCCCCACTACACATTTAGATGTATGCATGCTTATGTGTATGCGTACATGCAGATGCACAGGCATCACACAACACTTTATGACTCATGCTTGAGGATGCAGGTGTGCTTGTGTCTCCTGCATGTGTGATTGCATTTGTGTGGCACCCTGCACCGGAGCTAGGGCACCATTGGTGTTAAATATTTCCCAACATTTACTTCACACATCCCCATCACCTCCTGACACTATATACCTTCATGTAGGCAATGACTGTACAATTTGACTTTTTCCACTTGTGTGTGTAGCAGTAACTTATTGCTCTTTCTAACAGTTGTTTTTACACTGTTAAACTGGCTACATTGGAAGCTGACATCTGTGGCCAAATAGATAAGTTCACATTCTGAATGGCTTTCAAGCGCCAATATATCTGAGATCTGTTTCTTCTCTGGGAGACAAAGGAAGCGACATTCATAAATAGCCTGCTCTCAGACATCCAAGTCAGTTGGAGCATTTAATTCTAAGAGCGAACATATAGTCTATTGCTTACACAGAACAGACCTTTTGGGTCTCTCTCTCTCTCTCTACCAGGCCAGTGAAATTCAACACACAACAAAGTTTTGGTAAAGACAACTTTACTAATAATTTTACAAACAAACGCGTACACATCTTCACAAATAACATCACACAATTCATCTGTGTTTATTTGCTCTTAGTGTATTTTCATATAGCTTCAGCATAAGCTATACTCAATAACATAGCAGCTTTGTGTTATATTGGTTTCGTATATATTTCATTTCCTGCATGATCAAGGAACTATCATATCATCATCCTCCGTCTGGTCACACTGTATCAGGCATATCAACTTCTCTTGCCTACACCCACACAACAGTGACCACATCACTCAGCAATCTACCAGTGAGCTCACATGCAACAAATGAATAAACACCACAGCTCAACTAACTATATACACCACCATTCGACCCGCTATATATATGTACGCAACAAATCCACATTCATCGATAAACTTGCGCTCACATATGCGAGTGTAAATATACATATACACACATAGGCATGCCTTTAAGCCTACCTAACAGGCCGCTCTCTTCGCTGGTCAATTCACATGCATGCGCACTCTCACCTCAACAATTCCTACAGCAATGCCAGCTTGATCACGGTCTAACACATACTTCAACAAACCAACACACCACACATATATATACCAAAATACACAAGGATTATAATATCTAAGCTATATTCTGGCCAGCACTTCTCAAGGTGGTGACTAACTAATCCCATGCTTTCCTTCCAATTTTTTCTGCTTCTTTCTCTTCTTACTCTTGTCTATCTTTTATTTCTTTTATTTCTCGTTCTATCTTCTGAGGAAGGACTAATAATTGTTTCTACTTTTGGCACAAGGCCAGCAAATATCCCAGTGTATTACTGGTACTTTATTTTATCGACCCCGCAAGGATGAAAGGCAAAGTTAACCTCGGTGGGATTTGAACTCAGACCATAAAGGGCCTGACTTCAAATCCCGCCGAGGAATATTAAGACCCTTTTCCGACTAAGTATTAAACTAATATATATTATTTTGCTGTGTTGTTTATACATTTACTTTTCACATATATGTGTGTGTGCGCGCGTGTGTGTTTGTGTATATGTAATTAAATTCAATACTACAATGAAGACATAACATGGGGAAACGCAGAGATGTGCATTTCGTTGGGCGAACACGACTTATTCAACTTGAAGTACTTCAAAGAATAGGAGAAAATTTAGGAGAGTTCTGGGTTTTAGGGATAAGTAATTTATACAAGAAATTTACGGAATAAAGAAAAGTAATTTTAAAAGGGGAAGAGAACTTTATGATAGATGATAGATAAAAAAAAAAATAATAAAAAGATAAAAATTCAAGTGGGCCATCTGGTGATCCTTAAGGAAACTAGGTGTAGAAGAATGACTTGTAAAGCATGTACAGAGGAGCTATAATTGAGAGTCTAAAAGTCTAGTCTGTCTTAAGCCAGAAGGCTCATTTGGCTGGTGCTTATCCGAGTTTCATGGCGTGAAGCAGCTGAGAGTGCAAGACTCCCCACTGGACAGGACACCAGTCCATCGCAGGGTTAAACTCCCAGCTAATGCTGGTACTCATTTTCAACTGAGTATACTGGAGCAATGTGAAATGAAGTGTTTTGCTCAAGATCGCAACACACAACCCGGGAAACGAACCTATGACATTATGATCGTAAGTCCAACACCCTTACCACTAGGCCACGTGCCTCCACATAATTGAGAGTAGGAAGTGAATTTAGTTGGGAATTCAAGGTACAAGTAGGAGTTCATCAGCGGTCAGCCCTTGGTCCATTCTTGTCTATTGTATTTCCCCATGTCATAACAGAGGAGTTTAAGACTGGCTGTCCATGGGAACTTTTATATACTGATGAGCTGAGTTTAAGATAAACCTCCTGCAGTTCGTGGATGACCTAACACTTTATGGGAAATCCTATGAACTCCCTTGTTCAGACAGTTCATACACTCAGTACAGACATAGGAATGGAATTTGGCATAAAAAAGTGTGAGGTGCTATTACTGAAGTGAGGCAGAATTAATAAGATGGAAGAAATTGAACTATCAGACAGACAAGTTATGAAGGAAATTAATGACAACGGGCATAAGTACTTAGACATAAAGGAAACAGTCCAAATGAAAGAGAAGGAAATGAAAGAACTATTATCAAAGGAATATAAACAGAGACTGAAGTTGGTGTTAAAGACAAAGTTAAGTGGTAGGAATAAGATACTGGCTATCAACACATGGGCTGTTGCAGTGGTAAGGTATAGCACTGGTGTGATAGAGTGGAGATGCGATGAACTTAAGGGGCTTGACAGAAAAACCAGGAATATGATGACACTACAAGGGGTTCTACACCCCAAAAGTGACGTGGACAGGTTGTATCTATCACAACAGAGAGGAGGAAGAGGTCTCATTAGCTGTGAAATGTGTGTGAAGTTGAAGGAAAATAATCTGGGATGGTATGTAAAGAATTCAAAGGAGAGATTGATGGCAGAAGTAAGAAAGATAAAGGTCCTAAACAGGGGTGAAACAAAGGAAAAGGGAGAATTTAAACAAGACAGACAGAATGACATATTGAATAGATGGAAGGAACAAATGTATGGTCAATTCTTATATGAAATGCCTGAGAGAGTTGACAAAGATAGGAACTAGGAATGGACTAGGAAAAGTGACTTAAAAGTTGAAACTGAGGCCTTCATAGGATTATTGCAGAAAACAGCCTTATTAGAAACAGCAAGGATTCTAAGGAGGGTTTGGAAAGTTGAAAAAGAAGGAGTGACCCAAAGGCCATTTAGCCATTGGCTATGACTCACTCTTTTGGCATAGTGTCGGTATAACATCTACCAGAGTAAAAGCATTATGAGTAATAATAATAATAATTGCTTCTACTTTAGGCACAAGGCCAGCAATAACCCAGTGTATTACTGGTACTTTATTTCATCAACCCCGTAAGGATGAAAGGTAATAATTGTTTCTACTTTTGGCACAATTAACCCAGTACATTACTGGTGCTTTATTTTATTGACCCCAAAAGGGTGAAAGGCAAAGTTAACCTCAGCGGGATTTGAACTCAGACTGTAAAGGACCAAAACTATGCTGCAAAGCATGGCGTCTGACTCTCTACTGATACTGCCAAGCCACTGCTCTTATAATAATTTGAAAATTATTGAGGTTAATGAACTTACAATATTTCATAACTGGAAGTATCATTGTTGAGGAGAAGTTAAAGAAAAATCAATAACAAGCGCCAGTAGTATGGAATGGGGGAGCCTTAATGGGACTCCATGCCCTTCTAATATCGTCTTGGTACCTGACATGTCATTGAATCACGAACGCCACTGGCCCATGGGCTAGACCCATAGTAGGACCAATGGCTATGGCAGAGTAGACAGACAGAAAACTAACCCCTTAACAACATGATGGTGCAAACAAGAAGTAAATCATACCACATCAGTCGTCACGTGGATTACCAAGGACCGAGTCTCTTGGCGAGGAACCACAACGAGGTTGAAAATTTAGCAAATGGAACAACCCTCTCCCATACACCCCCAGTGACCCTCATACTGAGGAAAGACCCCACAATGAGCCACGGAGTGACAACACCAAGGTACATGCTAAAAAGCCACGACAAACAGGGACCAGAGAGAAATACAAAGCAGTGATGGCTGCGTATTATACTGCCATCCTGTTTCCGAGAAAGAACTTGTCAAGAAACGTATAGTATCTGGAGGAATTCCAACACTAACTCCAGAGAATACATGGACATGAATAAGTTAGCTAATGTGAGAAGAGACATTATGAAGAGCAAAAAACTCACTGAATCAGAACTGGAAATCATCAAAGCAGATATAAGAGAGCAACATAACAACCCCAGTCAAGAAGGAGACCAGCATACAACAAAAGCAGCAGTGAGAGTATTGCTGAAACTCCCATAGATGAGAATCTCCCATGTAGGTGATAGCTCACTGGTTGATGCTGCTGACTAGACAATGAAGGAAGATATTCTGTGTGAATGGGAGATTGTGAAAATGTAGGACAATACTCCAGAAAGTGCCCAAAGTCATGCATCAGCTAAAGAAGAAGGTCAATCTAGCTAACAAAGCACTAGAGATAATCAGAGGTGAACACAGAAAACCACTGACAATTGATGAGATTAATCAGCTTGGCTATATGCCACTGCAACCGTGATTCCTGGCAAGCCGCACCCCAAAATACAAACAGGGAAAATAAACACAATGGCAATACCAAAATGGCAGACACAGCTGGAGAACAAAATTACAGAGTTGAGGAGAGATGTCGTTCTCTCATATCCGAAATAGATAAGGGAACTGACATCAACTCCAAAAAGCTTTCTAGGCTGAGGAAGAAATACAAGGCCAACCGGACAGCAGACTGGAAAGAAATTGCTGAATCAATCAAGCAAAAGATACAGGTAAAAGATGCAGAGACTAAGATGTAAAAAAAAAGAGCAAACTTCTTTAAACAAAACAAAATCGTTGCCGAAGATGCCAAAAGATTTTACAGGGAGTTAGGTGAGAAAAATATTGAAATAAGGCAACAACCTGAGCTTGATGAGGTTGAACACTTTTGGGTAAATATCTGGGAAAAGCTCAAAACCACAACTCCAATGCCACATGGCTGGAACAATTGGAAATCCCTGCTTGCACCCAGGAATGAAATGAGATCACCTCATAAGAAATAAAACAGCAGTCAGCAATGTTGGAAACTGGGAATCACTGGACAGAGATAGCTTGCAGAATTTCTGGCTGAAACATCTAGATATGCTCCATGAAGTCTTGGCTACTGAATTTTCCAGGATTGTAGCAAACCCAAGAGCGGTCCCGAAATGGATGACAACTGGCATAACGTACCTTCTACCAAAGAATAAATGCACAGAATATCCCAAAACTACAGACCAATTACATGTCTCCCAACGATGTACAAAGTCCTCACATCAGTGATTACCAACAGGGTCTACAATTACCTCGTCTGTGGAGAACTATTGGCCCCTGGACAAAAAGGCTGTAAACGAGAGAGTTATGGGTGCCAAGATCAGCTACTGATAAATAGATTCATAATGGAAAACTGCAAACAGCAAAAGAAAAACCTGTCAATGGCCTGGATAGACAACAAGAAGGCATTCGACAGCGTACCTCATTCATGGACCATAAAGACACTAGAAATGTATCACATAGCACCAAAGATCACAACTTTCCTGAAGGCAATGATGACAGACTGGAAAACTACGATGGTCCTTCAACACCACAACGGACCACTGGAATCTAGACAGATCAAGATTCATCGTGGAATATTCCAAGGTGACTCATTGTCCCCTTTCCTGTTCTGTATATCACTTGCTTTCCTAAGTCAGTTATTGCAGAGGACAGGTTATAGATATAAAATAGACAACAGATACTACAGTCACCTTCTTTATATGGATGATATCAAGCTATTTGGAAAAAAATGATGGGCTGTGAGCGCTATCCCTCAGTCTTTTCCTGATCCAGGACTGAAGCTCTGTAAATGAGATGAGCTGGGGAAAAACACGTCTGGCAAACGGCAACCACACCAGTTCACCATCAAGGAAGCACCAGAGATGTCGCAGCCTCAGCGCGTGTTTGCGCATCATCAGCCACGGCATGTCCCGTCCTTCACGTAGCAGGTGTTGACAGCAGATGGATCGTCTGACCATGGGAGCAGGTCCCTTCCATAAAAAGCGGAAGAGGAGGCGCTCCATTTTTGTCAGAGTTGGGCGGAGGCAAGGCACAAAAGTTAGGTGGTAGCAGATGACGGATGAGATGAATGCATTCGCCACCTCTGCTCGACCTTTCAGGGACAGCTTCCTCTCGGCCCATTTCTGGGTGAGAGAGGCCACTCTGTTCGTCACCTTGCTCCACTTATTCTCCATCTGGAGGTCCGGACCGAACCAGATCCCGAGCAATTTAACCGGTCTGTCCGTCCAACGCCCCACGACGCTGTCGGGCGACATGGACTTGCTTCTCCAGGTGCCGAGCTGCAGGCCCACCGACTTTTCCTAGTTTAACTTTGCTCCTGTCACTGCTTCATATTCTTTGAGAGCGCTGCCGAGCATCTGGACATGTCCAGCGCCTGCCACCACCACGGTGACGTCATCGGTGTAAGCCAATACAGATCTCCCACATCCCAGTTGGCGTGGGACGCTTCTCATTGCCTCCAATTTGTGCAGTAATGGCTCTAGGGCCAATACGTACAAGAGTGACTACAGGGGACAACCCTGGCGGACCGAGCGCATGTGGCTGAACGGCTGAGACAGGTGACCATTCAACCTCACAACTGAGCAGATATCCCTGTACATCACAGTGATCCAACCCCTGAAAACGGGCCCGAAACTGGCCGCCTCGAGGACCGCCGCCAGGTACCGATGGTCGACCCTATCAAATGCCTGAGATTGATCCAAGTTGATCAGGGCCCCACCCATGTCAGGTTTCTTAACCACCCTCTCTATGATGTATCGCATGAGGTGGAGGTTGTCATGGATGGATCTGTCTGGAATGGCGCATGTTTGCGCCTCTCCCACCAGATCACCGACGACAAGCGCCAATCTCATTGCTAACACCATCACCAAAATCTTAAACTCTGCATTTAACAGAGTTATGGGTCTAAAGTTGTCTATAACGTCCCCTTTGTTCGAGACTTTTCTCAACAGCGCCACCGCTCCCCGGTTCACAAAACTGCGAATGCTCCCATTCTGCTGCC
>OZ024744.1:107357991-107417991 GCA_964016885.1 Eledone cirrhosa
ATGGGTATGCAAATACAAGCACGACAAAAAAAGAATAAATAAAATAACACGCACATACAGAACCCATGCAACGCCTGTACCCGCACGCATACGAACGTATACACCAAATACACATAAAAACATATATACATATACATGTGTGTGTGTATACATAATTAAATAAACATATATAAATATACACACATAAATACGTATATAACGCGTGTACACACATATCACCTGTAAATACACATATGTTTGCGGACGTATGTCAATCAAAACACAAAGTACACATATACACACACCCTACATTCGTACGAACCCACATACTCACACAGGCGCGAAACTCACGTATACACATAACCAAATGCACATATACCAGTATATATAATATATATGCCATAACATATACAAGCAAATATACGTACGAGAAAGTATACGTACCTTCACAAAACACACAGGTAATATATACTTACCTATACGAATAAGTAATGGTGTAAACATAACATATACTTAGCTACCACATCAAGACGTAAAATATCCGCATATAGATCGTACTATCTGTTAGGGTATAATGTGGCGCTGTAATACAGGAAAGTTTTGTACAATTTATGTTTACAAGCCGAAAATGCCTCAGATTTTTTGTTTAAGATGTCGTCTTTGGAGTAGAGTATTTCCAGGGCCTCAGCAGCGCAGAGCTCACATGGTCTTTTATTTCCATTATACGGTCTAGCCTTAGCTAGGATCCCCCAGTGTAACTTATATTGGGTGTGGTTGTCTTTTAGACAAGGTTAGGAGTCGTAGAGTAAGAAATTTTAATGGTATTTCTATTAAAAATTTTACTATATTTATGTGCTGGGGAGAAATACTTCATAATAAGGGAGAGAAAGTTCTTAGCTAATGGTGTGGCCACCTCCATATTATATGGTGGGTTATACCATATAATGCGTTGGGATCTATTTTTCCTAGGCCTATTCTCGTACTCTGTATAAGCTACCTTATCGACAAATCCACTCCGAGCAAGAGCTTCATTGTAATATGTGGAATGGTTGTTGAAAATAAACTCGTTTGTAGATAGATGGGAAAGCCTCAAAGAAACGTTTCTTACCAGGTTCTTGGTTATGCTGGCAGGATGGTTAGAATGCTTACTTATGTAATTAAGCGTATCATTCGGCTTTCTATATGGGTAGTGCAAGCCATTCGACAAATCGAAGGTAACGTCGAGGTAATTAATGACCGAGAGGTTGGCCTCAACCTGTATGGAGAGGTTGAAGCTTTTAAAGAAGGCTGTGAGTTCTTTTCTGAACCTGTCGCAAGCACGTAGGCCGCACTTTGTCATGGTCAAAAGACCGTTGTCACGGTACAAACCACCGCCCACGTTGGGGAATTCTTCCTTGATAGAAAAAAGAATGAAAAGGCTGATAAGATCAGTAACCTCCGCAGAATCGCTGGAGCCCATACTCACGTCGAATGGGGTACTATTAGTATTTTTAATCCAAATAGATTAATCACTGACTGAGTCTTTTAGCGAAATTGATAGCTCTAAGAAGAAGTTATATATATATATATATATATATATATATATACACATATATATATATGTATATATATATATATATATATATATATATATATATGTATATATGTATATATATATGTATATATATATATATGTATATATATATGTATATATATATATATGTATATATGTATATATATATGTATATATGTATATATATATATATACTGTATATATATATGTATATATATATTTGTATATATATAAATGTATATATATATTTGTATATATATATATATGTATATATATATATATATATATGTCATGAAGGAAGTGTGGTAAGGAACCAGGTGGACCATAACGAACGAGAGTACTCAATACTTAGGGTAGTAGAGTGGGTAATAGGTATATATATATGTAAAAGGTAAACAGAAATAACAACACAATCGGTACAGTATATGGAAGGTATATATTAGGTTAACGCTTGATATAGCAGGAAGAGGGTCTTAACATTTCAGACGCTAGTCCTTCATCAGAAGAAAGAATGAGAAATAAAATAGATTGAGGGGACGGGCGGGTAGGAATTGGAAAAAATCTCTTTAGATAAAAATAACAGGTCCATTCATGTTGACATCTCTTATATATGTGTATATATATATATATACATATATGTATATATATACGTATATATTTATATATATATATATATACATATTAATGGAGGCACATGGCTTAGTGGTTAGAGCATTGGCCTTGCAATCGAAAGGTTGTGAGTTCAATTCTCAGACTGGGTGATGTGTTGTCTCCTTGAGCAAGACACTTTATTTCACATTGCTCCAGTTTACTCAGCTGTAGAAATGAGATGATAGGGACTGGGGTCCCTATCATTCCACTGCAAAGTGGTTGTGGAGGTGCCACGGCAAAAAAGCACCCAGCACTCACTGTAAATGAGGTTGGTGTTAGGAAGGGCATCCAGCTGTAAAAATCAAGCCAAAATCAGTTCCTGTATGAGCAAGACAAGGTCACCTGACATAGCATTGATCACAACAGGACAACTCGTCTAACCCATGCTAGCGTGGAAAAATGGACATAAAACAGTGATGATGATAATGATGATGATGATGACATATATATATGTATTTAGGTTTGTTGGTTCACCACTGGATAGAACTGGTCATTCCGTATGGTGAACCTCGATGTAATATTATGGAGAGCACTCAACGTAATGCAACTCACCCGTCTTCGTTTGTGTAGTTGGTGGTGCGAGTACGGAGTTAATTATTATAAAATAACAGAGGCTAGACTGGTGTAAATCCTTGAAAGGTTTATTATACTATGATCATTTCAATGACTGGGTTCAGTATGAATCTGGTGACATCATCAGGTATTCAAAATATAACAGATAAAACCATGGGGCTGAAAATCAGAGACAAGAGGACAACCGACTATTTAGCAGCTTCTACCTTGGTCAGCTGCCCTCATATATATATACATACATACATATATACATACATATATATATATATATACATATATGTAGGAGGTGAGTTTTATTGTAGTACAATAAAACAATGCAGATATCGGATAAGAAGCACTCTACAGTTTATAGGACTGGAGTATACATAATATATAAGATCAAAAGATGGTTAAAAGAGTTCCATGTATTTTATTATGCGCATTTCAAAAACAAATATCATGATGCAATAACATTTGTGTTTTCATCATTTGTTGATTTCATGATATGTTGATTTAAAACTGCACTATTCATAAGTGTTTTTTAACCTTCATATCATGTCTTCCTATTTTATCTGATGAAAACACAAATGTTATTGCATGATGATATTTGTTTTTGAAATGCGCATAATAAAATACATGGAACTCTTTTAACCATCTTTTGATCTTATATATATATACATATATAAATATATATACATATATATATATATATACATACATATATATCTATATATATATATACATATACATATATATATATATATACATATATATATATATATACATACATATATATATATATATACATACATATATATATACATATACATACATATATATATACATATATATATACATATATATATATATATACATACATATATATATATATATATGCATATATATATATGTTATAGAATACTGTTAGCTTCTCGCTAAAACAATTTCTATACCTTTCATTTATATATGTATATATATATATATATATATACATGATGGCTGCCCCCTCGTTATCCAGTATGGCCATTACACGATATACCATTATTAATAATTTATTAATTAATTCTATCGTGCAATGCCTGTGCGTGAAGATATTTTTTAAAGTGAGGAAAGACTGTGCACTGAGCCAATCCCACTCTCTGAGCGACAGTAGCTATAACCCGAAAAGAAGAAGAGATCAACATCTGAGCCGTATGTATGTACATATATACATATATATATAAATATACACACACACACAGAGATATATATATAGAGAGAGAGAGATAGAGATAGTGAGAGATAGAGAGAGAGAAAGAGAGAGAGAGAGAGAGTGAGAGAGATAGATAGAGATAGAGAGAGAGAGATAGAGAGAGATAGAGAGAGATAGAGAGAGATAGAGAGAGATAGAGAGAGATAGAGAGAGAGAGAGAGAGATAGAGAGAGAGAGATAGAGAGAGATGGAGAAAGAGAGAGAGAGAGAGATAGAGAGAGAAGAGTTTGTAGTTTTGTTTTTAAGGGCACCTTTGAAACAGTTTGAATCTGCAGATCCTTGAGTCACTGGTTTAGCTTCACTGTTTTATAATAAAGTATGTTTGTATATGTATAAGTATGTGTGTGTGGGATGAGTGTGCATGAAAGCTAGTGTGTGTGTGTGTGTGTGTGTGTGTGTGTGTGTGTGTGTGTGTGTGTGTGTGTGTGTGTGTGTGTGTGTGTGTGTGTGTGTGTGTGTGTGAGGCGGGGTTCACTAAGCTGTTTTAGATTATATGTCTACGTGAGAGCGATAAAGAGAGGGGGAGTATGTGCTGCGCTATTTATTGTGCACATGTGTGTGTGATGGGGAAGAGTGTGAGGAGGAAGGGTAATGAGGATGATGAGGAGGAGGGCTGCCAAGTCTTTTCAATTCCTAGGAAGGGGGATGGAGAAAGCTAGGCGAACTAAGTATGGTTAATATTCATTTAAAAAAAAAAAAACTGTTACAAGCTAATAATGTGAGTGTATATGTTTAGGGTGGGTGGGGTTTTGTGGACCCACACACATACACACAAGAATTCCTGAGGGATGTGATTTTAAGGTAAGGAGGAAAAGAACAAGCAAACACTGTGTTTACTACATGAGGTGAATATGATGGTAGGGGAAATCTATCTACTGTAATAGGCATTGTCCTAATTTAGTGTTCCATGAAAGTGAAACATTCTGCCTGACTTTTTAACAAGTCATATAGAATGTTTTTTGGTATTTGAGTTCAAATCCTCCAATTTGCCTTTTCACTCAGTAATCAATAAATAAAATGCCTGTCCCAGGGGAATATTGACAGAATTGTTAAAGTGTTAGACAGGATACTTTGTGGTGTCTGTGTCTAATCTAGACCTGTGTGTTTTATGTTCAAATCTTCCCTCCTGTTGCCAAGAGTTGTGACAGATAGTATCAGTAATGGAAAGACTAATGGAAACATTGTTTCCTTGGTCTGATCTGATGATCAGTTCCTTTCTACTGCCAGGAGTTGTGACTGACAGAAAGTATCAGTAATGGAAAGACCAATGGAATCATTGTTTCTTTGGTCTGATCTGATGATCAGCTCCTTTCTACTGCCAGGAGTTGTGACTGACAGATAGTATCAGTAATGGAAAGACTAATAGAAACATTGTTTCTTTGGTCTGATCTGATGATCAGCTCCTTTCTACTGCCAGGAGTTGTGACTGACAGATAGTATCAGTAATGGAAATACCAATGGAAACATTGTTTCTTTGGTCTGATCTGATGATCAGCTCCTTTCTACTGCCAGGAGTTGTGACTGACAGATAGTATCAGTAATGGAAAGACCAATAGAAACATTGTTTCTTTGGTCTGATCTGATGATCAGCTCCTTTCTACTGCCAGGAGTTGTGACTGACAGATAGTATCAGTAATGGAAAGACTAATGGAAACATTGTTTCTTTAGTCTGATCTGATGATCAACTCCTTTCTACTGCCAGGAGTTGTGACTGACAGATAGTATCAGTAATGGAAAGACCAATAGAAACATTGTTTCTTTGGTCTGATCTGATGATCAACTCCTTTCTACTGCCAGGAGTTGTGACTGACAGATAGTATCAGTAATGGAAAGACCAATAGAAACATTGTTTCTTTGGTCTGATCTGATGATCAACTCCTTTCTACTGCCAGTAGTTGTGACTGACAGATAGTATCAGTAATGGAAAGACCAATAGAAACATTGTTTCTTTGGTCTGATCTGATGATCAGCTCCTTTCTACTGCCAGGAGTTGTGACTGACAGATAGTATCAGTAATGGAAAGACTAATGGAAACATTGTTTCTTTAGTCTGATCTGATGATCAACTCCTTTCTACTGCCAGGAGTTGTGACTGACAGATAGTATCAGTAATGGAAAGACCAATAGAAACATTGTTTCTTTGGTCTGATCTGATGATCAACT
This sequence comes from Eledone cirrhosa, assembly GCA_964016885.1. NCBI lineage: Eukaryota > Metazoa > Mollusca > Cephalopoda > Octopoda > Eledonidae > Eledone > Eledone cirrhosa. Next base: position 107,364,140 of record OZ024744.1, read on the forward strand.
CCTTTCTACTGCCAAGAGTTGTGACTGACAGATAGTATCAGTAATGGAAAGACCAAAGGAAACATTGTTTCTTTGGTCTGATCTGATGATCAACTCCTTTCTACTGCCAGTAGTTGTGACTGACAGATAGTATCAGTAATGGAAAGACTAATAGAAACATTGTTTATTTGGTCTGATCTGATGATCAGTTCCTTTCTACTGCCAGGAGTTGTGACTGACAGATAGTATCAGTAATGGAAATACCAATGGAAACATTGTTTCTTTGGTCTGATCTGATGATCAGCTCCTTTCTTCTGCCAGGAGTTGTGACTGACAGATAGTATCAGTAATGGAAACATTGTTTCTTTGGTCTGATCTGATGATTGACTCCTTTCCTTTCATTAAAATGAAAGTGAAGTTTTTATTTAGACTACAATTTTCACAACTATGCACAAGGTATTTAGAGCCTTCAGCTAATCCAATAATGTGCACTCCCCTTTTCCCAAATAATATAGTTGCAACTTGCAGTTGGCTCTAACCACACTAAGAAAATTAGTAAGCCTGCATTTTCTACTACACAGTCTGCACTCACTCATGTCTAACCATCTGACAGGTCATAGCACCATACAACTTTCTCCTCCACTCTGGTGCTACATGGCAAAGATGTTTAACAATTAAATTATTGATTACAGGAAATTATATTTAATTCAATTTAATTATGCAAATTTGTATATAAAACTGTGTCCCTTTATGATTTAGTAATATAACACTGTGAGGTGTACATGCTAGTCTGTAGCCTAGTTGTCCTTTATGGTTGCACTGGCCCTGACTATATATATATATACTCCATAACATATGATATTGTTTGTTTTTCTATTTTAACTAAAATATTCGCTTGTTGCAGCATACATGCAGAAACTAATTTCATTCTGGTTTTCAATTTCCCATCTGGAAATTTCACTTACACTTTAATGGAACCCTCAAGCATGACTATACCTTTTGTATGAATGTATTTTCTGTGGAGGAGGGAGTGAAATAAAGACAGTGTGAGTGTGAGAGAGAGGGAGGGAGTGAGTGAGAGAGAGGAGGAGAGAGAGAGTGAGCTAGTTTTTTGTCCATAGTTTTTGTTCCCCAGTATATATTATATGTGTAGAGTTGAAATTGACATTCTTTACTTGATTGTTCCATATAACAATAGACACAACTATAAAAGAGAACAGCTAAAATAATTCTGGGGCCCACTCACTCCACAGAAATATAAAAAAATATGCCAAATTTAAAGAAATATTTCTAGTGCTGCCAAAACATTGCAATAATTGGAGAATAATTGGAGAGATTTTGGGTACCACTGACATTAGAGCTGGAAATAAGACAATGAAAATATCTCAGCAGATACACCAGATACAACTCACATGTTCCACACTCATATAACGTTGGCTTTGACTCTTGAACCTGGTGGTGAATTGTATTCTTCAACAAATACTTTATCTCATAATTCCCTTCTGCCAGGCATTGTGACCAATGGATAGTATCGGCAATGGAAAGACCAGTGGAAACATTTGGTCTTATCTGATGATTGACTCAGTTCTTTTATATATATATATATATATATATATGCAAAAGTTCTATTTAAAGTTGTTGGGATACAACAAGTAAATATTTTTATAACTGATATAAAGCACTCGACAATTGTGCTTAACACTATGACTTATTAAAACAATATAAACAATTCACTATCCAGACAGCCTCCAAAAATAATGGTTGTATTTTAAAAGGGTACGTCAAAGCTATTTGTAAAACTGTTATATATTGTATTTTGTCTGATGAAGGCATACCATAATTTAATATGGTATCCCTGAAATATGTATAATGAAATAAATATGGTTTTATAAATATAGTTTCCATTTATTAATATCGTATATATATATATATATATATATATATATATATATATATATATATATATATATATATATACAGTAATCCCCCCCCCCCCATTTATCGCAGGGGATATGTTCCAGAACCAACCGTGATAAATGAAAATCCGCAATATAGAGAAACCATAAAGACAACTGTTGTTTTCATAGTTTATGCCTTAAAATACCTCTCCTATCCTACATGCTTTAAGTACATATAAACTCATTAAAACACACTTTTGTATTTAAAAACTAAAAACTACCACCAACGATCGCACCTCTAGTTACCAATGAGGACCATTGCCAGCCACAGTAGCCACTTGGTAATACACTGCACATTTCCCGTCAATCTATGAAGGGTTTGTAGTAGATTAGAGAAAAACACAATCAGTAAAACAGTAATGGAATGAAAAATAAAAACATGTCCCTTCCTTATACAATACACTTCAATCACATCAAAACTTATTTAATAAGTTTAAATTTTAAACACTTTTTATTCAAAAGTACGTACTGCGATAAGAAAATAGATAAGAAAATGTTCTAATGAAAAATCCGTGATGTAGCGCGGATTACCGCAATAGGGAATTAGATATGTTCTGAAGAAAAATCAGCAATGTAGCAGAACCGCGATATAGCGGGGATTACTCTGTATATATATATATATATATATACGATATTAAATAAATGGAAACTATATTTATAAAACCATATTTATTTCATTATACATATTTCAGGGATACCAAATTAAAATATTGTATGCCTTCATCAGACAAAATACAATATATAAACAGTTTTATAAATAATTTTGACGTACCCTATTAGATGCGACTATCCAGACAGCTTCCAAAAATAATGGTCGCATCTAATAGGGTACGTCAAAATTATTTATAAAACTGTTTATATATTGTATTTTGTCTGATGAAGGCATACCATATTTTAATTTGGTATCCCTGAAATATGTATAATGAAATAAATATGGTTTTATAAATATAGTTTCCATTTATTTAATATCGTATATCTACTCCAAAAACTTGTCGAGTTTTTATTAGTTATAAAATATTTACTTGTTGTATCCCAACAATTTTAAATAGAACTTTTGCATATATATATATATATATATATATATATATATATATATATATATATATATATACACACGTGTTTTGCAACGGGTCACTTTGTGGCTCGATGAAAAGTTAATTTAAATAATCAGAGCTATATATCATAAAACATGTCTATAGAATCACCAGATAAAATATATACCATTTCCTCTCCCAATTAGCATAATTATTTTACACCTAATTCTGTTTAATTGACTGTATATCTGGGCGATTCATACACGCTGTCGAAATATTCGATAAATATTCCGTCGCAGCCGGCGCGAAGGGCTGATTTCGGTTATTTGTCGGAGATTTCTTCATAGAAGCCTTTATTTTTATAGCTTGGTTTAATCGATTTTTTATATGGTTAATTATGCAAATTGGGAGAGGAAATGCTATATATTTTTATCAGGTGATTCTATAGACATGTTTTATGATATATAGCTCTGATTATTTAAATTATTAACTTTTCATTGAGCCACAAAGGAAGACCAAGGTTAACGTATGTTGATGCCCTAAGGACAGACACTGGTCTGTTGAGACGCAGGATATGGCAGCGATAATGAGGGACAGAGACCGCTGGAGAGAACTCGTCCATGGATCTCGGGAATTTTACCCGCCTAGATAGATAGATATATATGTAAACCTTTATATGTAATAATCTCCTGTTAGGTTGAGATACAATTTTGGCTGTATTGTGCTGCGCTTTCTAGCATAAAGCCACCAGCCGTAAGCAACTAACCACATTCCTTCTAACCTGACCACTGCTACGTCACGATTCTTAGCCATTTTTGAATGTATTCTTGGCGCGATCACTTTGGAAAATTTATTGTCTAAATTTGAGCTAACTTCCTGAAGAGTCCGGTGCTCTAGGTGTCCGAAGCTATCGGATATCTTAAAATGCGGACGAAACCATGGTCGAGGTAACTAAATATGTTCACTTTTATCCTAGTTTATTTTATACCTAATTCTGTTTAATTGACTGTATATCTGGGCAATTCATACACGCTGTCGAAATATTCGATAAATATTCCGTCGCAGCCAGCGCGAAGGGCTGATTTCGGTTATTTGTCGGAGATTTCTTCATAGAAGCCTTTATTCTTATAGCTTGGTCTAATCGATTTTTTATATGGTTAATTATGCTAATTGGGAGAGGAAATGGTATATATTTTATCTGGTGATTCTATATATATATATATATATATATATATATAAATAAATATAAATTCAGCGAGTCTCGTATTTTGGCGGGTCAGAAATAAGCGAAACGCAATATCCGAGTTATATATATATATATTCTAGGGCGGGTAAAATTCCCGAGATCCATGGATGAGTTCTCTCCAGCGGTCTCTGTCCAACACCACTACCAACACTAGGGAGGAGGTCAGCTGTACTTAACAAAAACAATCACAACAGATTGCCTTGCCTCAGAAAAATTTCTATAGACTTTTGACTGAGGAATGTTCTCACAACTGACCAATGGGAGGAGAGAGTGTCCTTTGACGCCGAAATTCGTTTGTTCGAATTCATATGATTCCGGTTCCTCAGGGAAATAACAACCCAACCAGGAACTGGGCATATCAGAGTATTGACGGAGTTAAACACTTCAACAACATGTGTACCTGTCTCTACCACACCAATTCGGACTGCCTGAAGAGGTCACAGCCAAAGATGGTTGTCACCGAAATATATATATACCAGTACACCTTTAATAAATGAAGCTAAATTCTAAATATTTGACTTAATTATTTTATTTTACATTACTCCAGAGTAACCAAACCAGCCTGCGTACTTCGTCGAGTGCTCCAATATGCATACTGAGGAGTCGGTAAACAACCAACATATACTCAAAATTTATATATATATACATGGCTTAGTGGTTAGAGCATTGGCCTTGCAATCGAAAGGTTGTGAGTTCAATTCTCAGACCGGGTGATGTGTTGTTTCCTTGAGCAAGACACTTTATTTCACATTGCTCCAGTTTACTCAGCTGTAGAAATGAGATGATAGGGACTGGGGTCCATATCATTCCACTGCAAAGTGGTCGTGGAGGTGCCACGGCAAAAAAGCACCCAGCACTCACTGTAAATGAGGTTGGTGTTAGGAAGGGCATCCAGCTGTAGAAATCAAGCCAGAATCAGTTCCCGTCCCACCCTTGCAAGCAGGGAAAAAGCGGACATAAAATGAAATGATGATGATGAAAATGATATATATATATATTTATGTTAGGTTGTTTACCAATGGTTAGAACTGGTTGTTCTGCAGAGTTAGAATTCTAAAGTAAATTTTCTAGTCCGGCCTTCTATTGTTGTTTTATATATACAAATATGTGTATGTGGCTTTGTGGTTAGAGAGTTGGATTTACAACCGTTGGGTTGTGAGTTCAATTACTGGACTGGGTGATGCATTGTGTCCTTCAGCAAGACACTTTATTTCACATTGCTCCAGTTCACTCAGCTGTGGAAATGTATTGTAATGTTACTGGTGCCAAGCTGTATCAGCCATTGCCTTTCTATTGGTCAACATCAGTGGCATGGAGAGAGAAGACTGGTATAGATGGGTGACTACCGTATACCTTCCTAGGTACTCTGTGTACCTAGGTATACGGCAGATAGTATATATATATATATATATATATATACTATGGCGCTATGCAGTTATACAGAAGACCTGCCTTCCCTTGCATACAAACTTAAACCTACAGTCAGTAGGCACTTCTTAACCCAATATACACCCCACCCCACAAACCCTACTCCATCCTCCCACTTCCATCCACACCACCCTTTCTCTGTAAAGTTATGTTGGTACCACAGAACACCCAGTCCATGCTGTAAAGTGGTCATGTCGGTGATATGACAAAAAACACCCGGTCCACACCGTAAAGTAGCCATGTAGAAAACATGGTAAAAAGGCTCCCAGTCCACACTGTAAATGTGGTTGGTCTTAGGAAGGGCATCCAACCATAGAAAACCTGCCAGAGACAGTTCTGTACGAGCGAGACACGGTCTCCTGACCAATCTTGCCTCAAGTGGGACAAAACCGTTCAACCCATACTAGCATGGAAGATGGACGTTAAACAATGATAATGATGATGATATATACTATCATCATTGTTTTTACATCCATTTTTCCAGGCTTGCATGGGTTTTAAGCACACCATCTCTCTACTTACCATGTTCCTACATCATCCCCTATGTGAGTTTCAGTGATTCAAGGTCAGCTTTCACAACTTCTGTCCAAATCTTTCTTGGTCTACCTCTACTGCTACTTCCCTCCACTGGGATTACCTGGCTCTTGTTCACCCAGTGATCATCATCTATGTGCATCATATGTCCATACCAATGCAATCTTCTCTCCTACAAACCACCTCAGATTCCTCTTATATCCAGCTTCTCCCCCAGTTCATCCAAGCTCTGCCTTTCTGTCACATTTGCGTTACACATCCAACGAAGCATAGCCGCTTCATTTCTCTCTAGCCTACGCATGCTCTTTCCCTTACACCACGATGCAGCATCACACTTCACACACAGGCCTCATACAGCCATTTTGTACATAGGGAGAAACCTTTTGTTGTCAACAGTGGGAGTAGTTCTCTAAACTTCTTCCATCCTATCCTTATTCTAGCTATTATACTCTCAGTACACCCACCTTCACTGCTAATTAAGTCACCTAGATACCAGAAGCTATCAACCACATCTATAGATCCTTCCTGTGACTGGAAAAGGTTTATATCATTAGCAGTCTTCCTCTCGATTACTCATGTGCATCTTCTACCTGCAAAGTGCTCCCTTCCTTTTAGTCTACTCGTTATCCCACTACATCTCTTGTGTACTCAAGATTTACATTGTGTACATTGTATGGAGTTTATGTCTACTCCTTTTCTAAATATTGAGCAGGGTCACTTCCCTGAAGGAATCAGGGTCCTATCTTCTTTCCTACACACTAGTACTTTAGTTTTACTCCCAGTTTTTTTATTCCAAATTCTGTTTCCATAGTTGGAACTTATTTTCTAATACTTTTATGGATTCAGCTATAAGGACCAAATCATCCGCGTAAAGAAGTTTACAAGGGTAGCTAGTCTTAAACTTCTCTATTATAGCCTGGAGAACTATAATGAATAGTAGTGAGCTAAGAACCAAACCCTGATGAACTCCTACCTGTACCTTGAATTCCTCACTAAACTCACTTCCTACTCTCACTTTACTGACAGCTCCTCTGTACATGGGTTGCACTGTTCTCACCAATCATTCTTCTACATCTAATTTCCTTAAGGACCACCACATAATAGATCAAGGTATTCTGTCAAAGGCCTTTAATAGATCAACAAAAGCTAAATATAGTGACTTATTCTTGGCTAGGAACTTCTCTTGTAGTTGTCTCACTAAGAAGAGAGCATCTGTAATACTTTTCCCAGACAGGAAACCAAATTACATCTCATCTAATTTTACTCTTTCCCTAATTAGCTGCACTATAACTCTTTCTGTCACTTTTTTAACTTGGTCCATTAGTTTTCTGCTAGCCTGAGAAGTGTGCATATTGATATTATGCACAAATATATATGCATAGAGATATGATACGTAAATTGACAATATCTTTTTCTTCGCCCACTTATTCCTGAGAGGGTTGTGGGGGCAGAGTCCTTACACATTCCTTCCAGCAGGTCCTGTCAGAAGCAAACATTTCCAACTGATGCTACTGAATCCCCAAGCATGACCAGCCAAGCTCATAGATGTTATACAACCATCTTGCTCAGGATCTACCCCTGGGTCTGCTACTGGTTGGTTTTGCCCATAAAATCTGTCCAGCGATTCTTTCCTGAAACATTCTAACCACATGACCATAGTTCCGGAACTGTGATCTCTAAATTCAGAGAAGTAGTGGCTCTACCTGGAGTGACTCTCTGATCTCTGAGCTATGCACTTTATCGAGAAACATTACTCCAAAGACCCTTTGGGAGAATCCCATTTCAGCCACTTGTATTCATGATTATATTCTTTCAGTCATTACCCAAGATTCATGACCATAGGTAAGGGTTGGCACAAAAGCTGAATTGAAGACAGCGTATTTGGCTTTTACACCTACCTCCCTTCTTCTGATTACTGAATGCTGAAGCTGGTGCATTACTGCATCAGCTTTTGCAATTTTTGCACTTAATTCAGCCTCCTTCCCCCTATCACTCATTAACACAGCGGTGAGATACTTGAACTTCTCTACCTGCTTCAGTAGAACTCCATTCACATGTATATAAATTTGAGCAACTTTTGTCCATCCGTCTGTCACACAATGTGTTTGTGTGAATGTATGTGTGTGTAAAAGGAAGGAAAGGGATACACACATATATAAGTCTCTAACTTAAAAAAGGTGACACACACACACACACACACACACACACACACACACACACACACACACATACGATATTAACAAATGGAAACTATATTTATAAAACCATATCTATTTTATTATACATATTTCAAGGATACCATGTTAAATTATGGTATGCTTTCATCAGACAAAATACAATATATACCAGTTTTATAAATAAATATTAACATACCCTTTCAAAATGCGACCGTTACTTTTGGAAGACATCAGGGATAGTATATATATATATCTATATATATATATATATATATACACATATCATTATATATATATAGTATATATATATATATATATATTAGAAAGTGAGGTTTTTTTTACAAATTGAAAAATAACCGAGGTGTCCTACACGAGTGAAAGTAGAAAGAAACAGAGATGAAATCGAAAATGCAACTGGAGTCTTATTTTTCTTTTAAATATATATATTTATTTGGTTCCTTTACCGGTTTCGGAGTTCTTCTGCTTTTCAAAAGTAGAGTTGAGATGGAGGGTCTGTGGTTTTTCTCACATGTGAGAAAAACCACATGTGAGAAAAACCTTTACCGGTTTCGCAGTTCTTCTGCTTTTCAAAAGTAGAGTTGAGATGGAGAGTCTGTGGTTTTTCTCACATGTGAGAAAAACCACAGACCCTCCATCTCAACTCTACTTTTGAAAAGCAGAAGAACTGCGAAACCGGTAAAGGAACCAAATAAATATATATATTTAAAAGAAAAATAAGACTCCAGTTGCATTTTCGATTTCATCTCTTTTTCTTTATATATATATATATATACACATATCATTTTATGCAGCTTTTCCCTGTTTGCATATATATATATACAAGAAGGAAGTACAGCATAATCGAAGCTCTGGTTGCGGGCAAGCTAACGTATGCAGTTGGGATGTGCAGCTAAAGCACTCAATAAGGAAATTTACCTTAGAGTTATAACATTACGTTTAGACAGCTATGCAAATTGAAGACAGCGACCGAAATGCGAGCCGCTAGGACCAGAACAACGAAAAAAAAACGACTCAGGAAAATCTTTGACAATTACCTGGACCATCATGGATATATTACATAATTGTTTCTACGTTAGGCACAAGGCCAGCAATTACCCAGTGTATTACTGGTACTTTATTTTATCACCCCCCGTAAGGTTGAAAGGCAACGTTAACCTCGCCGGGATTTGAACTCAGAATGACAAGGGCCGTAACTCTATGCGTCAAAGCATGGCGCCCGACCCTAATATTATATAACATCTCCACTAGGTTTCTGTAAATCCGAAATCAACAAAATCCATTTGCAAGGGCCTGGCCTGCAGGTTAATTGGTCTTTGGAAGATAGAACAGGGGAATATACTTCGTCAACAAGTTTTCGTTCTGCCGACACCGGTTGTAAGAACTAGTAGTAAACACTGTCAGTAGTCACGTGGTTTCTATATATGACACACACACACATATCTCTAATCTAAGAGCGCTGACAAACTTTCGCGTGTACACATACACATATGTATGCACACATACACACACTGTCCTATTATCACTTAAGAAAGGGGAGAGTTCAAATGTGTTGTTAAGAATAAATAAATAAAAAGTTATACTTCGGTTTACCCTCCCATTTCTAAATTATCGAATGCTGCTATCATGCTGTTTGTGAATGTATGTGTGTGTGTTTGTTTGTGTGAATGTGTGTGTGTTTGTGTGAATGTATGTGCATTTGTGTGAAAGTATGTCCGTGAGTTTATTTTTGTAAGTGTGTCTGTGTCTGCACGTTTATATTTATATACTCATATGTATAAATGTATGTATATGCACATATACACACGCATATTGAAAAACACATCAGCATGTTGAAAAAAATCCTCTCTCTCTCTCTCTCTCTCTCTCTCTCTCTCTATATATATATATATATATATATAACTGTCACATAATCACTATCTGTACCCCCTCCCCCCTTCAAACAATCTCTCTTTCTTTCTCACTCTGCCTATATATATGGTAGTTAAAGAGGTGGTGGTGGTGGTTATCGTTGGAGTTGATAGTGATTAGGTTTATTGGTACTAATTTTATAAAACCAAAGAAGAACCACAACAGTTGTAATGCACTTGAGCACTGTACACAATAATTTTCATTGTTATACATACACCATCCCAGATATGCTAATGAACCCGACTTTACAGCGAAATGTATTGATATCAATGCGAAATAACGGAAGTTGAAATTTGAAACTTTTAAAAGAAGTGAATCTTGAAATAAGCAATACATCTATATAGGAGTCGATCGACTTTCGTCAAATCGGACCGAGGGAACAATGTTTCCGTTGGTCTTTCCAATTGCTAATACTATCTATCGGTCGCAACTCCAGGTAGAAGGAGCAACGTGAAATAAAGTGTCTTGCCCAAGGACATAACGCATCGCCTGGTCCAGGAATCGAACTCACAACCTTATGATTGTGAATCCAATTCTCTAACCACTCAGCCACATGCCTTCAATACATCTATATATCTAAAACAGAGAATGTCTGTCTGTCTGATTCCGTAAAACTCGAGAACCACCCAACCAATTTTTTCAAACTTTACACATGTAATAAGTATAGTAGTGTGAGTGTTTTGAGGAAAAATGAGGAAAAAAATATTTCAAATTTTCAATGCCCTAGGGACCGCATTAGATAGCTATAACGTCGCACCTTTATAATATCTGTCTGTATGTCTGGCTGTCTGCATTACGACATTATGACACTAAGTGTGTGTGTGTGTGTGTGTGTGTGTATATATATGTATATATAGTGTGTGTGTGTGTATATATATATATATATATATATATAGTGTGTAACGTTTTTCGAAATATTTACTTTTGCGTTCACAGATTGATTTTTTTAGTTTCAGAAGATCCCGTTATTTTAATATATATATATATAATTATATATTCGTGTACAGATATTTGTGCATACACAATAACAAAATATAATCAAACGTATTTATTTCATGAGGCTTGATAAGGATAAATATATATCAAATATATGGAAACCCTAGAGCAAATATTGTTCTCATTGCTGACGAAGCAGAAGGGGATATACACGATTGGCAGAAGAAAGACAAGACTGTGTTAGTAGTACGATCAACGGCTGCTATCAACAGCAACAAAAACAACAACAAAAAAGAAGGGAATGCAATTACAAGCTTTTGAAAAATCTTAATGGAAAATTATTTGCCTATTCGCCCAAGGCGACTTCCCTTTTTATTAGGGCTTTTGCATCAATTGGTGAATATACGACGAAATTGTTTCGGAAAGAAGGGATAAACATGCCAATCTATGTTTAGAATCCCGAGCAACGCCGGGCCATTCTGCTAGTTATACATAAAATTATTTATGTTTGATCAAGAGCCATGAAATTTAGTAGATAAATTATATAATTGTTTCTACTTTTGGCACAAGGCCAGCAATTATCCCAGTGTATTACTGGTACTTTATTTTATCGACCTCGTAAGGATGAAAGGCAAAGTTAACCTTGGCAGGATTTGAACTCAGATCATAAAGGGCTGTAACTATGCTACAAAGCATGGCGTCCAACCCTCTACCGATACTGCCAATCCACCACCCTGTTATATTATTATATAATATTCATTCATGATTTATTCAAAGTAATCCAACTTATTTTAATAAAAGGATAAAAGAAAATAAGCTGAACACAGTCTTGCAGCTCTACATTTATTATATCATAGATTCCCCTGTACTTGAGCATTATCTTTACTCTTGTAGTGATTTATGATTGTGTTGTTGCACCAATCATTGGGTATGACACCGTTCGGCATTACCTAATTCATTGTGTGGGTTACTAGTTCAATTCCTACTTTTCCCATGCTTTTAGCATCTCAGCAACTATCTCTTATGATCCTACAGCTTTACCATTCTTCATCTTTTTGAAAACTGTCAACTTTCATAGCTGGTCTTTCTGTTGAGTTAGCTGGAGGTAGTTTCTCTTCCTTCCATTTATTCTCTACATTCATCAGTTTCCCTTAGTAACATTTCAGCATTTCAGGTCCTCTTTCTTTTAGGCACCAGAATGCTAAATATACCAGTGTCATTTCTAACACATCCCCCCCCTCCCCAATATCTCGACTTATACTAACACACTGCCTTGCAGTACAGAACACATCATGTCTCTGGTTCTCATGATGTGACTTGTGGCTGGGATAGAGCACCAGTCAGTCAGTAGGTGACCAATGGTGGAACAGTTCAGAGAACAGAGCCACCAAAGCCATGAGACAGGTGAGGAAAGACTGAAAATATGGGGCTAGCAGACCAGTACCAGGTGGCTTAGAAAGAACCTAGGTGACAAGTATACACAGTTCGGAGAGAGGTTGAAGATAGATAGTTTGCCAATATCCTGAGATGTGAAGATCAGAGACATAAAGTGTTCTACATTGCAAGACAGTGTCAGTGTGGATTGAGAGGTTGTTGGGGAAAGATGTGTTAGAAATGACACTGGTGTATTTAGACTCACTGATGCTCAAAAGATAGCGGCCTAGAAATGTTATTATGAGAGATTGATGAATGTAGAGAATGAATGAGAGAAAGAAAGACTACCCCCAGCTTACCCAACAGTAGGACAAGCTATTGAAGTAGACAGTTATAGGGTCAAAGAAGCAATTAAAGAGATAAAGAAAGGTAAATCTGCAGGATCATCAGAGATAGTTGTTGAGATGATAAAAGCACTGAGAGTAGGAGTCAGACTAGTAACCCATATAGTCAATCAGGTAATACAGGGTGGTGTCATACCTAATGACTGGTACAGCAGTACAATTGTCACCTACATAGTCAATCAGGTAATACAAGGTGGTGTCATATCTAATGACTAGCACAGCAGTTCAATTGTCACCTACATAGTCAATCAGGTAATACAGGGTGGTGTCATACCTAATGACTGGTACAGCAGTACAATTGTCACCTACATAGTCAATCAGGTAATACAGGATGGTGTCACACCTAATGACTGGTACAGCAGTATAGTTGTCACCTACATAGTCAATCAGGTAATACAAGGTGGTGTCATATCTAATGACTAGCACAGCAGTTCAATTGTCACCTACATAGTCAATCAGGTAATACAGGGTGGTGTCATACCTAATGACTGGTACAGCAGTACAATTGTCACCTACATAGTCAATCAGGTAATACAGGATGGTGTCATACCTAATGACTGGTACAGCAGTACAATTGTCACCTACATAGTCAATCAGGTAATACAAGGTGGTGTCATACCTAATGACTGGTACAGCAGTACAATTGTCACCTACATAGTCAATCAGGTAATACAAGGTGGTGTCATATCTAATGACTAGCACAGCAGTTCAATTGTCACCTACATAGTCAATCAGGTAATACAGGGTGGTGTCATACCTAATGACTGGTACAGCAGTACAATTGTCACCTACATAGTCAATCAGGTAATACAGGATGGTGTCATACCTAATGACTGGTACAGCAGTACAATTGTCACCTACATAGTCAATCAGGTAATACATGAGTGTCATACCTAATGACTGGTACAGCAGTACAATTGTCACCTACATAGTCAATCAGGTAATACAGGATGGTGTCATATCTAATGACTGGTACAGCAGTACAATTGTCACCTACATAGTCAATCAGGTAATACATGACAGTATCATACCTAATGACTGGTACAGCAGTACAGTTGTCACCTACATAGTCAATCAGGTAATACAGGGTGGTGTCATACCTAATGACTGGTACAGCAGTACAGTTGTCACCTACATAGTCAATCAGGTAATACAGGATGGTGTCATATCTAATGACTGGTACAGCAATACAGTTGTCACCTACATAGTCAATCAGGTAATACAGGGTGGTGTCATACCTAATGACTGGTACAGCAGTACAGTTGTCACCTACATAGTCAATCAGGTAATACAGGACAGTGTCATACCTAATGACTGGTACAGCAGTATAATTGTCACCTACATAGTCAATCAGGTAATACAGGATGGTGTCATATCTAATGACTGGTACAGCAATACAGTTGTCACCTACATAGTCAATCAGGTAATACAGGGTGGTGTCATACCTAATGACTGGTACAGCAGTACAGTTGTCACCTACATAGTCAATCAGGTAATACAGGATGGTGTCACACCTAATGACTGGTACAGCAGTACAGTTGTCTCCTACATAGTCAATCAGGTAATACAGGGTGGTGTCATATCTAATGACTGGTACAGCAGTATAGTTGTCACCTACATAGTCAATCAGGTAATACAAGGTGGTGTCATATCTAATGACTAGCACAGCAGTTCAATTGTCACCTACATAGTCAATCAGGTAATACAGGGTGGTGTCATACCTAATGACTGGTACAGCAGTACAATTGTCACCTACATAGTCAATCAGGTAATACAAGGTGGTGTCATATCTAATGACTAGCACAGCAGTTCAATTGTCACCTACATAGTCAATCAGGTAATACAGGGTGGTGTCATACCTAATGACTGGTACAGCAGTACAATTGTCACCTACATAGTCAATCAGGTAATACAGGGTGGTGTCATACCTAATGACTGGTACAGCAGTACAATTGTCACCTACATAGTCAATCAGGTAATACAAGGTGGTGTCATACCTAATGACTGGTACAGCAGTACAATTGTCACCTACATAGTCAATCAGGTAATACAAGGTGGTGTCATATCTAATGACTAGCACAGCAGTTCAATTGTCACCTACATAGTCAATCAGGTAATACAGGGTGGTGTCATACCTAATGACTGGTACAGCAGTACAATTGTCACCTACATAGTCAATCAGGTAATACAGGATGGTGTCATACCTAATGACTGGTACAGCAGTACAATTGTCACCTACATAGTCAATCAGGTAATACATGAGTGTCATACCTAATGACTGGTACAGCAGTACAATTGTCACCTACATAGTCAATCAGGTAATACAGGATGGTGTCATATCTAATGACTGGTACAGCAGTACAATTGTCACCTACATAGTCAATCAGGTAATACATGACAGTATCATACCTAATGACTGGTACAGCAGTACAGTTGTCACCTACATAGTCAATCAGGTAATACAGGGTGGTGTCATACCTAATGACTGGTACAACAGTACAATTGTCACCTACATAGTCAATCAGGTAATACAGGGTGGTGTCATACCTAATGACTGGTACAGCAGTACAGTTGTCACCTACATAGTCAATCAGGTAATACAGGGTGGTGTCATACCTAATGACTGGTACAGCAGTACAATTGTCACCTACATAGTCAATCAGGTAATACAGGATGGTGTCACACCTAATGACTGGTACAGCAGTATAGTTGTCACCTACATAGTCAATCAGGTAATACAGGACAGTGTCATACCTAATGACTGGTACAGCAGTATAATTGTCACCTACATAGTCAATCAGGTAATACAGGATGGTGTCATATCTAATGACTGGTACAGCAATACAGTTGTCACCTACATAGTCAATCAGGTAATACAGGGTGGTGTCATACCTAATGACTGGTACAGCAGTACAGTTGTCACCTACATAGTCAATCAGGTAATACAGGATGGTGTCACACCTAATGACTGGTACAGCAGTACAGTTGTCTCCTACATAGTCAATCAGGTAATACAGGGTGGTGTCATATCTAATGACTGGTACAGCAGTACAATTGCCACCTACATAGTCAATCAGGTAATACAGGGTGGTGTCATACCTAATGACTGGTACAGCAGTTCAATCATAAATTGCTACAAGGGCAAAGGTGATGCCCTAGAAAGGAGTAATTACAGAGGAATAAAACTAATGGACCAAGTTATATAACCAAGAGTTATAGTGCAGCTAATTAGGGAAAGAGTAAAATTAGATGAGATGTAATTTGGTTTCTTGCCTGGGAAAAGTACTACAGATGCTCTCTTCTTAGTGAGACAACTACAAGAGAAGTTCCTAGAAGTTCCAGGAATAAGTCACTATATTTAGCTTTTGTTGATCTAGAGAAGACCTATGACATAGTACGTCAATCTATTATCTGGTGGTCCTTAAGAAAATTAAGTGTAGAAGAATGGTTCATGAAAGCAGTGCAAGCCATGTACAGAGGAGCTGTAAGCAAAGTGATAGTAGGAAGTGAGTTTAGTGAGGAATTCAAGGTACAGGTAGGAGTTCATCAGGGTTTGGTTCTTAGTCCACTACTATTCATCATAGTTCTCCAGGCTATAACAGAGGAGTTTAAGACTGGCTACCCATGGGAACTTCGCTATGCAGATTATCTGGTTCATATAGCTGAATCCATAAATGAACTGGAAAATAAGTCCTGACTATGGAAACTGAATTTGTAATCAAAATGCCTGAGAGTAAACTTAGACAAAACTAAAGTGTAGGAGAGAAGATAGGACCCTCATTCCTTCAGGAATGTAGCCCTGCTTAATATGTAGAAAAGAAGTAGACATAAACTCCATACAATGTACACAATGTAATTCTTGGGTACACAAGAGATGTAGTGGGATAACGAGTAGATTAACACAAAAGGAAAACTTTGTAGATGGTGCACATGGGTAACCGATGGGAAGAGATTCAGTGATATAAACCTGTTTCAATTATAGAAGTCAAAGAAAGGAATAACCATGGCCTTCTCTTGGAACTTGTTCATCTTGGTACCTTCTTGGGGCTGGGAAAGGACACATGCTTCCAGTGGGTACTCTGACATTTACGGTCAGCGATATAGGTGAACACCAAACTCTCGTCACTACTTTCTTCAGGAAACCAGAATCAGCCTGTATCATATGGAGATTGTCAGTGCATCATTCTATACAAATGGTGCATTCTATACAAATGGTGCAACACTGCTCCATGTTTCCCTGCATCTTGCCAAGTGTTGACATATCAGAGAATCAGATCAAAGTAGTCCCACTATGTACACTACTGTGTTCCAACCTAGACGGATAGGAAGTTTCCAGTTAGTCACTTTATACATTATATGTAAGTCTACTTCCCCATGAAGCAGCATTCTAATTGAATATTTAATAGCGCTCCTGAAATTTTCTCATTACTTATTGAACTATATATATATATATATATATACATATGAAACATACTATTAGGTGATCAATGTTGAATAACAGAAAATAAAAGCATACAAACAGGGGAGTAACTTCCATTAAAAATTGAGTAGAAAATTACATATTACTACCATACGTATTTACCGACTCAAGAAATTAATACCGGTACAAATAATTATCATCTAAGTTATACATAAATATATAAGCGTGTGAGTTTGTGTGTGTGTTTGTGTGTGTGGGCAAATAGTAAACAGAAACAACAAAGCAAATAACACAGTACAATGAAGAAATATATGAGTTTAAAGCTTGATATGGGAGGGAAAGTGTCTTAACGTTTCAGACACTAGTCCTTCATCAGAAGATAGATTGAGAAATAAAAGACGAAATAGAAAGACGGAGAGTGAGGAGAGGCAGAAATGGGAAATAATTTTTGAGAAAAAGTATGTGTGCATTCAGTCATTTTAAAGAAATGCTGGTCAGTGAGTATCTTAGGTATTAGAGAGGTTTAGCAAGGGAGATAATCATTGTATATTTTGAGTGGACATGTGTGTGTGTGTGTGTGTGTGTGTGTGTGTGTGTGTGTCTGTGTGTGCATGTGTAGGTTTGTTCATTTGTTTGGGCAAAGGTTTGAAGAATGGCCGTTTGACCATGATGGGCAGAGCTTGTGAGCATGTCAAGGTGTGAGTGAGACTGCATGTGCAAACTGACCAACATAGAGAGGTGTATAAACATGTATATAACATTTTTGCATATACA
Source organism: Eledone cirrhosa (assembly GCA_964016885.1). Taxonomy (NCBI): domain Eukaryota; kingdom Metazoa; phylum Mollusca; class Cephalopoda; order Octopoda; family Eledonidae; genus Eledone; species Eledone cirrhosa. The sequence goes on from OZ024744.1 coordinate 107,382,333, forward strand.
TACATATATAGAAACAATCAGAAAGAGTTGTATCGAAATGGGGGCGAATATAATCATTGCTTTATATATTTCATTTCGTAGTATGGCCATAAGAGAAGCTGCTTAACTTCTTGTGTGTATACATATATATATATATATATATCATCATCATCATCACCGTTTAACGTCCATCTTCCACGCTTGCATGGGTTTGGACGGGAGTTTTCCCACTTGAGGCAAGAGTGGTTGTCTTGCTCGCATTGGACTGTCTGGCGTAGCAGCATCATCGTCAATTGTTACAAGGGAAAGGAGATGCCCCAGATAGAGGAAACTATAGAGGCATTAAGTTAGTTCACCAATTCATGAATGTCACAGAAAGAGTTATTGAACAACTGATTAGAGACTGAATTGATCTAGATGAAATGCAGTTTGGGATTCTCTTTTCCTTGTATGGTAACTACAGGAGAAGTACCTAGCTAAAAGTAAAACCCTCTACTTAGCTTTGGTTGACTTGGAGAAAGCTTTTGACTGAATCTTCCGCTCCATTTTCTGGTGGGCCCTTAGAAAACTATGAGTAGATGAATGGCTTTTTAAAGCTATACAAGCCATGTATAGAGAAACAGTCAGCAAGGTTAGAATTAACAATGAATATAGTGAAGAATTTAGCGTAAAGATAGGTGCACACCAAGGCTCCGTCCTTCACCCCCTCCTGTTTATTATTGTCCTACAGGCTATTACAGAAGAGTTTAAGACCGGCTGCCCATGGGAACTTCTATATGCAGATGATCTAACGCTCAGAGCTGAATCTATGGCTGAACTAGAGAAAAAGTTCCAAACATGGAAGCTTGGTCTTGAATCAAAAAGCCTTAGAGTTAACTTGTCTAAGACTAAAGTTCTAGTATGTAGAAAGGAGAATAGGGCACCACACTACACTACACCAAACTACATCACATAACACCACACCACACTACCTCACACTACACTACAACACATTACAGCACACTACACTACGCTACACCACACTACACTACGCTACGCCACACCACACCACACCGCACTGCACCCCACCTCCACCCCACCACACTACACTACAACACATTACACTACACCACACCACACTACATTACATCACACCACGCCACACCACATCACACTACACTACACCACACCACAACACATTACACTACAACACATTACACTACACCACACCACACTACACTACACCACACCACACTACACTACACCACACCACACCACACTACATCACCCCACACCACACCCCACCACACCACATGTTTGTAACTGCTCAATACAAATCTTGAGAAACTGGACTTCACAGGAACAGAAAGAACACAACTAGTTAGGAAATTACAAGTACAATCCATTAATGGAACAGTAAAAATATGTAAAACATTCAAAAAATTCTGCATCTAATAACTGCATATACACATGTACAGATACAAAGCATATGCACATGCACACATACAACTCAAAGCATACACATCCACACATACAATAACATCCATACCTGCACACACATGCATGCAGACAGACATACATATCTACCTGATGTGTAAATTCCAATGAGAGTCTTGTGTCTATGTTAGAAACCGACTCTCTATTGGTAAACATTTGTGAAATTATAAAACCAGAAGATACATACATACATACATACATACATACATACATACATAAATACATTCATACATGGTGGCTGCCAACTCGTTTTCGAGTACGGCCACTACTTTATATCCATGTAGGAGAACCCCTACCGATGCGCTGAACGAGTGAGACTTTTTAGTCCAGCCAGTGACCTGAAAACTCTGGTACAAACACTACACTTTTGACAATTATTGACAGTGCTGGGCCCATGGTACCATGTGACGACAAGTGCAGAGAGATCTCCAGATATAAAGCAATGCCTGTGCCGTGAAGCTTTTATAGTGAGCAAAGGCACTGCACAAAGCCAGTCCCACTCTCTTAACCAAGATGATATTTACCAAAAAGAAGAACAAGTCAACATCATTGGATACCATCAGGGTTGCAGGTGTTATATCAGTTTTCCTTCTCCTAGAATTCTGCCTTGACAAAGACTAAGGGGTCATCTCTCCCGGTGATTTTGGATGGCCATTGACTCTTAAGAGCTCCTTTGCCCTTTGACAGGTTTTGTTTTTAGTCCTGCAGGATGTCCAAAGTCACCCTCCTCACCAAGAAACTTTGGTGAGGTTGCCAGTTTAGTCGCCAACGACCCGACCATGGGACAGGTTGTACTGGGATACATGTTACCAGTAGCACCAACTGGTGACCATTCATACATACATACATACATACATACACACACATACATACACACATACAAAGATACATACATTCATATATACACACATACATGCATACATACACACACACACACACACACGTGCATTTCCATACATATCTCTTCCAAACTGAATTCAGCTTATCTCATTGCAGGATTAACTCAGAGGAAATTTAGGTTTTGTAACTGATGATGGTGGTGGTGGTGGTAGCGATGGCGGTTGTGGTGGTGATGGTAGCGAAGGTGGTGGTGTAGTGGTGGTGTAGTGGTGGTGATGGTGATGGTGATGGTGGTGGTGACAGTGGTGCTGCTGCTGATTATTATGGTGGTAGTGGTGCTGGTTATGGTGATGATGATGATGATGGTGGTGGTGGTGGTGGTGGTGGTGATGGCAGCGATGGTGGTGGTGGTGGTGTAGTGGTGGTGTAGTGGTGGTGATGGTGATAGTGGTGGTGACAGTGGTGCTGCTGCTGCTGATTATTATTATGGTGGTAGTGGTGCTGGTTATGGTGATGGTGGTGGTGGTGGTGGTGGTGGTGGTGGTGGTGGTGGTGATGGTGCTGGTTACGATGGTGGTGGTGGTGGTGATGGTGACAATGACAATAGTGATAACACTACTGAAAATGTCAATGATGATGATGGTTAAAATATCTGCTTCCATCAACTGTAGAAGGTAAAATGGTTAATGAAACTCATACGATAGCCAATATGAAGTTCTTTATTATTTCTCTTTGAAAAGAAGCTTTGTTATCAGAAGATACCGAGTGTCAATTCCTGCAACATCTGCTAATACTCTATCTTACAGCTTCTCTTTGAAACTGAATTTAACATACATAACGATATACATACATATATACATACACATATAAATAAGTTCATACATACATACATATATATGTACGTTCATATATGCATACATCCATACATACATACATATATATGTACGTTCATATATACATACATCCATACATACATACATATATATGTACGTTCATATATACATACATCCATACATACATATATATGTACGTTCATATATACATACATCCATACATACATACATATATATGTACGTTCATATATACATCCATACATACATACATATATATGTACGTTCATATATACATACATACATACATACATATATATGTACGTTCATATATACATACATACATACATACATATATATGTACGTTCATATATACATACATACATACATACATACATATATATGTATGTACGTTCATATATACATACATACATACATACATATATATGTATGTACGTTCATATATACATACATCCATACATATATATGTACGTTCATATATACATACATCCATACATACATACATATATATGTACGTTCATACATCCATACATACATACATACATATATATGTACGTTCATATATACATACATACATGATGATGGCTGCCCCCTCGTTATCGAGTATGGCCATTGCACGAGGAGAAAAAAAAAAACGAAAAAAAAAACTAATAAATAAATAAAAAAAAAAAAAAAAAAAAAAAAAAAAGAAAAGAAATATATATATATATATGCCGCTCATCTCGAATTTTGTTTATCGTGAACTCGTGCGCCGATTTTTCGATACTCGATTATTCTACTATATTTAGCTCTAGACTTAGCTATTGACCAGTTAATTTTATTGTTCATTTTTTGTCGATTCTATTAAATGATGAATAGCCCGTTTATTTTAACATGTCTATTGAGCACTCTTATTCGATATGTGTTTTTGCCACACTTTTCCGAATATTTTTGCGGATATAAAGGTTATCTCCCTTGCTGAAATCCATGTGCGTATTTTTAGCCTGGGTCTTGTCTTTCCATCCATTCGGACGAAGCTCGTTGATAAAGTAACTCCAGTCCCCCGCTATCTGTAAGTCTTATATTTTTATATGAGCTGATAGATGGCGGTTTAAGGATTTACAGAAACCCAAGAAGCTAGATATTCCATCTCTCTAGTGGGTCCGGGTATGCATTTTACATTCATTTCATTTATTGATTTATTGATAATTATCTGAGTGTCCCGAATCTTCCATATCGAACTTATCGGTTATTTGGTTGATTGTAGACATATTCTACGTGTCACGGTATTTAACGATAGTTATAGCTCTAATTTATTTGAATTATAGAGCCCTCTGCCGCTCATCTCGAATTTTGTTTATCGTGAACTCGTGCGCCGATTTTTCGATACTCGATTATTCTACTATATATATATATATATATATATAAATGAAAGGTATAGAAATTGTTTTAGCGAGAAGCTAACAGTATTTCATAATATATATGCGACTGTGTCGTCAAGATGGGAAAAATAGTTAACGTAAGATGTAGGAAAAATGATATTATATATATACATACACACATACATACACATATACACACACACACATATACACACACACGCACACACATAAGCATATCTATACACACACACACACACACACGATAGCAACTAACAGCGCTGCGATCGAATGTGGCTTTTTAGCCCAGCCAATGATCTAAAATGTCTTGCACAGAGTCGGCAACCAAAACATTTACTGGGAATAGCCGGCTGTGGTTGGAGTTCATGTACTTTTGCATGTCGCTTGAGCCCTCCTGCTGATTTACATTCTCTACCACATGTTTGGCAAGCATCATGAGTAGCATCTCCAACAGCAGCCTGGTAGTCAACCACTGGTCTTACTTTATGACTGCGAAGATGACTTTCGAGTCCAGCTTTGCTGAGGCAGAGTCTCGCACAGACGCTGCATGTCAGCACCATAGGAGGACCCTCACCGTCTGGAAGTGCAACAGCAATACCCTTCCTCACATCCCGCTTTACTTTCTCGTATGCGATTCGAGATGCCTCAAAGGCAACTTTTCCCTCATATACAGTCTTTCTCCATTTATTACGATCAGCAGCAATATTTTCCCATGTATCAGCAGAGATGTTAGCGTCTTTCAGAGAGGCTTTCAAGGAATCCTTATACCTCTTTTTTGGTTTATGTGGCGGTCGTTTTCCTTTAACCAACTCTCCATAAAAGAGTTGTTTTGGTATTCTAGAATCCTTCATCCTGGCAAGGTGACCACTCCAACGGAGTCGTTGCTTAAGCACAAGAGCTTCTATACTGTCACACATAGAGCTTTCCAAATACATACATACATACATACATACATGCATACATACATACATACATACATGCATGCATGCATGCATGCATGCATGCATACATACATACATACATACATACATACATTTGTACGTTCATATATACATACATACATACATACATACGTTCATATATACATACATACATACATATGTACATTCATATATACATACATACATATATATATACATACATATATACATTTATATATGCATACATATATACTTATGTCCATACATACATAATATATACATTCACACATACATACATATATATACATTTATATATGCATACATATATACTTATGTCCATACATACATAATATATAAATTCACACATACATAATATATACATTCACACATATATATATATACATTCATACATACATATACACATACATACATATATAAATATATATATAGTGTATTTTGCAATACACTGTATGCTTAATTAAAAGCATTTCGAAGACCTTATGCTATTGTTTTAGAGTAGTGACAGTCTCACTTACTTTAATTATCAGCATACATATATACATACACATATAAATAAGTTCATACATACATATATATGTACGTTCATACATACATACATATATATGTACGTTCATGGTGGCTGCCAACTTGTTTTCGAGTACGGCCACTACTTTATATCCATGTAGGAGAACCCCTACCGATGCGTTAAACAAGTGTGACTTTTCAGTCCAGCCAGTGACCTGAAAACTCTGGTACAAACACTACACTTGCGACAATTATTGACACAGTGCTGGGCCCATGGTACCATGTGACGACAAGTGCAGAGAGATCTCCAGATATAAAGCAATGCCTGTGCCGTGAAGCTTTTATAGTGAGTAAAGGCACTGCACAAAGCCAGTTCCACTCTCTTAACCAAGATGATATTTACCAAAAAGAAGAACAAGTCAACATCATTGGATACCATCAGGGTTGCAGGTGTTATATCAGAGTTTTCCTTCTATGTATATATGTATGTATGTACATACATACATACATACATATATACATTTATATATGCATACATATATACTTATGTCCATACATACATAATATATACATTCACACATACATACATATATATACATTCACACATACATATATATATAATAAAAGTATATATACGTACATACATGTATACAGACGTACAGTAGTATGTATATATACATACATGCACACACATATATATATATGTACGTATGGATTCACCGAACATTTATTATAATGCTCGGTCTGTATACATATATGTATGTACGTATATATACTTATATTTAAGTAACAGCTGTACTAAGAGTGAGAAATGAAATTTCATTTCATTCTGGCAGGAAGGTATACGTTGCTGACGATAGCTAATAAGCTTGAAACTAGTACAGCGTTCCTTTGTCAGTGTTGAACAAATGAGCAACGATGGTTGCTGGACACTGTACGGCTTAATTCGGGATGTTTGTTTACAAACACACCGAGCATTATAATAAATGTTCGGTGAATCCATACGTACATATATATATGTGTGCATGTATATATATATATACATACATACTACTGTACGTCTGTATACATATATGTATGTATACAGACGTACAGCAGTATGTATATATATATACATATATGTATGTACGAATATATACTTATATTTAAGTAACAGCCGTACTAAGAGTGAGAAATGAAATTTTGTTTCATTTTTTTCCGTATATATATATATATACATTCATACATACATATACACATACATACATATATATATATGTACGTTCATACATACATACATATACATACATATACATACATATATATATACATACATACATAAATACATACATACATTTATGTATACATACATATATACATACGTTCATACATTTATATATACATACGTTCATACATCTATATATATAAAGTTGTATTCCTGTGTTTGTTTGTTCAGGCACTCCTCCTATAGTTTTGGAGATAGACCCCCATAACCATATATATTCTGAAACTACATTGCCCAGGGTACTTGGATAAGTATATTTCATTTTAATCAAATGGTTCCCCGGGGTCAAAAACCCCCTGCTGAAAATTTTTCCCCTTCGATTTATATGAAATTTAAACCATAGGTAAATGACAAGATATGATGCCTGTTCACAAAAGTTTTGAATTGATATTGTGAAAAAAATTATTTACAAGAAATAAAATAAGAATAAGATTTAATAACATAATTTTGATTTGATATATTACAAAAAATGATTTCCAATTTTTCATGCATTACATTTTATATTGAGTAATATTGAAATGCAGAGTTTTTCTCCATAAATTATATCACTGAAAATCAATCATCATTTTCTTACAAAAAAATGTCTGAAACGCAGCAAGGCGCGGGTAATTCGGCTAGTACATAATATATACATACATACATATATACATGATGGCTGCCCCCTCGTTATCGAGTAAGGCCATTGTACGATATAACATTAATAATTATAAATTAATGCTATCGTGCAATGCCTGTGCATGAACATTTTTTAAAAAATGAACAAAGACTGTGCACTGAGCCAATCCCACTCTCTGAGTGACAGTAGAAAAGAAGAAAAGATCAACATCATCGGTAACTACTGAGCCACAGATTTTATGTCGGAGTTATCCCAGTTTCCTGAGTTGCATTCTCCAAAAGAATGCCCTGACAAAGGCTAGGGGTCCTTCACTCCCAGTGGTTTAACCGCGCGGTACATGTGTATATACATATTTACACACTTTTGGATGGCCGTTGACTCTTATGAGTTCTTCCGCCCTTTGTCAGACTGTTTTTTTTGTCCTGCAGGGTACATACATGCATAAATACATAAATACATACATACTGAGAGACTGCTGAATGTAGAGAATAAGTGGGACAGCAAAGCCCTACCCCATGTAGACCCTACTGAGGGACCAGCTATAAAAGTTGACAACAGTTTGGTAGATAAATCAATTAAAGACATGAAGATAGGGAAGACAACTGGACCATCTGGTATAGTTGCTGAGATACTAAAAGTAGTTGGTATGGTTGGATATGAGCTAGTGAGATATATAGTTAAGTAGTACAAGATGGTGTCATACCTAATGACTGGCACAGCAGTGTCATTGTAGATTACTACAAGGGTAAAGGAGATACACTAGAGAGAAGTAACTACAGAGGTATCAAGTTGATGGACCAGGTCATGAAAGTTGCTGAAAGGGTTATAACACAACTAATTAGACAGAAACAGTTTTGATGAGATGCAGTTTAGATTTATGCCAGTCAGGGGTATTACTGATGCCCTCTTTCTGGTGGGACAACTACAGGAGAGGTACTTAGCTAAGAGTAAGCCACTGTATCTGGATTTTGTGGATCTGGAGAAGGTCATTGACACTGTTATCTGGTGGACACTTCAGAAGCTAGGTATAGATGAATGGCTTGTGAGAGATGTGCAGGCCATGGATGGAGCAACCAGCAGAGTGAGAGTTGGCAATGAGTACAGTAATGAATTTGAAGTGTATATACAGATAAAGAATTAGAACAGAATAGGCCTGACTTAGTGGTTTTTAACAACTGTCATAAGAGCATGGTTGTCACCATCATCATAGAGTCACTAGGAACTATTTCGAAGGGTTTCTAAGGCTGGCTAAATGTTCATTAGGGCAAATTTTCTGGTTAAATTACATCAATAACTGAGATATCAAATTCCAAATAAAGGAAGAGAGAGAGAAAGAGATAAACGAAAATGTCACCTTTTATCATCATCATCATTTTACGTCCGCTTTTTCCTGCTTGCAAGGGTGGGACGGGAACTATTCTGGCTTGATTTCTACAGCTGGATGCCCTTCCTAACACCAACCTCATTTACAGTGAGTGTTGGGTGTTTTTTTGCCGTGGCACCCCCACAACCACTTTACAGTGTGGGCTGGGTGCTTTTTTGCCTTGGAACTTCCACGACCACTTTGCAGTGGAATGATAGGGACCCCAGTCCTATCATCTCATTTCTACAGCTGAGTAAACTGGAGCAATGTGAAATAAAGTGTCTTGCTCAAGGAAACAACACATCACCCGGTCTGAGATATGAACTCACCACCTTTCGATTGCAAGGCCAATGCTCTAACCACTAAGCCATGTGCCTCCATTATATATATTTTATATATCTTTTATATATATATATATATATATGTAAATTATATTCTCTAAAACCCTTTTCTAATTAATATACACCTTAACTTTATTATATACTTTTTATCATATTTCCTGTAACATGACAAAAAAAAAAGGTCAAAATTTTTATCGGCTGAAACCGGTACTCATCATCATTTCATTTTACGTCCGCTTTTCCCTGCTTGCAAGGGTGGGACGGGAACCGATTCTGGCTTGATTTCTACAGCTGGATGCCCTTCCTAACACCAACCTCATTTACAGTGAGTGCTGGGTGCTTTTTTTTTTGCCGTGGCACCTCCACGACCACTTTGCAGTGGAATGATAGGGACCCCAGTCCCTATCATCTCATTTCTATAGCTGAGTAAACTGGAGCAATGTGGAATAAAGTCTCTTGCTCAAGGAAACAACACATCTATAACTATAAATTAGTTGGGTTTTTTTAAAACTGTTTTTCTGTTATTCTATGAGAAAATCCTATTAGCATTTTCTACTTTTTTTCTTATTTTCCTAATATATATCAAATCGTGTGTCACTATCGTCATCATCGCCGTTTAACAGCCACCTTCCACATATATATAATATATACACAGAATTTTCATGTGTCAGCTAGTAATGATAAAAATTAATCATATCCTTTATTGGTTTCAGTTAGACAATTGGTCTGTGATTGTAGTTGGGCAGTCTATTGTAATCTATTTATATTGATCTCCTGGAGCACTCAATAACAGAGATAGGATGAGAGAGAGATAGGGAGAGAGACAATGAGAGAGAGAGAGAGAGAGAGAGAGAGACAATGAGAGAGAGAGAGAGAGAGAGAGAGAGAAAGGAAGAGAGAAAGGATGAGAGAATCAAAGTAAGAGAGAGGATGAGAGAGAGATGATGCATAATAGAATATGAAAGAAAAGGGAATAGTGTAAGATAGAGAGAGAGAGACAGAGATAGAGAGATAGAGAGATAGAGAGGGACAGAGTAAGATATAGAGAGAGATAGAGACAGACATAGAGTAAGATATATAGAGAGAGATATATCGAATAAGAGATATAGAGAGATAGAGAGATATAGACTGAGATAGAGAGAGAGAGATAGATATAGAGTGAGAGATAGAGAGATATAGACTAAGAGATAGAGAGATAGAGAGAGATATAGAGAGATAGACTAAGAGATAGAGACTGAGAGATAGAGATATAGACTAAGATAGAGAGAGAGACTAAGATGTAGAGAGGTAGAGAGATATAGACTAAGATAGAGAGAGATAGAGAGATCTAGACTAAGATAGAGAGAGATAGAGAGATATAGACTAAGATATAGAGAGGTAGAGAGATATAGACTAAGAGATAGAGAGATAGAGAGAGATATAGAGAGATAGAGAGATATAGAGTAAGATAGAGAGAGATAGAGAGATATAGACTAAGATAGAGAGAGGTAGAGATATAGACTAAGATATAGAGAGATAGAGAGATATAGAGTAAGATATAGAGAGATAGAGAGATATAGACTAAGATAGAGATAGATAGATAGAGAGTAAGATATAGAGCTATAGAGAGATATAGACTAAGATAGAGAGAGAGACTAAGATGTAGAGAGGTAGAGAGATATAGAGTAAGATAGAGAGAGATAGAGATATAGAGTGAGAGATAGAGAGAGTGAGAGATAGAGAGATATAGAGTAAGATAGAGAGAGATAGAGAGATATAGAGTAAGATATAGAGAGATAGAGAGATATAGAGTAAGATATAGAGAGATAGATAGATATAGACTAAGATAGAGAGAGAAAGAGAGATATAGAGTAAGATATAGAGGTAGAGAGATAGACTAAGATAGAGAGAGATAGAGAGATATAGACTAAGATAGAGAGAGGTAGAGATATATAGACTAAGATATAGAGAGGTAGAGATATAGAGTAAGATAGAGAGAGGTAGAGAGATATAGACTAAGATAGAGAGAGGTAGAGAGATACAGACTAAGATAGAGAGAGGTAGAGAGATATAGACTAAGATAGAGAGAGGTAGAGAGATATAGACTAAGATATAGAGAGGTAGAGAGATATAGACTAAGATATAGAGAGGTAGAGAGATATAGACTAAGATAGACAGAGATAGAGAGATATAGACTAAGATATAGAGAGATAGAGAGATAGAGAGAGACTAAGATATAGAGAGGTAGAGAGATATAGACTAAGATATGTTTCTTTTATTTGCCACCAGGGCATCAAAAGTGGGACAAGTACAATGGGGGGAGTTTACAAAACAAGGCGTCCTCAAAATGGAGGAGGCAATAACAATATATAAAAATAAAATACAATATAACAAAAAATAAAATTATAACAAAATCCTCAATAGAGAGGAGGCGCCTTGGGGGGTCGTACACCCCCCCCCGAAAAAAGTGTGCAACCCTTCTCAGGAGCACAGAGAGAGGTTGCTCCCTCGTTCCTTCCTCTTTTCCACCTACAGGCTTATGTAAAGAGAAGGCCCATTCACACGGGCCATTCTCGCCACTTTCACCCACCTTTCATAAAAACGACTGGGGTGGAGCACCTCTCTCTCCATCCTGATCCTTCTTCTGAAATGATATCAGAAGAAACGGACCAGTTGCTGGCCAGAGAGAAAGGTGCCTGACCTCAGTCCTTTCAGACGCGTCCACCATACAACTTCTTTCATGGCTATTACGCACAGAAACACCGCCTCTCCTTCATCTTTGAAGGGGGGAGGCGGCTTGATCATTACAATAGACTTGGTGGTCAACCGGATCGGTCCCACCCTTGACAGCAGTTGTTCGACATAGCCCGACAGATCGGCTACGCCCGAGCAGTGTACCAATGCGTGTGCAACGGTTTCCTCGTCGCACACGCATCTGGGACAGATCTTTTTGGCGGGGTCCCTACCCGGGCGCCCGTGTCTGTAGAGCTTTTCTCGAACGGGTAGTGCTCCTCGGTAGCACTGCCAGGCCAGGGACTTCTGGAAGTTGTCCATAGGTCCCGGGCTGAATGTCCTACCGAACAGGCTGGCCAGTTCGTCCTCCTCCATGTCTAGGGCTTCTCCGAGGGCGTCGTCGCACCTGCTGCGTACCAGCCCTCTATAGAATGTTGCGGTGGAGTCTCCACTGATAACCGGATCCGCCTGCCAGAGGTCGGTGAGCGCCTGGGCACACTCAGTGTGCCAGGCGCCCAGTTTTCTCGGTCTTTGCTTGACCCAGGATTGCAGCTCGGTGAGTGAGACGAGTCTGGGAAAGGTTCATCTCACAAACGAGGCCCACACCGGTTGTCCGGTGAGGAATACGTGGAGGTGCCGTAACCTTAATGTGTGTTTACCCATCATTAGCCACGGCATCCCCAGCCCTCCTTTCAAAGGGTGTTGACAGCAGATGGATTTCTCACCAAGAGAGCCCGCCTCTTCCAAGGGAATTGGAAGAGCGCGCGCTCCATCTTGGCGAGGGTTTCCCTTGGGCAAGGCACTACGGTCAGGCGGTAGTAGATGACGGACGCTATATAGGTGTTCGCCACCTCCGCCCGACCTTTCAGGGACAGTTTGCAACTGGCCCACTTCTGGGTCAGTGCAAACACCCTGTTCGTAACCTCCGCCCAGTTCTTCTCCACCTGGAGGTCTGGTCCGAACCAGACCCCGAGCAACTTCACCGGGCCCTCCATCCACGCCATCGGAGGGCATCGGTCTGCCCCTCCACGTGCCGAGTTGCAAACCGATCGACTTGTCCCGGTTCAGCTTAGCCCCTGTGAACCTTTCGTACTCCTCCAGTAAGGTGCCGACCGCCCCGATTTCGGAGGCTGTCGACACCATTACTGTCACGTCATCGGCTTAGGGACACTGCTTTCCACAATACGGTTCCAAAGGGATGCCCTGCAACAACTCCAACTTCCGCAGATAGAGAAGTAGAAAGATATAGACCAAGATATAGAGAGGTAGAGAGATATAGAGTAAGATATAGAGAGATAGAGAGATATAGACTAAGATAGAGAGAGATAGAGTGATATAGACTAAGATAGAGAGAGGTAGAGAGATATAGACTAAGATATAGAGGGATAGAGAGAGAGAAACTAAGATATAGAGAGGTAGAGAGATACAGAGTAAGATATAGAGAGATAGAGAGATATAGAGTAAGATATAGAGAGGTAGAGAGATATAGACTAAGATATAGAGAGGTAGAGAGATATAGACTAAGATATAGAGAGATAGAGATATATAGAGTAAGATATAGAGAGGTAGAGAGATATAGACTAAGATATAGAGAGATAGAGATATATAGAGTAAGATATAGAGAGGTAGAGATATATAGAGTAAGATATAGAGAGGTAGAGAGATATAGACTAAGATATAGAGAGATAGAGATATATAGAGTAAGATATAGAGAGGTAGAGAGATATAGACTAAGATATAGAGAGATAGAGATATATAGAGTAAGATATAGAGAGGTAGAGAGATATAGACTAAGATATATAGAGAGAGAGATATATAGAGTAAGATATAGAGAGGTAGAGAGATATAGACTAAGATATAGAGAGATAGAGATATATAGAGTAAGATATAGAGAGGTAGAGAGATATAGACTAAGATATAGAGAGATAGAGATATATAGAGTAAGATATAGAGAGGTAGAGAGATATAGACTAAGATATAGAGAGATAGAGATATATAGAGTAAGATATAGAGAGGTAGAGAGATATAGACTAAGATATAGAGAGATAGAGATATATAGAGTAAGATATAGAGAGGCAGAGAGATATAGACTAAGATAGAGAGAGATAGAGATATATAGAGTAAGATATAGAGAGGTAGAGAGATATAGACTAAGATATAGAGAGATAGAGATATATAGAGTAAGATATAGAGAGGTAGAGAGATATAGACTAAGATATAGAGAGATAGAGATATATAGAGTAAGATATAGAGAGGTAGAGAGATATAGACTAAGATATAGACAGGTAGAGAGATAGAGACTAAGTTATAGAGAGGTAAAGAGATATAGAGTAAGATAGAGAGAGATAGAGATATATATACTAAGATATAGAGAGATAGAGAGATATAGACTAAGATATAATAATAATAATGAAATTATTGTGTGTAAAGTGCTCAGGTGCACTACAACTCGTCAAAGGTGTATGTATGGTACATAGAATAATACACAAATGTCAGGGAAGTGAATAGTGTATGAGTCATGGTATACATGTGTGTATGTGTATGGAGGGGGAACATTAGCTGTAGTGTTGGCGGATCTCGGGAAGCATGGAGGCCTTAAAGGATGCAGTGTCTCGACAGTTAACAACTGATGCAGGTAGTTTGTTCCATGCTTCAGCATATAGAGAGATAGAGAAGGAGAGACTAAGATATAGAGAGATAGAGAAGGAGAGACTAAGATATAGAGAGATAGAGATATAGACTAAGATATAGAGAGATAGAGAGATATAGAGTAAGATAGAGAGAGAGAGAGATATATAGACTAAGATAGAGAGAGAGAGAGAGATATATAGACTAAGATAGAGAGAGAGAGAGAGATATATAGACTAAGATAGAGAGAGATAGAGATATATATACTAAGATATAGAGAGATAGAGAGATATAGACTAAGATAGAGAGAGATAGAGAGATATAGAGTAAGATAGAGAGAGAGAGAGATATATAGACTAAGATAGAGAGAGATAGAGATATATATACTAAGATATAGAGAGATAGAGAGATATAGACTAAGATAGAGAGAGATAGAGAGATATAGAGTAAGATAGAGAGAGAGAGAGACTAAGATGGAGAGAGATAGAGAGATATTGACTAAGAGATAGAGAGGTAGAGAGATATAGACTAAGATAGAGAGAGATAGAGTGACTAAGATATAGAGAGAGGTAGAGATATAGACTAAGTGTGTAGGGGGTTTTTGTTTGTTTTAAGCTATGTATATGCCCCGCTAACGACGTGGTAGTTTCAAAGAGGGACTTAAGGCCATCCGAAATAGTGAACCACGCCAGCACACACGACAACACGGGACCAACCCACTGAGTGAAAGACCCAGGGGGATATTAGGCAATAGAACCGGCCCCACTAGGCAGCCCCGCGGCCGCTTGGAGGGACATGCACCCCTGATTGAGGGGCATGTCCCTACTAAAGAGTGTAATTGCAGAAGGAAGGACAAATGCCCACTAGCTGGACACTGCCTTATCAGGAACGTGGTATATGCTTGTAACGTAACCACAGGCACGTATACTAAGACGTACGTAGGATCAACCGCTAATGAGTTCAAGACGAGGTTCAACGCCCACCAGCATAGCTTCCGATATGAGAAGCTTAAAAATACCACATCGTTAGCGGGGCATATACATAGCTTAAAACAAACAAAAACCCCCTACACACTCAGCTGGAGATGCCTTACTAAGGCTCCTCCATATAGCTCGTTGAGCAGGTGTTGTAGCCTGTGCCTATCTGAATCTCATGCCATAGTATTCTCAGGGCTCAACTTGCTCAACAGGAGATCAGAGATCTTCTCGTCCTGCCCCCATACCATACTTAGCTCTTTCTTTTTCTTCAGACCGGACGCATAGCCATGACACCACCCAGTCCTGCACGTGGCGGCCCCGCTGGCGTACAGGGTGCTCTGTGGTAACCCCGGCCGCATGGATGCCTCGGCTCCCCGATTGGCGATGGGGACTCTGGTGAGGAACGGACGACCCTGTGTCCCAATTGCCAACCTGGGATTGGTGGCAACACTGTTGCCGGGCAACCTGGGGGCAGCTGATGCCTGCGATGCAGGTCATCGTGAGGGCCTGGAACCACGTTGACTAATCTGAGAGGGTGCCGTCGGAGATGTATGTCAACAAACTCGAGAACTGCCTAGGGAAACAGTAACAAAACACCCAATATGGCGGCCGCTCCCTGCCTATAGCCACTCACCCCCACCCCCTCCCCTAGTAAACCCCCGCCCAAATAGATCCCCCCCCCCATTCTTTTGAGCTGGTTCTTTATTATCAGTGATTAGTTCTTTACTAATAGGAATTTTTTTTTTTTTTTTTTTTTTTTTTTTTTTGTATTTCACCACGGTCGACATAATCGGCTTGGAGAGTTGACTCCCTTGAAGTCTGACCACTCGATAAGTTAGGGGTTGTGCCCCTTGATCAGGGGTGTGTATAGCTGGTCTACCTGCTGTCTGCTACTACCCGAGACTGGACACGGTCGTAGCCACAGGCCAGCGCGTGCGCGATAGCATAGAATGTATATTTTCTGCTGGTCACCCCGTGTAATATGATACCCTAAGATTCCATGCTTGAGATTCACCGAAGCATGCGCAGTCTTAACCGGGAGATGACATGCGAACTTGAAAATACCACAAGCGAGACCCTCTGGATAACGTAGACGCAGGACCATACCCGCGAATACATACCCTGATCTGTCTTGAATATACAGGGCTGACGGAATATGGATAACACGACCACCATCTAAGCTGAGAACGACCCATACAGCAAACAAAGAGAGGACAGCCCTTCGCTTTTGACCAGTCGCGTGTGGACTTGGAGTTCGTAATATACCACCCCAGTCAAATCCACACTGGTTTTTTAACAATATAGCATGTGGACCAATACATCCTGCGTGGCGAAACCTTGGACTTAGAACCAGCAGGCTCGTCTATCGCGAAAGCGTTCAACCCCTGAAACTAAAGGATCGAACGGACCACATCCGGCAACCACTGGCTATTAGATCCACAGGTACATCTCCCAGAGAGTCCACGCAGATAATAGTGAACCCCAGGTGATCTATGAACGTTTAAACAAGACCAGCTGCGCCTGGAGCTATGCAGATGACTGCTTACGCCTAGTGGATATCGTGCCTGGAGCTGTGCAGGGGACTGCATGGGCAGAATGGATATCGCGCCCACACGGTCACCAGTAATGTTCATCCTGTTATATTTTTGTAATAATTTTATGATAATTTTGTAATAATTTTGCGATAATTTTATGATAATTTGATAATTTTGTAATGATTTTGTGGTAATTTTGTGATGATCTGATAATTTTATAATGATTTTGTGGTAATTTTGTAATGATTTTGTAATAATTTTTAATCCTGTATCAATAATTTTAGAGTGTTTTTTTTGTGATAATACAGGGTTAGATCATTGAAGCTACCTTGTACCTTCTTAAAGATACATTTTATGATTGTCTTTTTGCTTATGTATTTTCTTAGTTACCACTTTCTTTAATCTTGCCCAATTTGATAAACTCCTTGAATTGCTCCCTAATTAAATTGCTTAAATTGCTTGGATTATTGTACCTATTATGCCTAAGTTGTATCTGTTGAAGCAGCCCTTTGAAAATTCCTCGGATATCCCAAATACCGTAATTTTTTACTTTTAATGTATAATTTTCCTCAATTCGTTTTTATATTTATCCTCAAAGGCTCTCTAAAGTTTTAATTCTTCGAAGGGTCTCTCGGAAGAAGTTCCTATTGGAAATAGTATAGGGGCCTTTTCTGAGAGATTTATGGAAGGCTCTCTGAATTAACCCCTAATTGATTAGTTTCTTTCAACCTAGTTTTCAATTCAGTTTTCTGAATTTTGTAAACGTGATCTCGGGGGAAGAAGGTTTTTTTCTTTCGGAAAAAATTTTTTTCTCTAGAAGAAATTTCATAGGAACACTATATATTTTTTAGGGAAACTTTATATTTTTATTTTCTTATTTTATTAGCCTCTTAATTTTCTTCTAGACTAATAGGTGTATTGGAGCCTGTAAGCTTTATGCACTCATTGAGGGATTTTCTGAGGTGCTTCTACGGGACCCCAAGTCTTTTGGTTTAATGTTGATGCGTGAATTATATATTTTTGTCTAATTTTTAAACTTCAATCCCTGACCCTGACAACTAATATAAAAGAGCCCCCCTTAAAGCGGAGTTGCTGATGTATACAACAATTTCAAACTGCTAGCCTTGAGTGATATGTTGATGTAAACAATGATCTTGCAATCACATGTTATATGCCTTGATAAGTCCCACCATGGGGTCGGACGAAACGGCTGTCGGCAATAAACTTGTTATAATGTCATAATAGTTCCTTTGTTCTTTTTCACTAATATATATATATATATATATTGTTATACTTGGGGAGGGTCATATTTGTGTAATATTGCCAGAATTAATAACAGAACACACTCACTGTTTGGTTGGTTTTCGCTTTTTGGTTCTCTGTCTTTTATATCGGTAATGAAAAAAAAGAATATATACATATATATATACTAGCATTAAAGCCCGGCGTTGCTCGGGGTCATTAAGTTACCAAAGTTAGGTTGCACCACCCATTTTATGGCAGCACTTTTTTGTCTGCCAGGCACTGGGTGAATGAATTGCAGACCTGGAAGCAGGAGCTGCGCCAGCAGTGACAATTGTAGTTTCGCCTATGGATATTATCTCTGCAAAAAAGTGTTGAAATTTATTGTTTCACAGTACTTGCGCAACACGCGCGTAGACGATGCCAGCCGAACAACAGAGCTGCGATGGAGTTGTTCTGCATGGTTGTCTGTGTGTTTTCTAAATTTAAGACAGTTGGGAGGGTTGTGATATGAGGGAGAGTTAGCTGTTGTTTCTAGCAGGTTTAGTGACCTCATAGAGGATATGTGTTTTCTAAATTTAAGACAGTAGGGAGGGGTGTGATATGGGGGAGAGTTAGCTGCTGTTTCTAGCAGGTTTAGTAACCTCATAGAGGATATGTGTTTTCTAAATTTAAGACAGTAGGGAGTGGTGTGATATGGGGGAGAGTTAGCTGCTGTTTCTAGCAGGTTTAGTGACCTCATAGAAGATATGTTTTCTAAATTTAAGACAGTAGGGAGGAGTGTGGTATGGGGGAGAGTTAGCTGCTGTTTCTAGCAGGTTTAGTGACCTCATAGAGGATATTATTGTTTATCATTATCTATAAAAGGCAGATTGTTGTTGTTGTTGTGTGTGTGCACATGTTCCATGTTTATACATTTGCACAATTTCAAACCGATTCGACTCAAAGTCTGTAAGAATCCACGTTCGTTGAGAGGTTTTAAAAAAGATTTATCGCTTGTTGTTGAATAAATGTATCTGTTGCTTTTGAATAATTGTCGTTTCGTATGGAATTTAATAATTGAGCAACTAAAAGTTAGTGTGGTTATAAATCACGCACGTTGTTTAATTGCTTTAAATGTTTTTTTATCATTTGAAGTGAGTGTGTGTTTGTATGCGTTTGTAAATAAATCAGTAAGTTTGAAGTATAAATGAGAAAGTAGCAAAATGTGTGGGTTGTAGATAGAGGTAAGCAGATGATATGAGAGTAAAACGGACGGTATCACCATCAAGCTTGGAAAGAGAAAGTAGCAGAAAGTATGAAGTTGTATAGATTTTGAATGGTAGTAGAAAGAGTTTAGCAGTTTAAATGAGAGAGAAAATCGTAAAATATTGAGTTTTATCTATTTTTTGCGTAATTGTGGGTGAAATTGAAAAAATTAGATGTGCCAAGACGCAACCGAAGCTATTTCGAATACTGAATTGTAAATTTCAATTGAAGAAATTCTATATCGTAGATTTCTATAACAAAGGAGCATGTCCACACACTGAGCTTTATAGATTATGATATATAAATGTGTATATATATATATATATATATATATATATATATATATTATATATATACATATATATATATATATATGTATATATTCTTTTTTTTCACAGGAAGAAATCTGCTGTACTGGGGCCTGGAAAGGGGATGGGCTCTGCCAGGCTTCAGATGCTCAAGAAACACTGTATGTCACTATGCCTCCCCTACTACTCCAGGAGTTATGGGACCTTACCATATCATAGCAATAGCTAATGTGTTGGTTGATTGATCCAGTGTCAGATGTCATGATTTACATTGTATAGAAAGAGGGATGGGGGGAGAGAGAGAGAGAGAGAGAAGGAATTAATATACACATATTGAGTGAAGTGGCAGGAAAATAGAGTTAAATGAATGCAACTGGCATGCACATTTACACACACACACACATTCATACATAAACCCTCATACACACACAACATATACCCCCTACACACTCACATACACATTCACATATGCCCCCCCCCCCCCTCCACTTACACATACAACCCCATTAACACATAATGGTGCTAATAGCTAAAGAAATAATTCATACATATGAAAATATATAATCCTTTTCTCAAATTGCTATTTTCTTTTAGTAATGAATATAAAATTCACATTTTCAACATATGAGGAAATACATATATTTGACATGTCTACATGTCTATATGTACATTCAAGCAATATCAGTTAACCCTGTACTGGATATGTACAGGTACGCATTTGTAATATTACAGGCAGAGGGAATTCATTGATTTATTTTTTTAACAAACTTATACATTTTTCTTTATTTACCTATTGTAAATGTATATTTCGAAATGTTACCTGTCAAATGCCAGGTAACATTTTAGTATAAGCAGCATGAAATTTGTTATAACTATTTTGCTTATGTAACATTACCTGGTGTTACCCACAGTAACAACATATGCCAAGCTACATTCTAGTAACATTATAATGTTTAAAAATAAATATTCAAAAATTTACTTACAGTAAAATATAAACAGCTCGGTCAATTTCAGACAGATGATCAGCAAGTGTGAGGGATTCAAGTTCTTCATTGCTCTAAAATAAATTTGATAAAAACAAAGAATTCTAACTTTGTTAAATATTTAACAATTTCTCATCGTATGTATGTTTTCTCATGCTGCTAGGGAATGGATGGATCTTTTAAAGCAGAATTCTATGGATGTCCTTTCTAACACCAAATATTGCTTTATTCTTTTTTTTTTTCGAAATGTATGGAATTTCCACATATCTCACTGATAAGCCTCAAGATTTTTGTTTATGTTGGCCATGAACAAATGCCACCACCTGTGCTAAATTTTAAGTGATGAGAAACAAATACATACAGTTTTCCAGGCCATTTAAGAGAGGTTTGCCATGGAAACTTCTGTATGCTGATCAACTGGTTCTTCTAACCAAATCTGTGGAAAAGCTAGAGAAGAAATTCCAACTTTGGAAAGAGAACTTAACATCAAAAGAGCTTAGAGTAAACTTAGGAAAAACTAAAGTTCTGTAAAGCAGGAAATAAAACAGGACTCTGATCCCGTCAGGAAAGTGGCCTTGCTCAGTATGTAAAAAAAAGAGTAGGTAGTAACTCTATACTATGTACACAATGTAAATACTGGATACACAAGAGGTGTAGTAGTGTAGTAGGCAGACTAACAAAAAACAGACTTTCTGTGTAACAGATACACCAGGATAGTTAGTAGTAAGGGCACCAGTAAAATAAATGTTTTCCAGTCACAGGAAAGATCTATAGAAGTGGTTGATAGCTTCTGTTACCAAGGTAATCTAACTTTCCATGGAGGTGGGTGCTCCAAGATCATAGTAGTTAGAATAAGGACAGGATGGAAGAAGTTTAGTGAGCTACTCCATCTGTTGACAATAAAACGTTTCTCCTGTAGCAAGAGTTGCTTCCCTTGTTGTGACACTCACATCACCAATAGATTAACGCTCTCTAGACAGGAAGTAGCTGGAATTACTTCCCGTTGGGGTGGTAGAACCCTTTTTGTCACTTCCGTCTTGAGACCCTATAAAAGAGATACTCAGAGCGATCTCTACCTCTCATTTGCCTTTTGGCTCCTGGCCTTCTAACGCGCCTGGCCCTTCGGCCAGGCGCGTTAGTCTGGCAATCCTAACATGGTCTCTTGCGAGCTAACTTCAAAACGGTAACAAATAACTTTACTTCATTCTTTCATCTACTTTCATTGACTTGTCAACCATTCTGTTCTACATAACTGCAACTTGTTAATTAAACTTTATATACACAACCGAGCATCTTTGTTATATTCATACACCCCAGTATTTTTGTTATACTCCCAATGAATGAAAGGTCGGCTGTATAATGTCTGTGTATAAAGTGTGATGCTACATGGTAGTGAGACATGGGCAGTGACTGCAGAGGACATGTGAAGGCTGGAGAGAAATGAAATAAGCATACTGCATAAAAGAGTGAAACAGGGTATAAGATGAATCAGATGTAATGCACAAGAGAGAAGACTGCATTGATATGGACATGTGATGTGTATGGATGATGATCGTTGGGTGAATAAATACCATGAAACTCCAGTGGAAGGACCTGCAGTAGAGGGAGGCCAGGTAAGATCTGGGTGGAGGTGGTGAGAGCTAATCTCAAATCAATGAATCTCACAAAAGAGATGACTAAAGACTCTTTAGTATTTTAGAAGAAGTTAATAGAGATATATCTGTGTATGTGTTGAGAATGTATGTATTTGTGTATTGTATTAGTATCGATTGAAGTCACCGGAGAAGCAGTTAAATGCAATGTTGTGGTAAATAGCATCATACGACTTTATAATGTTTTTAATATATAATTTATTTACAAACCGATTACAAAGGTTTAGCTTGCATGCCATAAGAAATGAATAGACAAATTAATATGCTGTAAAAGATGCAGTCCGGTGGCTGAAGTAAGAAGCCCAGTCACGGTAAGTCCGGTAGCTACATTTTGGAATGTTTGAGGAACGAAATCAAATAGGTATTACCTTCATGCAAAAGAGAAAGTTTATCGAAGAGAAGCGGGAATTTCTCCCTCTGGGCGGAAGTTGAGATACATCTCCCGACGCTGGTAGCGATTGGCTGAACTGAGTCAAACAACGCACGGAAGAAGGTATCAATGAGCCCAGTTAATTAGGTCGCTACAACTGCAATAAGTGAAGAGATGCTGTGGTGAAAAAGACCTATCCAACCCATGACAATCAGATCAGTACAGAGTATGTTGCTGACATCATTGAAGCTAAAGTGATGACATCCCAATGGAGATGATCATGTCAGGCAGCTCTATAATGGTCTAAGTGATGTGTAAGCTAAGTAACAAGATCCTGGAGATGGATGAGTGGCCAACAGACTGGATGAAGTTAGTGTTTATCCCCATTCAAAAGCTCTCAGGGGCCATAGAATATACAGAACATCACACCTTTTCTCTAATCAGCCATGTCAGTGAAATACTTCTATGATTCCTGCTGCAGAGAACACAGAAGACCATCGTGGAACAATGCTCTGAGGTTCAGATGAGCTTTTGAAAGAATGTTAGGTAGAGAGATCATATCTTCAGCATGAGGATCATTATGGAATGGGATTTGAATACAATATCACCCTCCTCCTGTACACGGCTTTCATTGATTACAAGAAAGACCTTACTGATGTAGATGTGAGTCAAGAGCGCTGTAGTTAACCTATTGAAGAAACTATAGAGTGGGTAGTATGCAGCAGTTAAAGTGGATGCCCATCTAATGGAGTGGTTTACCCCTTGGAAAGGTGTGGGACAGGGCTGCCTCATGTACTTCAAGTTCTACTAGGAAGAAGCAGTACCTCAGTCAGCAGGAGATCTACCCTGGATAGGAGTAACCATTGGAGGCCAGAATCTCAACAGCTTTTGCTTTGCTGATATCATTTTAATAGCAACATAGCTAGAGATATTCCAGACTGCTTGACATAGCAGAGACTCTGAAGAGTGTCAACTTGAGATCAACACCAGGAAGTATCTGGGAACCACTATTAATCAAGTAGTAGTCACGAGATAGGAGCTTGGCTGGGGGAAGCAAAATCTGCATTTAGATCCCTCAACACACTCTTCACAAACGTATCAAGTTAAAACTTCTGAAGACCCTGGTATGGCTTGTGGCAATGTATGGCTGCAAAACCTGAACACTGAAAACCACCGATGTTAACAAACTGATGTCATTACAGACATGTTACAGGTGGGCACTGCACATCAGCTAGATGGACCACAAAATTAATGAGTTAGTTCTGGAAGAGATGAGAACAGAGAGACAGATAGTGAAGACCATAAGAAAGGTGAAAGCTACAATACTTTGGTGATGTCATCAGGGCCTAGAACGTCTGCACCCACATCCTGGAGGGACACATCAATGGTAGAAGGTCTAAAGGAAGTCCAAGGAGATGCTGGAGTGACGACTTCACAATGATGATGATATATATATATATTAGAAAGCGAGGTTTTTTTTACAAAATGAAAAATAACCGAGGTGTCCTACACGAGTGAAAGTATAAGGAAAAAAGATGAAATCGAAAATGCAACTGGAGTCTTTTTTTTTTTAAATATATATTTATTTGGTTCCTTTACCGGTTTCGCAGTTCTTCTGCTTTTCAAAAGTAGAATTGAGATGGAGGCTCTGTGGTTTTTCTCACATCTGGTTGGTCTTTGAATGCTACTTGTTTTATATGGAAAAAAGTGGCTCGAAATGCCAGGTTTTTAGAGAAGTAATTTGGTTGGTTGGTGCATAAGTATAATAAATTTTGCGCCGAAATATGGGCGAAAAATTTAATGTACTTGTTCACGTGACAGTCATAATTTCATTTATAACCAATCAAATTACATTTATAAAAAAAAAGCGCCTTCGTGAGCCATTTTTTTTTAAGTAAAAAGAAATTCAAACACAAACTGGTGCGAAAGCTGATGTGCTTATTCACGTGACTGCATCAACCAACCAAACTTCACTCATGTATGAAAAAACAACCTGAGCACCCCCTTTGTTTGAAGAACTTTGTAACGCAACTCGCCCTGAAGAACCTGCGGAATAGGGAACTTATATACTTACCATCCGACAAAGGTAAAGAGTTTTGTGTCAGCTCTCAAGCCACATACAACAACCTAGCCTTTGAACACCTAAGCGACAACGAACTATATACAGAGATCCCGGACATGACTGCAGCCCAGATCGAAAAACAGGTCAACTCCATCTGGTTCGACATCTGTAGGAGAAGACAACTCCCAAATAAAGTTAAGCTCAACTACACCACTAGAAATAGCAGACTGCC
Organism: Eledone cirrhosa; assembly: GCA_964016885.1. Lineage (NCBI taxonomy): Eukaryota > Metazoa > Mollusca > Cephalopoda > Octopoda > Eledonidae > Eledone > Eledone cirrhosa. The sequence goes on from OZ024744.1 coordinate 107,407,836, forward strand.
CACTTTCTATCACCTCATCAAGACCCACAAGAATAGTACGAAGACACAAATAAGACCCATCGTCTCTAGCATAGAAGGGCCTCTATACAAAATCTCCTGGCTCCTCTCCCAGGTTCTCAAGCCTCTACTCTCCACCTTTTCCGGGCATGTCAGTAGCTCCGATGAAGTCATACGTAGACTACACCAACTCCAGCCAGAACAACTTAAACTAAATAGATATGCCTTTAGCCTCGACGTTGTTTCCCTCTACACTACAGTCCCCGCTCATGCAGCTGTCGATTTATTGACAGACTGCGTGGTCGCAGAGGACATGCACTGCTACGGCCTCCATCCGACGGACATACACCAGCTTTTGTCCTTCACAGTGGATAACACGTACTTCACCTTCCACCACCACACATACAGACAGACAACAGGATTACCCATGGGATCCAGCCTATCAGGCTTGCTGGCCATCACCTATATGAACCAGCTAGAATGCCGAGTCCTCAACACCTGCCATTCCCATACCTCCTTCACCCGATATGTAGATGACATACTCATCCTTACATCATCCCGTGAAGAGGCGGATAAAATATACATGACATTCTCCAGCATGGACACCAGTATAAAGTTCAGCATGGAACACCCCGATGACCGCGGATCCCTATCCCTACTGGACTCCCAACTCAGGGTAACAGAGGAAGGCAACATCCACACCTGCTTCTATAAAAAAAGCCACCAGCAGGGACCTGTTCGTACATTTCAGATTGGCCCTCCCAGCCGGCGCTAAGTTCAGATACATAAGGAACGAACTAACACGTATCTGGAACAAATGCACCGACGCAAGAGACCGAGGCACACACCACACATTTCCTGGAAGTACTCAAACTGAACAGATACCCAACGTCCACCACGAACCGTGCCAGAAAGAGCAGAGGACACCACACCCGAGGCATTAACACTTGCTTCCTGAAGCTCCCACACTTCAGTGAAGAAACAACAACAGCCATCTGCAGAGCTATCAGACGAGAGGGACTAGATATCCAACTGGCCCACTCAGGACCTTCTCTACGCGGACAGCTAACCAAAAGAGACTCCACCAGACATGACAGCTGCTGCAGGCTAGCCAACTGCCCCATCAACGACACAGACCTATGCCACCAGGCTTACATCATATACAGACTAGAGTGTGACAAATGCATCAATTTCTACATAGGTAGCACCACCAGACTACTTCACATTAGAATAAAAGAACACCTCAACACTAATGCTTCCTCATTTAAAAAACACCTAGTTAAATGCAAAAACACCGACAAAAACATAACAGTTAGGATAGAAACTAAGGAATGAAACCTCGGCAATCTTAGAATTAAGGAAGCACTGATTATAGACAAAACACAACCACCGATCAATAATAGACTAGAACTCAACACCCAATTTATAACATGATAGAGCACCTAGCCCCACACTTACACACCCCTCTCACACACAAACACACACATGCACACACGCTTACACCTCCACTTATTCTCTCTCACACACATACACACACAAGACCAGTTTTAACATCATAGAGCATCTAGCTCCCACATTTACGCATAGACATATCTTCTCACTCACACACACACACACTTACGCCTTCACGTATTCTCCCACACACTTAAACATACATGTACAAAACCCCTTTCAAAGGGAGACTACTCTTTATCCACCTAACCTTCACTCTTTGACATTAGAGATAGAATGGAATCTCTATACCATTTCCTGTCAGCATGACTTGGCAAGCTAATTAGAATACTGGATTAACCACTTTACTTCCCTCCAAAGAAGAGATATTATCTCGAAAATTAAGGATATTTAAATAAATTTAAGGTAAAAGACTAATTGTCAACAATATCTTTTGCATTTGCATTTATATTCTATGTCCATACCTGCATTGTTTTGGCCTTACAACTACAAACGTTTATTTATATATATATATGTATGTGTGTGTGTGTGTGTAATGAAGCTTACATGCTCCGATGGATGTGTAATAGTAATATACACGAACGGCAAAGCATAAACGAATTGAGCATAAGAGGAATCAAATGCTGTGTGCAGGAGAGGAGGTTACGCTGGTATGGACATGGGATGCGTATGAAGGATGACAGCTGCATAAAAAGATGCAGAGCACTAGAAGTCGATGGAAACCGCGGAGTGGGGAGACCCAAGATGACCTGGGATGAGGTGATAAAAGCCGACCTTACCCAATTACACCTCTCAAAGGCGATGACACACGACCATGACCTCTGGCGTCACGCAGTAATACAGAGTACCCGACCTCCCATGGGTACAAGCTGTATAAAAAGGTGCAGAACACTAGAAGTCAATGGAAGCTGTGGAGTGGGGAGACGCAAGAAGACCTGGGATGAGGGGATATAAAAACTAACCTTACCCAATTGCACCTCTTAAAGGCGTTGACACAGGGCCGTGACCTCTGGTGTCACGCAGTAATACAGAAGACCCGACTTCCCACGGTACAAGCCGAAGCTGAAGCATATAGACAATATGCCCCCACCCCCTTCCACTGCAAAGTGGTTGTGGAGGTGCCACAACAAAAATGCACCCAGCCCACACTGTAAAGTGGACATGTAGGCGCCACGGAAAAAAGCACCCAGCACTCACTGTAAATGAGGTTGGTGTTAGGAAGGGCATCCAGCTGTAGAAATCAAGCCAGAATCAGTTCCTGTATGAGCAAGACAAGGTCAGCCGACCGGACACTGCCCACAATAAGGCAAACCGTCTAACCCATGCTAGTGTAGAAGAAAGGACGTAAAATGGTGATGATGATATATACAAATGGATGATATATACAAATGGATGGCCACTGGGTAGGTAAAGAAGTGCCAAGATATCCCAGAGAAGGAAGACGCAGTAGAGGTAGACCACGAAAAACATGGGCGGAGGTGGTGAGAACTGACCTCAGATCGCTGAAGCTCACAGAGGAGATGACAAAGGACCGTGATGGATGGAGAGATGCTGTGCTGAGTAGGACCCATCCCACCCTTGCGAGCAGGGAAAAGCAGACCTAAAATGATGATGATGAAATCTACAGTACCAGAGCCATGCAACTTTGTTTAGGAACCCTAACTATACCTAGCCTTCTCCAATAGTTCCTGCTGCTTACCTGTATGGATTGTGAGGTTCCGCTTACCAATTGTCAAGGTTTGCTCCCTCCTGGACTTTTTGGGGGGTCTCGGTATATGTAAGTTTTGATACCTCCCAGGACAAGTCATAGGCCCTACATAAGTTCTTGCAGTGTTGAATTGAAACTGCAATATATTATTGAACAGGCCCTTCTACTAAGGCCTCAACATGTCCCCCGTTATCTTGAATGAAGGATGATGCAGTATGGATATCTTTACTCTTTCTGGCCATATTGCAGAGTTTTGTTTGTTTCATTTGCATCAGTCACCAAGTTCGCACTTTTCTAACACCTGTGAAGTCTAAGCTTTTTTAGAAGCAGCCTTTACTCACTGGGTTGTGAGAGTTTTCTTGGAAACTAACAGTGTCACCCATTGCTACTTCATCTCACCTACAAATATGTATATGTATCATCATCCTCATTGTTTTTACATCCATTTTTCCATCCTTACATGGGTTGGACGGGTTCTTTACAGCACGGCATCTCTCCATGTGTTGCGATCCTTTGTCATCACCTCTGTGAGTTTCAATGATTTGAAGTCAGCTCTCACAACCTTTGCCCAGGTTTTTGTTGGTCTACCTGTACTATGGCTTCCTTCCACTAGCATTTTCTGACACTTCTTCACCGAGCAATCATCATCAATGCGCATTACATGTCCATACCAACGCAGTCTTCTCTCCTACACATCACATCAAGTTCCTCTTAAACTCAGCTTCTCCCTCAACTTGTCCAAGTTCTGTCTTTCTCTCACATTTACATTACACATCCAATGGAGCATGGTTTCCTGTCTACACATGTCCTTTGCAGTCACAGCCTCTGTTTCATCGCACATCACATGCAGGCCTCGTGCAGCTGTCCTTCTGTAAATAGGGAGAAACCTTTTGTTGTTAACAGCGGGAGTAGCTCTCTAAACTTCTTTTCTATCCTTATTCTAGCTATTATACTCTCAAAGCACCCTCCTCCACTGTTGATTAAGTCACCTAGATACCTGAAGCTATCAACCACTTCTATAGATCCTTCCTGTGACTTGAAGAGGTTTATATCACTCTTTCTCTCAATTACACCTGTGCATCTTCTACAAACAAAGTAATGACAGAATGAATACATTACCACAGAGCTCCGACGAGCTTTTGATTCCAGAGTCAGGTCAGATCAATTCAGATCGAACCTTGAGCTGATTAATAGCGAAACGCATGTCACCAAACAATAAACGTAAGGAAGGCTTAACCATTCGCCCTTGTATTATTATATTACACTCTGTCTAGCTCTACACCTCAATACTGACATGAACCTAAACATTGAGTGCTCACCTGGGGGGAACCTACAGTAACTTCACGTTACACTCCCTGGATATATATATATATATATATATATATATACACACACACAAACAGGGAGTGTAGCGCAAAGTTACTATAGGTTCACCCAGGTGAGCACTCAATGTTTAGGTTCACGTCAGTGGTGAGGTGTGTGTATATATATATATATATATATATATATATGTGTGTGTGTGCATATATATATATATATATATCTACAAATTTACTTATTCATAGGGGAGATGAAACTATATATATATATATAGAGGTTTACATATACATAAATTTATATATGTTACAACCGGTCACTTTTTAGCTCTATGAAGAATTAATAAATTAAATACTCAGAGCAATATATTATTATAAATCATGTCTACAGAATTATTAGATAAACAAAATATATACTCCAATTCCTCTGCCAAACAGCACAATCAACCATATAAAAAAATCAATTATACTAAGCCATAAGGATAAAAGCTCCTATGAAGAAATCTCCGACAAATAAACGAGAGTGGGTACTTCGCGTTATCCACAGCAGGTTATTTATCCAACATTTCGACAGCATGCATAAATCGACCAAGTACATAATTAACCATATGCCATTTGGTGTAAAATCAAACATAGAAGAACTGTGTACATATCGTGTACACAGTTCTTCTATGTTTGATTTTACATCGAATGGCATATGGTTAATTATGTTCTTGGTCGATTTATGCATGCTGTCGAAATGTTGGATAAATAACCTGCTGTGGATAACGCGAAGTACCCACTCTCGTTTATTTGTCGGAGATTTCTTCATAGGAGCTTTTATCCTTATGGCTTAGTATAATTGATTTTTTTATATGGTTGATTGTGCTGTTTGGCAGAGGAATTGGAGTATATATTTTGTTTATCTAATAATTCTGTAGACATGATTTATAATAATATATATATATATATATCTTTCACCGTATTTTTGACTAAAGAAATTTTAGCCTGATAATGGGGTTTAGAACCCTTAGATAAATGGAAAAAGATGAGTATTGACGTACATATCTTTTTCTATTTATCTGTGGGTTCTAAACCCCATTATCAGGCTAAAATTTCTTTAGTCAAAAATACGGTGAAAGCTATTCTATTTTCTAATTTCAAACCTGCTCACTGTTTCAAAACATACTTGTCATATATATGTGGAGGCACATGGTTTAGTGGTTAGAGCATTGGCCTTGCAATCGAAAGGTTGTGAGTTCAATTCTCAGACCGGGTGATGTGTTGTTTCCTTGAGCAAGACACTTTATTTCACATTGCTCCAGTTTACTCAGCTGTAGAAATGAGATGATAGGGACTGCGGTCCCTATCATTCCACTGCAAAGTGGTCGTGGAGGTGCCACGGCAAAAAAGCACCCAGCACTCACTGTAAATAAGGTTGGTGTTAGGAAGGGCATCCAGCTGTAGAAATCAAGCCAGAATCAGTTCCCGTCCCACCCTTGCAAGCAGGGAAAAGTGGACGTAAAATGAAATGATGATGATATATATATATAGTGACCTACATTCCAAGGGCTCATGGATACATTCTCCATACGTTGTTTGGCTCAGTTCAGCCAATTGCTACTAGCGTAGGAGAATGTATCTCGACTTCCGGCCACAGGGAAAAATTCCTGCGGCAATGCAAAAATCTCTCTCTTGCTGCTTTGGACTCTGAAAGGTGAACACGCAATTATGCGACGGTGAGATTTTCACTTTGGCCTGTCGGCCTCCTCTGGCTCGGCACGGCGCCTTTTTCTTTACTTCTTAAAACTCTTAACTTTGTTTTTTTTCTTTTCTTTGACTTGTCAGCCCAGCTTAACATTTGTGGTCGGTTGTAAATAAAGCTTGTAAAATATTATAAAGTCTCATAATATTATTTTCTACAAAGCCTACAATGAACTACTAGTACTTCAACCAACATTCACTTTATGGCTTACTTTGCCTCTCCCTCACTTAACAAACCTTACATTTCTCACTAAAACAAATAACAACAATGTTATCATCATAATAACCACTAAAAATACCCTTCGTTAAATATATATATGTATTTTATCTGAAGATATATGTATAATGAAATAAATATGGTTTTATAAATATAGTTTCCATTTGTTTAATATCGTATATCTACTCCAAAACTTGTCGAGTGCTTTATATCAGTTATAAAATATTTACTTGTTGTAACCCAACAATTTTAAATAAAACTTTTAAATAAAACTTTTGCATCCCAAGAAGCTAGATATTCCATCTCTCTAGCGGGTCCGGGTATGCTTTTTACATTCATTTGATTTATTGATTTATTGATAATTTATCTGAGTGTCCCGAATCTTCCATATCGCAATTTTTCGGTTGTATGGTTGATTGTAGACATATTCTACGTGTGTCGGTATTTTAACGATAGTTATAGCTCTGATTTATCTGAATTATAGAGCCCTCTGCCGCTCATCTCGAATTTTGTTTATCGTGAACTCGTGCGCCGATTTTTCGATACTCGATTATTCTACTATATATATATATATATATATATATGCAAAAACGGTTGCTCAATATTTATGGTATGTCAAAATTATTTATAAAGCTGTTTATATATTGTATTTTATCTGAAGAAGGCATGCCATATTTTTAATATGGTATCCCCGAAATATGTATAATGAAATAAATATGGTTTTATAAATATAGTTTCCATTTGTTTAATATCGTATATATAAGCTTTTGCTTTTAAGAAACCACTGGTAAATGGAATAATTGCCTTATGTTGTTTATTACATAATAATAATAATTAAGCTCTGTTGCCTACATAGAGCACTCTTTTTTCCTGGACTTTTCCGATGGAATTACTTCATTCACACATATATATATATATATATATAGATAGAAGTGGTTACACAACAGTTAGTTCACCATACCGAGAACAATTGTTTCACCTTTGCGGATCTTCAGCTCGGGATGTGTATGGTTATAGGAACAGGAAAAACAACCGTATGAGTGCGTATGCGCAGAAACTTGGTCACTTCACACAGGCAGTACTAGACTGCGTGCTGGGGGGGGGGGGGGGGGTAAGGGAGATAACTGCGAACGTCGGGAAAGTTTTTAGGTTGAAAACCTAACTCATCCCTTGGACTGAGTGCTCTACCACTACGGATATTACCTTCCAGTGTTCCACCACTATATATATATATATATATATATATATATATATATATAAATCACAAGTCAACGGCCTATGCTATCACTTCTCCTGGTTGCTTTTCGATATGATGGATGGACTAAGGAATTTCTGGAGAGTCTGAAGAATCTGGACAATCGGAGACAATGCCAAAGATAACGACAAATTCACCTCATTCTGGGCAAGGACGAAAGGGCAAGGACTCCTCCTCTTTGTTTTGGCCGCGGATGGCCAACATAACCCCAACCCCATCCCTCCTCATTCCTCACTGCGCCCCACCCACCAAACACAATCCAAAACTTCAGAGTTGGTACCATGAATGTAGGCACCTTAAAAGGCCACTCTAACGAGGTTGTAGAAATGCTTGAACGTAAGGAGGTTGATGTTTGCTGTATCCAAGAGACCAGGTGGAGGGGTGGGTCTGCTAGATTCATTGTGGGTAAAATACGATGCTATAGCTTTTCTGGGTGGGAAATGACAATGGGCTGGGTGGGGTAGGAATCATGTTAGCAGAAAAATGGGTAGATAAAATAATAGACGTAAATAGAGTGAATGACAGAATAATTAAAATAAAACTTGTTCTAAATAGAACTACTGTGACAGTAATATCTGTGTACGCACCCCAATCCGGACTGCCTGGCGCTATAAAAGACAGATTCTATGAGACACTGATGCTCACTACCTCCCAAATAACCGGCAGTGACTATATAATTATTGCTGGCGACCTAAATGGTCACGTTGGACAACATTGTGACGGCTATGACGGAATCCACGGAGGCTATGGGTTTGGTACTAGAAATGAGGAAGGCTCCAGAATCCTGGAATTCTGTGACGCAAATAACCTAACTATCTGTAACACTAACTTAAAAAAACGAGACAATCACTTGATCACCTACAGATCAGGGGAACATACCAGCCAGGTAGATTATATCCTTACCAGAAGACATGACAGAGTGTCTGTTGTAAACACTAAATCCCTCCCCCATGAACAATGCACCTCCCAACATAGACTGATAATTAGCAACCTCATAGTCAGGACGAGACGTACTCGACAACAGAAGAGGACTATCCTCAGGAGAAAAATATGGAAGCTAAAGGACCCCACAGCCAGTAATAAATTTAAAAGCATATTACTTGATGCTTTCGACAGTAAGGAAGAGCAATTAGAGTCGTATAATATAGAGGAACAGTGCGAATTCCTGAAAGCAAACCTGCTGATGGCGGCAGACGAAGTCTGTGGCTGGAGCAGGCTTATAGGCAAGAGGAGAGTAACGTGGTGGTGGAACAGTAAGGTGGAGGAGACAATTAAGGCCAAAAAGCAGGCTTGGAAAGTATGGCGGGATGGGGGAAGTAGAGAAGACTATCAAATGGCCAGGAGGGAAGCTACGAGACAAGTGTACCTCGCAAGAAGGGAAGCAGAGGAAAGAAAGTTCAAGCATGTTCTACAACGCGAGGACTAAAAACGTGAGGGGTTCAGGGTTGCTAGACAATGTGTCAAGGAAAACCGTGATATTGTTGGGGAGAAGTGTGTCCTTAATGATGATGGTGTACTTGCCATCACTGATGCTGATAAGAAGGTAGCTTGGAAGTGTCACTACGAAAGGCTACTAAATGAGGAGAATAAATGGTAGAAAGACAGTCTCCCCCATATCGATCCAATAGAGGGACCATCAGTGTTAGTCGAAGTTAGATAAGAAGATGGGTAAGGCGGCTGGGCCTTCGGAAATAGTTGGTGAAATGCTGAAAGCTTCTAGAACAGAGGGACACACCATGGTCACCCGAATAGTAAACCAAGTCATACAGAATGGTGTTGTTCCGAAGGACTGGCATAGCAGCATCATCATTAACTGCTACAAGGGTAAAGGAGATGCCCTATATAGGAGTAACTATAGAAGCATTAAATTAATCGACCAGGTCATGAAGGTCACAGAAAAAGTAATAGTGCAACTAATCAGAGAGAATTGATCTAGATGAAATGCAGTTCGGGTTTGTGTCAGGCAAAAGTACCACAGACGCTCTTTTCATTGTACGACAACTACAGGAGAAGTACCTAGCTAAAAGTAAACCCCTGTACTTAGCTTTCGTCGACTTGGAGAAAGCCTTCGACAGAGTCCCCCGTTCCATTATCTGGTGGTCTCTTAGAAAACTAGGTGTTGACGAATGGCTTGTGAGAGCTATACAAGCCATGTATAAAGAAACAGTCAGTAAGGTTAGAATTAACAACGAATATAGTGAAGAATTTAGTGTAAAAGTTGGTGTTCATCAGGGCTCCATTCGTAGCCCCCTACTATTTATTATTGCCCTTCAGGCTATAACAGTGGAGTTCAAGACCGGCTTCCCATGGGAACTCCTATACGCAGATGATCTAATGCTCATAGCTGAATCAATGGCCGAACTAGAGAAGAAATTCCAAACATGGAAGCATCGCCTAGAATCAAAAGGCCTTAAAATTAACCTGTCTAAGACTAAAGTTCTAGTTTGTAGGAAGGAAAATAGGGCACT
>OZ024744.1:107427991-107430491 GCA_964016885.1 Eledone cirrhosa
CTGGGAGGTTTTTACCGTGTTGCCTACATGGCCACATTACAGCGTGGACTGTGTTTTTTTGTCGTGACACCTACACGATCTCATTTGTTTCGGCCTGGATGGTGTGGCACCAACATAACTTTACATAGAACGGGGTGGTGTGGATAGGGTGGGGGTGGTGGGACGGGGGGGGGGGGTATTTTGTTAGAGATGCCTACTGGCTGTAGTAGGTTTTACTATGTATTTAGGTAAGGCGGGTCTTCTCTGTTACTGAGTACCGCCAAAGGTCTCGGTCCAGTGACATTGTCTTGGAGAGGTGTAAGTGTGTGAGGTCGGAGTTTTTCAGCTCGTCCCAGGTTTTTCTAGGTCTGCCTATTCCGTGGCTACCGTCTATCTTTATTGCCCTGCACTTTGTTATACAGCTATCGACTTTCATGCGCATCACGTGTCCATACCAACGTAGCCTTCTCTCGAGTAAACAACATCTGATCCCTCTTATTTCTAATTTTTTCCTTAGTTCGTTTATGCTTTGCCATTCACGTATATTACTGTTACACATCCAGCGGAGCATGCAAGCTTCGTTCCTCTCTAGTCTGCGTATATCCTCTGCACACAATGCCCAGGTCTCACTGCCATGCAACATTGCTATTCGTATGCAGGCATCGTACAACCTGCCTTTCATTTTTAGGGAGAATCCTTTAGCAGCTAATAGTGGTATAAGCTCTCTGAACTTTTTCCAACCAGTTCTGACTCTAGCTACTGTACTTTCAGAACACCCTCCCCCACTGCTGATTTTATCACCCAGGTAACGGAAACTGTCCACTATTTCTATAGAACCTTCTGTGCAATTGAAAGAGCTAGTATTTTGTGGGCACTTGCTGCTACTTATTGCACCAGAGCACCGGCCACATGTAAAATCTATGTTCTTAGTTAGCTTACCTGTGATCCCACTACATCTTTTATGCACCCATACTTTGCATTTAGGACATAAAATGGAGTTTCTACCTACGCCTTTCCTACACACCGAGCACGACCATTTCCCAGAAGGGACCGCCGCCTTATTTTCTTTCCTACAAACTAGAACTTTAGTCTTAGCCAGGTTAATTTTAAGTCCTTTTGATTCTAGGCCGTGCTTCCATGTTTGGAATTTCTTCTCTAGCTCGGCCATTGATTCCGCTATGAGTGTCAGGTCGTCTGCGTATAGGAGTTCCCATGGGCAGCCGGTCTTGAACTCCTCTGTTATAGCCTGAAGGGCAATAATAAATAGTAGAGGGCTGAGAACAGAGCCCTGATGGACGCCAACTTTTACGCTAAACTCTTCACTATATTCGTTGTTAATTCTAACCTTGCTGACTGTTTCTTTATACATGGCTTGTATAGCTCTCACAAGCCATTCGTCAACACCTAGTTTTCTAAGAGCCCACCAGATAATGGAGCGGGGGACTCTGTCGAAGGCTTTCTCCAAGTCGACAAAAGCTAAGTAGAGGGGTTTACCTTTAGCTAGGTACTTCTCCTGTAGTTGTCGTACAATGAAAAGAGCGTCTGTGGTACTTTTGCCTGACACAAACCCGAACTGCATTTCATCTAGGTCAATTCTCTCTCTGATTAGTTGTGCTATTACTTTTTCCGTGACCTTCATGACCTGGTCGATTAATTTAATGCCTCTATAGTTACTCCTATCTAGGGCGTCTCCTTTACCCTTATAACAGTTAACGATGATGCTGCTATGCCAGTCCTTCGGAACAACCCCATTCTGTACGACTTGGTTAACTATGCGGGTGACCATGGTGTGTCCCAACGTGCCAGATGCCTTCAGCATCTCAGCAACTATTTCCGAAGGCCCAGCCGCCTTACCCGTCTTCATATCCTTGATTGCCTTACTTATTATACTCCCCTCGACTAACACTGCTGGTCCCTCTATTGGGTCGATATGGGGGAGACTGTCTTTCTCCCATTTATTCTCCTCATTTAGTAGCCTTTCATAGTGACACTTCCAAGCTACCTTCTTATCAGCGTTGGTGATGGCAAGTATGCCATCATCGTTAAGTACACACTTCTCCCCGACAATATCACGGTTTTCCTTGACGCATATATATATATGTGTATATATATATATATATATATATATATATGTATATATATATGTATATATTTCGTTTCTGAATTTGTTTAGCAAGATTCTTTATCTGAAATCGTGTGTTGAAACCGATATTGTTATACTTTGGGAGGGTCATGTTGCCAATAAGAAACACACACACCAGTTGCTTTCACTTCAATTTATTATATATTTATAAATTTATAAATTTACAAATCTACAAACTTATAAATTTCTGGTTGGTTGGTTGGTTCCACAACCAGATAGTTGTTTATATATATAGTCATAGTCCTTTCGTCACACACTCTGTGACCTCTTCAGTGACTGGGGATTCCTTTCTTCGTTTCTGTGCCTTTTCTTTCTTCTATCCTACGCCATTTTGTTTCTGTGTGTGTGTTGTGTGCTCAGTTTGCGCATGTGCCACAT
>OZ024744.1:107437991-107440491 GCA_964016885.1 Eledone cirrhosa
TCGGCTGCTGGACCTGATGGATTCCCAGCAGTTCTCCTAAAAATATGTAAGCGGGCCTTAGCAACTCCACTGAAGATGCTCTTCAGAAGCTCCTTGGCTAGCGGTGTACTACCCAGGGAGCTGAAAGAAGGCACAATATGCCCTATCCATAAAGGAGGTAGTAGAGCGGAGGCCAAGAACTATAGGCCAGTCTCCCTGACGTCGCATATCAGTAAGGTCATGGAGCGAGTCGTCAGAAAGAAACTAATCACTTTCCTCGAAGAAAATGACCGCCTGACTAGCACGCAACATGGCTTCCGCCCAGGAAGAAGCTGCCTTACACAGCTGCTACATCACTACGACTGGGTACTGAGACAACTACTAGACAGCTCACATGTGGACGTGATATATCTTGACTTTGCGAAGGCCTTTGACAAGGTCGACCACGGAATGATATGTCACAAACTACACGGACTCGGCATAACTGGAAAAGTAGGTGAGTGGCTGCATGGCTTCCTAAGGGACAGAAGCCAGGCAGTCGCAGCAAATGGGGCCCTCTCGAGGGAGACACCGATAACAAGTGGGGTACCCCAGGGGACAGTCCTGGGACCACTACTGTTTTTGATGGCTCTCTCGGACATGCCCTCTGTGGTGCATGCAACAACATCCCTCACTAGCTATGCTGATGACACTAAGGTAGCACAGGCAATCAAAAACCCGGCTGACGCTGCCCTTTTACAGCAGGATCTGGATGCCATATACAGATGGGCGGAAGAAAACAACATGCAGTTTAATGCTGGCAAATTCCAAGCCCTACAATACAAACCTGCAAACACAAATATAGTGGAACACAGCTACACAGGACCAGGAGGGACCGATATCCCTGTGTCAAAATCGATACGAGACCTGGGCATAGACATGAGCGATGATGCATCTTTTTCTTCACACATCATGAAAGTGGCGACAACATGCAGACGACTCGCTGGCTGGATCTTGAGGACTTTCCGGACAAGAGATCGAGACACCATGTTGACACTGTGGAGGACTTTTGTCCTAAGCCGCCTGGACTACTGCTCCCAGTTGTGGTCACCCCATAGTGTCAAACTAACCACGGAGCTTGAGGCAATCCAGCGAAGCTACACCAAGAGGATTGCCAAGATGAGGGAGACAAGCTACTGGGAGAAGCTAAAGGAACTGAACCTCTACTCCTTGGAGCGAAGACGGGAGAGATACGCAGTGATCTACATGTGGAAAATCCTGGAGGGACTAGCACCAAACTTTGGCATTGGGAGCTGGACCAACCGTCGAACAGGACGTCACTGTGTGGTGCCAAAGGTCCCGTCTTCCACATCTAGAATAAGGAGCAGGTATTGCAATAGCCTGGGATTCAAGGGCCCTCAACTCTTCAACAGGCTGCCGAGGCATCTGAGAGACTTGCATGACGTGGAGGTGGATGTCTTTAAGAAACATCTCAACACCTTTTTATCCAGGATCCCAGATGAGCCCACAGCAAGACACGAGGGAAACCTAAGGGCAGCAGCAACAAACTCCCTCCTACACCAGTGGCCAACCTATACAGGCTGGAGATAAAATGTGTAGCAACAAGGGCGGTGCCCCAGCATGGCCTCAGCTGGATGGCTGAAACAGGTAAAAGAGTAAAAGAATATATATATATGTATGTATATATATATATATGTGTATATATATATATATATATATACATATATATATACTCCCATTTCTGGACATCTTAATCTTAAAAAAAGACACAAATATCGAAACTGACATACACTACAAACCAACAGATTCCAAACAATATCTGCTATTCACCTCCAACCATCCAAAGCACACGAAGACGAACATTCCTTTTAACCTAGCAAGAAGAATTTGCACAATTGTCTCCAATTATGAAACGCGAAATAAAAGACTTCAAGAATTAAAGGAAATTCTACTCGAGAGAGAGTACCCACTATTACTAATAAATAATGGAATAGAAAGGGCTAAAGCAATAGGCATTGATGAATTACGGAAACAGAAACAAATTCAAGGTACGTCCAATATTCTATCATATATCTCAACACACAACCCAAGAAATGCGGAAGCTTACAACACTATTCACAATAACATCCCACTACTAAAACAAAACCCAAGAATGAAAAAAACCCTTGAAACACACAAAATAATCAAAAGCAAAAGACAACCAAAATCACTGAAAACATTACTCACTAATGCCAAATTACCTACCACAAACCCACAACCAAGTATCAAAAAATGTGGTCGCTCTAATTGTGGAACCTGCACTCACCTCATTGAAGGCAACACGTATACATTTAAATCAGGACAAAATTTTACTGTAAAAAATCACTTCACTTGCTCATCAAAAAATCTAATTTACGCCATTAAATGTAAAGGGTGCAATGAAGATTATATAGGACAAACTAAACTTACACTCAGAAACAGAATGACAGTTCATCGCCAACAATTACGAGATCCAACCACGAGACAGATACCACTAAGTGCA
>OZ024744.1:107445491-107447002 GCA_964016885.1 Eledone cirrhosa
CCCTATACATGGCTTGTACCGCTTTCACAAGCCATTCATCTACTCCTAGTTTTCTAAGAGCCCACCAGATTACTGCACGTGGAACTCTGTCAAAGGCTTTCTCAAGGTCGACAAATGCCAAGTAGAGTGGCTTACTTTTAGCTAGGTACTTTTCCTGTAATTGCCTCACAAGGAAGAGCGCATCAGTGGTGCCTTTCCCTGGAACAAACCCAAATTGCATCTCGTCTATATTCACCCGGTCCCTAATCAGCTGTGCTATAACTCTTTCTGTTACTTTCATGACCTGGTCCATCAACTTTATACCTCTATAGTTTCCTCTATCTAGTGCATCGCCTTTACCTTTGTAGCAGTTGACAATGATGCTACTGCACCAATCTTTTGGTATGGCCCCCTCTAGTATTACCTGGTTAACGATACGTGTGGTTATAGTGTGACCTACAGACCCAGATGCCTTCAGCATCTCGGCAGCTATACCCGATGGACCGGTTGCCTTCCCTATCTTCATATCTCTGATTGCCTTACTTACTACGCTGCCGCTGACTTGTACTGCTGGTCCCTCTATAGGGTCTACGTGGGGTAGGGTCTCTTCTTCCCATGCATTCTCCTCATTTAGTAATCTATCATAATGACTCTTCCATGCATCTTTCTTCTCAGCACTTGTGAGGGCAAGCTCACCTTTATCATTCCGGATACACTTCTCTCCAATGACATCACAACTATCTCTGACACACTGCCTCGCAATCTTGAATACCTCCTGTTTCTGGTCCTCACGTTGTAAAACATGCTTGAATTTTCTATCCTCTGCTTCCCTCCTAGCTAAGTATACTTGTCGCCTAGCTTCCCTCTTGGTCTCTATGTAATGTACCCTGCTCCCCCCGTTCTTCCATTCTTTCCATGCCTGTCTCTTGGCCTTGACTGCTTCATCTACCTTATTGTTCCACCACCAAGTCACTCTCCTCCTGCTTGAGGTCTTACTCCAGCCACAAACCTCATCCGTCGCCTCTAGTAAGTTATTTTTTAGGAACTCCCAGTTCTCTTCTACGTTAAATGTCTCTATCTGTTCTTCTTTACTGTCGTAGGCGTTGAGTAAAATATCTTTAAATCTGTTACTGGTTGAGGGGACTTTCAGCTTCCAGATCTTTCTTCTCCAGGTTGGCCTCTGTTTCAGGGCTCGTCTAGTTCTGACCGTGAGGTCGCTGACAACTAAGCTATGTTGGGATGTACATTCCTCACTAGGGAAGGCTTTTGTGTTTACGACCGTCCATCTGTCACGTCCTCTGATGAGGATAAAATCTAACTGACTAGAGTGCTCCCCTGATCTATAGGTGATCAGGTGGTTGTCGGGTTTTTTAAAGTTTGTGTTACATATCGACATGTCATTGGCGTCGCAGAATTCTAGAAGTCTGAATCCTTCCTCATTCCTTGTGCCAACTCCATGGCCTCCATGTACTCTATTGAAGCCGTCGCAGTGTTTACCTACGTGTCCGTTAAAATCTCCTGCAATGATTAGG
>OZ024744.1:107452202-107457202 GCA_964016885.1 Eledone cirrhosa
TAAAATTATTGATACAGGATTAACAAAGACATAATAATATATATTCCTGCCTAATTAACAAGTAATCAAAACACTATTAACAGTCAGGCAAAATTAGCTCAGGGATATCCCGCGCTCGGATACTTTACACACACACAGCAACACATAGGATTAGCACAGACACAATGGTATATTCCTGCCTAATTAACAAACAATCAATTAACAATTGATGGTCAAGAAGATGTACATATACATATTTATAAACATATATATATATATATATATATACATATTTATATACATATATATATATATATATACATATTTATATACATATATATATATACATATTTATATACATATATATATATACATATTTATATACATATATATATCAAGTAAGTATATTTTGAAACAGTGCGCAGGTTTGAAATTAGAAAATAGAATAGCTTTCACCGTATTTTTGACTAAAGGAATTTCTAAAGGAATTCCTTTAGTCAAAAATACGGTGAAAGCTATTCTACATATATATATATATACATATGTATATACATATATATATATACAATGTATATACATATATATATACAATGTATATACATATATATATACAATGTATATACATATATATATATACAATGTATATGCATATATATACATATATATATATACATATGTATATACACACATATATGTATATACATATATATACATATATACATATATATATACATATATATATAAATGTATATATATGTATATGTATATATATATATAAATGTATATATATATATAAATGTATATGTATATATATATATATAAATGTATATATATATATAAATGTATATGTATATATATATATAAATGTATATGTATATATATATGTATATGTATATATATATATAAATGTATATGTATATATATATATAAATGTATATATATATATATAAATGTATATATACATATATATATAAGTATATATATATATATAAATGTATATATACATATATATATATACATATATAAATGTATATATATATAAATGTATATATATACATATATAAATGTATATATATACATATATATAAATGTATGTATATATATAAATGTATGTATATATATAAATGTATGTATATATATAAATGTATATGTACATATATATATATGTATATATTTATATGTACATATATAAATGTATATATACATATATATATACATATACATATATATGTATATATATAAATGTATATGTACATATATATATATGTACATATATATATATATGTATATATTTTATATGTACATATATATATGTATATATTATATGTATATATATATAAATGTATATGTACATATATATAGATATGTATATATTTATATGTATATATATATAAATGTATATGTACATATATATAGATATGTATATATTTATATGTATATATTTATATGTATATATATATAAATGTATATGTACATATATATATATGTATATATTTATATGTACATATATATATATGTATATATTATATGTACATATATATATGTATATATTATATGTACATATATATATGTATATATTTATATGTACATATATATATATATATGTATATATTTATATGTATGTATATATATATATGTATATATTTATATGTGCATATATATATGTATATATTTATATGTGCATATATATATGTATATATTTATATGTACATATATGTATATATATAAATGTATATGTACATATATATATATATGTATACATATAAATGTATATGTATATATATATAAATGTATATGGAGGCACATGGCTTAGTGGCTAGAGCACTGGCCTTGCAATCAAAATGTTGTGACTTCAATTCTCAGACCGGATGAGAATTGAACTCACAACATTGAGTCATTATGAGAGTTTCATGAATGTGGAGAACAAATGGGAGAGAGAGAAATTATCCTCAGTAGATCCGACAGAGGTACCAGCTATTGAGATTGGCGAATATAGGGTCCAAGAGGCAATTAGGGAAATTAAAAATGGTAAGGCTTCTAGACCATTGGGGATAGTTGCTGAGATGCTGAAGGCATCAGGGGACGTAGGCACTAAACTGGTTACACGCATCATCAATCAGGCTATATATGGTGGTGTCATACCCAAAGACTGGTGCAGCAGTATTCTCATAAATTGCTACAAAGGTAAAGGGGAAGCTCTGGAGAGGAGCAATTATAGGGGTATAAAACTGATGGATCAGGTTATGAAAGTGGCAGAAAGGATATTAGCACAACTAATTAGAGAAAGGGTCAAACTAGATGAGATGCAGTTTGGTTTTGTGCCTGGCAAGAGTACAACAAATGCCCTCTTCTTGGTGAGACAATTACAAGAGAGGTTCTTAGAGAAGAATAAGCCACTATACTTAGTCTTTGTTGACCTAGAGAAGGCCTTTGATAGGGTACCCTGATCTGTCATCTGGTGGTCCCTAAGGAAACTAGGTGTTGAGGAATGGCTTCTGAGGACAGTGCAAACTTTGTACAGAGGTACTGTCAGTAAAGTCAGGGTAGGAATGGAGTTTAGTGAGGAATTCCAAATACAAGTAGGAGTACATCAAGGTTTGGTCCTCAGCCCGCTCTTGTTCATTATAGTCCTCCAAGCCATAACAAGAGTTTAAGACTGGCTGTCCATGGGAACTTCTCTATGCTGACGATCTGGTTCTTATAGCAGAATCAGTAGAGGAGCTAGAGAATAAATTCTGGCTATGGAAACAGCAGTTGGAAGCAAGAGGACTGAGAGTGAACCTAGCTAAGACAAAAGTGTTGATGAGTAGAAAAGAGGACAAAACCCTGATTCCGTCAGGGAAATGGCCATGTTAGATATGCAGAAAAGGAACTGGCATAAATTCTATAAAATGCACACAATGCAGATCCTAGGTACACAAGAGATATAGCGGGATAGCAGGCAAACTAACAGGTAGGGAGAAATACATATGCAGTAGATGTACAGGGAAATTAGACAGTAGAAGTCGCATTGATACACACATTTTTCAAATGCAGGCGGGTGCTATAGAAGTGGTTGATAGCTTCCGGTACCTAGGAGATCAGATTAGCATGGGAGGGGGTTGTTCCGAGGCCATAGTATCTAGAATAAGGACGGGTTGGAAGAAGTTTAGGGAGCTGCTTCCTCTGCTGATGAAGAAGGGTTTCTCCCTGCGTACGAAAGGCCAGTTATATGATGCCTGTGTGAGAAGTGCGATGCTGCATGGTAGTGAGACAATGGCAGAGGATATGCGACGGCTGGAGAGAAATGAGGCAAGCATGCTCCGCTGGATGTGCAATGCCAATGTGCGTGAACAACCCAGCATGAATGTGTTGAGAGAGAAACTGTGTCTGAGAGGGATAGAACATAGTGTGCGAGAGAGGAGACTGAGGTGGTATGGACATGTGATGAGCATGGAGGATGACCGATGGGTGAAGAAGTGCCAGGAAATGCCAGTTGAAGGAAGATGTGGTAGAGGTAGACCACAGAAAACATTTGGCGGAGATGGTGAGAACAGACCTCAGATCACTGAAGCTCACGGTGGAGATGACGAAGGACCGTAACAAGTGGAGAAATGCTGTGCTAAATAAGACCCGTTCCACCCTTGGAAGCAGGGAAAAGCGGACGTAAAATGATGATGATGATGATGATGATGATGATGATGATGATGATGATGATGATGATGTATATATATATATAATTGCGCAGAGGGTTCTATAGAAATAGTGGACAGCTTCCGTTACCTGGGTGACAAAATCAGCAGTGGGGTAGGGTGCTCTGAAAGTACAGTAGCTAGAGTCAGAACTGGATGGAAAAAGTTTAGAGAGCTTATACCATTATTAGCCGCTAAAGGGTTCTCCCTAAAAATGAAAGGCAGGTTGTATGATGCCTGCATACAAACAGCAATGTTACATGGCAGTGAGACCTGGGCATTGTGTGCAGAGGATATACGCAGACTAGAGAGGAACGAAGCTTGCATGCTCCGCTGGATGTGTAATAGTAATATACGTGAACGGCAAAGCATAAGCGAACTAAGGAAAAAATTAGAAATAAGAGGGATCAGATGTTGTTTACTCGAGAGAAGGCTACGTTGGTATGGTCACGTGATGCGCATGAAAGACGACAGCTGTATAACAAAGTGCAGGGCAATAAAGATAGACGGTAGCCACGGAGTAGGCAGACCCAGAAAAACCTGGGACGACTTGTTAAATTCCGACCTCACACACTTACACCTCTCCAAGACAATGTCACTGGACCGAGACCTTTGGCGGTACTCAGTAATAGAGAAGACCCGCCTTACCTAAATACAAAGTAAAACCTACTACAGTCAGTAGGCATCTCTAACAAAATACACCCCTGTCCCACCACCCCCACCCCATCCACACCGCCCCCTTCTATGTAAAGTTATGTTGGTGCCACACCATCCAGGCCGAAACAAATGAGATCGTGTAGGTGTCAGGACAAAAAAACACACAGTCCACGCTGTAATGTGGCCGTGTAGGCAACACAGTAAAAACCTCCCAGCCCCACACTGTAAATGTGGTTGGTGTTAGGAAGGGCATCCAGCTGTAGAAAACCTGCCAGACAGTCCACGCTGTAATGTGGTCGTGTAGGCAACACAGTAAAAACCTCCCAGCCCCACACTGTAAATGTGGTTGGTGTTAGGAAGGGCATCCAGCTGTAGAAAACCTGCCAGACAGTCCACCCTGTAATGTGGCCGTGTAGGCAACACAGTAAAAACCTCCCAGCCCCACACTGTAAATGTGGTTGGTGTTAGGAAGGGCATCCAGCTGTAGAAAACCCGCCAGACAGTCCTATGCGAGCAAGACAATCACTCTTGCCTCAAGTGGGAAAACCCCCGTCCAAACCCATGCAAGCGTGGAACACGGACGTTAAACGTTGATGATGATGATGATATATATATGTATGTGCTGACTTTTGGGAGGCTCCCATACACCTCTGAGTTTTTCATCCACAGTGTATACTGATGAATGTTCAAAGC
>OZ024744.1:107472202-107689702 GCA_964016885.1 Eledone cirrhosa
AGTTTTTTTCTTTTTCTTTTTTCTCTCTCTCCGTCTTTTTCTAATTGTCCTTAACACTAAGACTTATTAAAATAATATAAACAATTCACTATCCAGATGGTTTCCAAAAATAATGGTTGCATTTTAAAAGGGTATGTCAAAGCTTATTTGTAAAACTTATATATATTGTACTTTGTCTGATGAAGGCATACCATAATTTAATTTGGTATCCCTGAAATATGTATAATGAAATAAATATGGTTTTATAAATATAGTTTCCATTTATTAATATCGTATATATATATATGTATGTATGTATGTATGTGTGTATGTGTGTGTGTGTATATATATATGTAGGTCTATTATATATTTCGTTTCTGAATTTGTTTAGCAAGATTCTTTATCTGAAAACGTGTTGAAACCGATATTGTTATACTTTGGGAGGGTCATGTTGCCAATAAGAAACACACGCACCAGTTGCTTTCACTTCAATTTATTATAAATTAAATTTATAAATTTCCTGTTGGTTGGTTGGTTCCACAACCAGATGATTGTTCATATATTGTCAAAGTTCTTTCGTCACACATTCCGTGACCTCTTCAGTGACTGGGGATTCTTTTCTTTGTTTTTGTGTGTGTTGTGTGCTTAGTTTGCGCATGTGTTACAGCCGGGTGTCTGTGTGTGTTTATATTTGTTTATTTATTTGTTCATTTACATGTTACTGGTTGGTTGTTATAGTATATATATATATCATCATCATCATCATCATCGTTTAACGTCCATGTTCCACGCTTGCATGGGTTTGGACGGGAGTTTTCCCACTTGAGGCAAGAGTGGTTGTCTTGCTCGTATAGGACTGTCTGGCAGGTTTTCTACAGCTGGATGCCCTTCCTAACACCAACCACATTTACAGTGTGGGACTGGGAGGTTTTTACCGTGTTACCTACACGGCCATATTACAGCGTGGACTGTGTGTTTTTTTTTGTCGTGACACCTACACGACCTCATTTGTTTCGGCCTGGATGTTGTGGCACCAACATAACTTTACATTGAAAAGGGGCGGTGTGGATGGGGTGGGGGTGGTGGGACGGGGGTGTATTTTGTTAGAGGTGCCTACTGGCTGTAGTAGGTTTTACTTTGTATTTAGGTAAGGCGGGTCTTCTCTATTACTGAGTACCGCCAAAGATCACGGTCCAGTGACATTGTCTTGGAGAGGTGTAAGTGTGTGAGGTCGGAATTTAACAAGTCGTCCCAAGTTTTTCTGGGTCTGCCTACTCCGTGGCTACCGTCTATCTTTATTGCCCTGCTCTTTTTTATACAGCTGTTGTCTTTCATGCGCATCACGTGACCATATCAACGTAGCCTTCTCTCGAGTAAACAACATCTGATCCCTCTTATTTCTAATTTTTCCCTTAGTTCGTTTATGCCTTGCCGTTCACGTATATTACTATTACACATCCAGCGGAGCATGCAAGCTTTGTTCCTCTCTAGTCTGCGTATATCCTCTGCACACAATACCCAGGTCTCACTGCCATGCAACATTGCTGTTCGTATGCAGGCATCGTACAACCTACCTTTCATTTTTACGGATAACCCTTTAGCGGCTAATAGTGGTATAAGCTCTCTGAACTTTTTCCATCCCGTTCTGACTCTAGCTACAGTACTTTCAGAGCACCCTCCCCCACTGCTGATTTTGTCACCCAGGTAACGGAAGCTGTCCACTATTTCTATAGAACCCTCTGCGCAATTGAAAGAGCTAGTGTTTTGTGGGCACTTGCTGCTGCTTATTGAACCAGAGCACCGGCCACATGTAAAATCTATGTTCTTAGTTAGCTTACCTGTGATCCCACTACATCTTTTATGCACCCATACTTTGCATTTGGGACATAAAATGGAGTTTCTACCTACGCCTTTCCTACACACTGAGTATGGCCATTTCCCGGAAGGGACCGGCGCCTTATTTTTTTTCCTACAAACTAGAACTTTAGTCTTAGCTAGGTTAATTTTAAGGCCTTTTGATTCTAGGCCGTGCTTCCGTGTTTGGAATTTCTTCTCTAGCTTGGCCATTGACTCAGCTATGAGCGTTAGATCATCTGCATATAGGAGTTCCTATGGGCAGCCGGTCTTGAACTCCACTGTTATAGCCTGAAGGGCAATAATAAATAGTAGGGGGCTAAGAACAGATCCCTGATGAACACCAACTTTTACGCTAAACTCTTCACTATATTCGTTGTTAATTCTAACCTTGCTGACTGTTTCTTTATACATGGCTTGTATAGCTCTCACAAGCCATTCATCAACACCTAGTTTTCTAAGAGCCCACCAGATAATGGAACGGTGGACTCTGTCGAAGGCTTTCTCCAAGTCAACAAAAGCTAAGTATAGGGGTTTACTTTTAGCTAGGTACTTCTCCTGTAGTTGTCGTACAATGAAAAGAGCGTCTGTTGTACTTTTGCCTGACACAAACCCGAACTGCATTTCATCTAGATCGATTCTCTCTCTGATTAGTTGCGCTATTACTTTTTCCGTGACCTTCATGACCTGGTCGATTAATTTAATGCCTCTATAGTTACTCCTATCTAGGGCATCTCCTTTACCCTTGTAGCAGTTAATGATGATGCTGCTACGCCAGTCCTTCGGAACAACCCCATTCTGTATGACTTGGTTTACTCTCTGGGTGTCCATGGTGTGTCCCACCGTTCCAGAGGTCTTCAGCATCTCAGCAACTATTTCCGAAGGTCCAGCCGCCTTACCCGTCTTCATATCTTTGATTGCCTTACTTATTATACTACCTTCGACTAACACTGCTGGTCCCTCTATTGGGTCGATGTGGGGGAGACTATCCTTCTCCCATTTATTCTCCTCATTTAGTAGCCTCTTGTAGTGACACTTCCAAGCAACCTTCTTATCAGCATCGGTGATGGCAAGTATGCCATCATCGTTAAGTACACACTTCTCCCCGACAATATCACGATTTTCCTTGACACATTGCCTAGCAATCCTGAACACCTCACGTTTTTGGTCCTCGCGTTGTAGAACATGCTTGAACTTTCTTTCCTCTGCTTCCCTTCTTGCGAAGTACACTTGTCTCCTAGCTTCCCTCCTGGCCACTTAATAGTTTTCTCTACTTCCCCCATCCCGCCATACTTTCCAAGCCTGCTTTTTGGCCTTAATTGACTCCTCCACCTTACTGTTCCACCACCATGTTACTCTCCTCCTGCCTATAGGCCTGCTCCAGCCACAGACTTCGTCTGCCGCCATCAGCAGGTTTGCTTTCAGGAATTCCCACTGTTCCTCTATATTGTACGACTCTAAATGCTCTTCCTTACTATCGAAAGCATCAAGTAAATATATATATTATATAAGATCTCAACACAAATGCATACTACCTAATGTTTCAGCATAGGGCATAGATATTCTTCAGAAACTCTTGGCACTATATATATTTACATTTCTGTATATAAACATTTGCTTTCCCTGCTAGCAAGAGTTGGATGAATCTACATTGACCAAGTCAGTACTGAAGTGTGGCTACTCACATCCCAGACAGGCCAAGGAGGTATGCATCCTCCTTATGTATGGTCATTACCCAATGCAGAGAAGTTGTGTCTTTTGACACAAACTGAAGGATCCTCCTAACCTTGTTTGGCGAGCTTTCTACAGCTGAATTCCCCTTCCTAACACAACCACTTTACAGTGTGTACTGGGTGTTTTTATTGTGTAGTTCACTGGCACTAGGGAGGTTGTCATGTCACTGACACAACTAAAGTGTACTCCAAATCCTTGTTTGGCAAGCTTTCTGTGGCTGGATGCCCTTCCTATCACCAACCACTTTACAGTGTGTACTGGGTATGTTTATCAGTAGATCACCAACACTAGAGAGGTTGTTGTGTTTTTGACCCTTTTAGGCATGGTTTCTACAACGAGGTGCCCTTCCTGTCACCAACCAACCAGCCTATGGAGTGTGTCAGGTGCATTTTTGTGGCACCATCATTAGAGAGCTCAGCCGTCGGGGTCCTGACTATTTTCCTATTACCCACTCTACTACCCTAAGTATCAAGTACTCTGGTGGGTTATGGTCCATCTGGTTTCTTACCACACTTTCTTTGTTATATATCATCATTATCATCATTTAACATCCATTTTCCATGTTAACATGGCTAGGATGGGCTGCCCCTTTGTGAGAGATCCAGGTCAAAGGATTGTATTGCTCACACAGAACTGATTTTGGCGACGGCTGAATGCTTCCTGATGCCAACAACATTTACAGTGTTGTCTGGGTCCTTTTTGTCGTGACACTTGTACGACCACTTTACAGCATTGACTTGGTGCTTTTTGTTGTGACACATGACCACTTAACAGTGTAGACTGGGCACTTTTTGTTGTGTCGCCAATATGACCCACTTTACCATGTGGACTGGGTGATTTTGTCGTGGCTCCAGTGGGACCACTTTATGCTGTGGGTTGGGGAATTGAATATATAGCTAAAACTTCCTGAACCTAACCAGGCAATATATTCCATAAAGCCATAATTACTACAAACTCTTTTAATGCACACAATGGGAAAGTTAGTTATTCCTGTTTAACTAACATCCCTTCAATTGTTGAAACCATGCCAACTGTCATAAGTGGATCCTGCTTCTCTTAGGCTGTAATCTACAGAATCACCTTTACATCTTGAGACCGCTTCCAGAGGAACTATATGAACCTAACAGTCAATGAGTTTAAGGCTAGATTTACCCAGCACGTACACTCATTTAGGTGTGAGAATTCCATCACCCTGTCTCAGCATCAAATGGAGCATTTGTGACAGGCACAAAAATTCACACCTACTAAATATCACCATAAACATCTAATTGATCATTTAACCAGTCAGCAGCATCACGTTCACAGAAGAAAACCCACAAGATTCATTGATACCAATAAGATAATACACCTTATGTCGCTGGATTCTACTGAGATTATTGGTGCCACCGAGACACAAACTTCCTCGTGTTGTAAAGTGGTAGTGCTGTGCTACAATCAAATGTTCCCTCTACATACTGTAAGATTATTGGCATTAGAAAGGGCATCCAGTCACAGAAATTATTCAAAAATGGTATATATGAGCAAGATGAGGTCATCAGATTTGCCCTTGCCTCAGAAATTACAACCTGTCCATAACATGCACACATAACATGCCTCCACAAGGTTTCTATCTACCAAATCCATCTACAACTAAGACTGAGGAGATACTTGCCTAAGGTGGTGGAACTGAACCAAAAGTCACGTAATTGTAAAACACTCATTAATCACACTGGTATTTTCTGAAAATAATTACCACCAACAGTTAACAATTAAGAATTGCACTTCAATCTCATCAGTAATACAAAGAAAGATGTTTCTGTTAACTCTTTTCATACAAAACTGCTTGAAACTGCTCCCCATTCTATCTATGACACAAAGCTATTTCTTTTAAACTGTTTATATCTAACTAAAAACCTTCCATCATAATTTTATGTAAGAACCTTTGTTAAGTTATGTTCTCAAGATAATGAGAAAGTTATATTACTAAATCCCTCCAGATTTTTGATTATTTTCAAAATTATTTGAAAACTATATAAAAGAGTGTTTTTCATTACATAAATGGTAACGAGAGAATAAAATATTTCATTTCATTTGAGGAATTTTTTGCTTCCAACTCAACTTCATCTTACATTAATTTGCCAACTTTGTAAACCCATGGTGCAACTAAATTAATTAATTAATTTTGTTCTCCTTTTATTTATATTGCAGGTGTATGTGTGTGATATTGATCATGAACCAATGCCTGTAAGTTGTTGTTTCTTCTTTTTCTTTTTCTTTTTCTTTTTTCTTTTTTTCTTCTCTTTTTTCTCTTTTTTCTTTTTCTTCTCTTTCTTTTTCTTTTTTCTTTTTCTTCTCTTTCTTTTTCTTCTTTCTTTTTCTTCTCTTTTCTTTTTTCTTCTTTTTTTCTTTTCTTTTTTTCTTTTTTCCTTTTTCTTTTTCTTTCATTTTTTCTTTTTCATTTTTTTTTCTTTTCTTGTTCTTCTTTTCTTTCTTCTTTTGTCTTTTTTTGTCTCCTCCTCCTCCTCCTCCTTTGTCCAGGTGATTCCACCCCAGTACTCTGCACATTCAACCTATATTGTCTCCATTTCACTGCCAAATACTTTAGCCTTCAGACTCTCACTATGTTTACTTTTAGTATTGCAGTGCTTGTACTAGTGGGTGGGTCTTTTACATTGAAATTAACAATGAATCATATTTAAAACATTGTTTCTTTCTTTCATTCTCTTTATCTTTTCTTAAACATAGATGTGGGCTCCTCCCACACCACCCCAGGATGATAATGATGTGTACATTGATCAAACACTATTCTTCTTATATGAGCCCACCATTATGCCGGAGACACAGCTGCCACCTGTTTATATCAGAAAGGAACATAAACGACCCAAAATTGAGACTGTTACAAGTACGTATATTTTTATTTTTACAAATGTTGCTAAAGAAATATAACTTACCTCAAATTGTATGTATAAATGTGTTCATTGACATCAAATTCTTTGTATTAAAGTGTTTATATTTATATAAAAACCGTAATTCATAAATTTATGTAAGAAGTTTTATGTTCCAAACACCCACCTAATAATGAGAAAGTTATATTACTAAATCTCTCCAATTTTCTGATTATTTTCAAAATGATCTGAAAACCATAGTCATTGCCTTTCATTAGAAATATGGTAACAAAACCGTTAAATTGTTTATATTCACCTAAAAATCTTCTAGCAAAATTTTATGAGGGATTTCGTAATATATCTAACTTTCTCATTTTTAAGCTGGTGTTTGGAACTTAACTTAAAGACTCTTACATAAAATTATGATAGAAGGTTTTTAGACGAATATAAACATTTTAAAACAAATAAATTTTTGTGTCGTAGAATTTGTTGTCAAAAGAGTTAAAAGAAATTCTGAACCCAATAACTTCATTCCAAAATATATTGAACTATGAACAATATATTGGTATATTTGAGGAATTAATGTCAATGGTGTATTTATTGAAACATTAGTAAATTAATGGATTTCATTTCAAAATAAAAACTTTTGTAATCAGGTTATCATTGCTGATTTGTTGAGGTTTGGTCCAACAGCTTTTGTCACAACATATGGCCGACTCCATTGTTTAATTGCCCCACAACCATGCAGTTTTTCTCTGGCTATGGTCTGCTGGTTATGGTGAACAAGACTGAAAGGACTGAAAATATACTTTATTTTGGCCAAGCCCTCATCAAACTTTTCAAGATCCACTTATAAAGGAAGGTGAGGGTGGAGAGAACCAGTACATATTTTTAAAGGTGGGTGAATGTAGTGAGGATGACTTGAGTGAATGGACCTACTCTAAGTATGTACCTGTAGACTTTAGAGCTGAGAGATGCACTTGCCAAAGGTACCTATGGTGATTGGGGTGATCTCTGGTCAGTGGAGTTCCTAAATTATCCCTGGGTAATCCTGTTGTTATATTTCTATTGTTACTTTCATCATCATCATCGTTTAACGTCCATCTTCCACTCTAGCATGCATTGGGGGACCATGATTTGCTCATTCAGAACTGATTTGGGCTTGGTTTCTATGGCTGGATGCCCTTCCTAATACAGTGTGTGCTGGGTGATTGTTGCCGTGTCGCCTACACAACCTCTTTACAGTGTGTGCTGGGTGATTGTTGCCATGTTGCCTACACGACCACTTTACAGTGTGTACTGGGTGATTGTTGCCGTGTCGCCTACACGACCTCTTTACAGTGGGTGCTGGGTGATTGTTGCCGTGTTGCCTACACGACCACTTTACAGTGTGTGCTGGGTGATTGTTGCCGTGTCACCTGGTGACCTCTTTACAGTGTGTACTGGGTGATTGTTGCCATGTCGCCTACACGACCTCTTTACAGTGTGTGCTGGGTGATTGTTGCCGTGTCACCTGGTGACCACTTTACAGTGTGTGCTGGGTGATTGTTGCCGTGTCACTTGGTGACCACTTTACAGTGTGTGCTGGGTGATTGTTGCCGTGTCACCTGGTGACCACTTTACAGTGTGTACTGGGTGATTGTTGCCGTGTCGCCTACACGACCTCTTTACAGTGTGTACTGGGTGATTGTTGCCGTGTCGCCTGGTGACCACTTTACAGTGTGTACTGGGTGATTGTTGCCGTGTGCCTACACGACCTCTTTACAGTGTGTACTGGGTGATTGTTGCCGAGTCGCCTACACGACCTCTTTACAGTGTGTACTGGGTGATTGTTGCCGTGTTGCCTACACGACCTCTTTACAGTGTGTACTGGGTGATTGTTGCCGTGTTGCCTACACGACCTCTTTACAGTGTGTACTGGGTGATTGTTGCCGTGTTGCCTACACGACCTCTTTACAGTGTGTGCTGGGTGATTGTTGCCGTGTCGCCTACACAACCACTTTACAGTGTGTGCTGGGTGATTGTTGCCGTGTCGCCTACACAACCACTTTACAGTGTGTGCTGGGTGATTGTTGCCGTGTCGCCTACACAACCTCTTTACAGTGTGTACTGGGTGATTGTTGCCGTGTTGCCTACACGACCACTTTACAGTGTGTACTGGGTGATTGTTGCCGTGTCGCCTACACGACCTCTTTACAGTGTGTACTGGGTGATTGTTGCCGTGACACCTACACAACCTCTTTACAGTGTGTGCTGGGTGATTGTTGTCGTGTTACCTACACGACCACTTTACAGTGTGTACTGGGTGATTGTTGCCGTGTCGCCTACACGACCTCTTTACAGTGTGTGCTGGGTGATTGTTGCCGTGTTGCCTACACAACCTCTTTACAGTGTGTACTGGGTGATTGTTGCCGTGTCACCTACACGACCACTTTACAGTGTGTACTGGGTGATTGTTGCCGTGTCACCTGGTGACCTCTTTACAGTGTGTACTGGGTGATTGTTGCCGTGACACCTGGTGACCACTTTACAGTGTGTACTGGGTGATTGTTGCCGTGTCGCCTACACGACCTCTTTACAGTGTGTGCTGGGTGATTGTTGCCGTGTTGCCTACACGACCTCTTTACAGTGTGTGCTGGGTGATTGTTGCCGTGTCACCTGGTGACCTCTTTACAGTGTGTGCTGGGTGATTGTTGCCGTGTCACCTGGTGCCCACTTTACAGTGTGTGCTGGGTGATTGTTGCCGTGTCACCTGGTGACCTCTTTACAGTGTGTACTGGGTGATTGTTGCCGTGTCACCTGGTGACCACTTTACAGTGTGTACTGGGTGATTGTTGCCGTGTCGCCTACACGACCTCTTTACAGTGTGTGCTGGGTGATTGTTGCTGTGTTGCCTACACGACCACTTTACAGTGTGTGCTGGGTGATTGTTGCCGTGTCACCTGGTGACCTCTTTACAGTGTGTGCTGGGTGATTGTTGCCGTGTCACCTGGTGACCTCTTTACAGTGTGTACTGGGTGATTGTTGCCGTGTCACCTGGTGACCACTTTACAGTGTGTACTGGGTGACTGTTGTTGTGTCGCCTACACGACCTCTTTACAGTGTGTACTGGGTGATTGTTGCCGTGTCGCCTACACGACCTCTTTACAGTGTGTACTGGGTGATTGTTGCCGTGTTGCCTACACGACCTCTTTACAGTGTGTACTGGGTGATTGTTGCCGTGTCGCCTGGTGACCACTTTACAGTGTGTACTGGGTGATTGTTGCCGTGTCGCCTGGTGACCACTTTACAGTGTGTACTGGGTGATTGTTGCCGTGTCGCCTACACGACCTCTTTACAGTGTGTACTGGGTGACTGTTGCCGTGTCGCCTACACAACCTCTTTACAGTGTGTACCGGGTGATTGTTGCCGTGTCGCCTGGTGACCACTTTACAGTGTGTACTGGGTGATTGTTGCTGTGTCGCCTACACGACCTCTTTACAGTGTGTACTGGGTGATTGTTGCCGTGTCACCTACACAACCTCTTTACAGTGTGTACTGGGTGATTGTTGCCGTGTCGCCTACACGACCTCTTTACAGTGTGTACTGGGTGATTGTTGCCGTGTCGCCTGGTGACCACTTTACAGTGTGTACTGGGTGATTGTTGCCGTGTTGCCTACACGACCTCTTTACAGTGTGTACTGGGTGATTGTTGTCGTGACACCTGGTGACCTCTTTACAGTGTGTACTGGGTGATTGTTGCCGTGTTGCCTACACGACCTCTTTACAGTGTGTACTGGGTGATTGTTGCCGTGTTGCCTACACGACCTCTTTACAGTGTGTACTGGGTGATTGTTGCCGTTTCACCTACACGACCACTTTACAGTGTGTACTGGGTGATTGTTGCCGTGTCGCCTGGTGACCACTTTACAGTGTGTACTGGGTGATTGTTGCCGTGTTGCCTACACGACCTCTTTACAGTGTGTACTGCGTGATTGTTGTCGTGACACCTGGTGACCTCTTTACAGTGTGTACTGGGTGATTGTTGCCGTGTTGCCTACACGACCTCTTTACAGTGTGTGCTGGGTGATTGTTGCCGTGTTGCCTACACGACCTCTTTACAGTGTGTGCTGGGTGATTGTTGCCGTGTTGCCTACACAACCTCTTTACAGTGTGTACTGGGTGATTGTTGCCGTGTCACCTACACGACCACTTTACAGTGTGTACTGGGTGATTGTTGCCGTGACACCTGGTGACCTCTTTACAGTGTGTACTGGGTGATTGTTGCCGTGACGCCTGGTGACCACTTTACAGTGTGTACTGGGTGATTGTTGCCGTGTCGCCTACACGACCTCTTTACAGTGTGTGCTGGGTGATTGTTGCCGTGTTGCCTACACGACCTCTTTACAGTGTGTGCTGGGTGATTGTTGCCGTGTCACCTGGTGACCTCTTTACAGTGTGTGCTGGGTGATTGTTGCCGTGTCACCTGGTGACCACTTTACAGTGTGTGCTGGGTGATTGTTGCTGTGTCACCTGGTGACCTCTTTACAGTGTGTACTGGGTGATTATTGCCGTGTCACCTGGTGACCTCTTTACAGTGTGTACTGGGTGATTGTTGCCGTGTCGCCTACACGACCTCTTTACAGTGTGTGCTGGGTGATTGTTGCCGTGTTGCCTACACGACATCTTTACAGTGTGTGCTGGGTGATTGTTGCCGTGTCACCTGGTGACCTCTTTACAGTGTGTACTGGGTGATTGTTGCCGTGTCACCTGGTGACCACTTTACAGTGTGTCATGGGTGACTGTTGTTGTGTCGCCTACACGACCTCTTTACAGTGTGTACTGGGTGATTGTTGCCGTGTCGCCTACACGACCTCTTTACAGTGTGTACTGGGTGATTGTTGCCGTGTTGCCTACACGACCTCTTTACAGTGTGTACTGGGTGATTGTTGCCGTGTCGCCTGGTGACCTCTTTACAGTGTGTACTGGGTGATTGTTGCCGTGTCGCCTGGTGACCACTTTACAGTGTGTACTGGGTGATTGTTGCCGTGTCGCCTGGTGACCACTTTACAGTGTGTACTGGGTGATTGTTGCCGTGTCGCCTACACGACCTCTTTACAGTGTGTACTGGGTGACTGTTGCCGTGTCGCCTACACAACCTCTTTACAGTGTGTACCGGGTGATTGTTGCCGTGT
Organism: Eledone cirrhosa; assembly: GCA_964016885.1. Lineage (NCBI taxonomy): Eukaryota > Metazoa > Mollusca > Cephalopoda > Octopoda > Eledonidae > Eledone > Eledone cirrhosa. The sequence continues at coordinate 107,483,808 of OZ024744.1, forward strand.
CGCCTGGTGACCACTTTACAGTGTGTACTGGGTGATTGTTGCTGTGTCGCCTACACGACCTCTTTACAGTGTGTACTGGGTGATTGTTGCCGTGTCACCTACACAACCTCTTTACAGTGTGTACTGGGTGATTGTTGCCGTGTCGCCTACACGACCTCTTTACAGTGTGTACTGGGTGATTGTTGCCGTGTCGCCTGGTGACCACTTTACAGTGTGTACTGGGTGATTGTTGCCGTGTTGCCTACACGACCTCTTTACAGTGTGTACTGGGTGATTGTTGCCGAGTCGCCTACACGACCTCTTTACAGTGTGTACTGGGTGATTGTTGCCGTGTTGCCTACACGACCTCTTTACAGTGTGTACTGGGTGATTGTTGCCGTGTTGCCTACACGACCTCTTTACAGTGTGTACTGGGTGATTGTTGCCGTGTTGCCTACACGACCTCTTTACAGTGTGTGCTGGGTGATTGTTGCCGTGTCGCCTACACAACCACTTTACAGTGTGTGCTGGGTGATTGTTGCCGTGTCGCCTACACAACCACTTTACAGTGTGTGCTGGGTGATTGTTGCCGTGTCGCCTACACAACCTCTTTACAGTGTGTACTGGGTGATTGTTGCCGTGTTGCCTACACGACCACTTTACAGTGTGTACTGGGTGATTGTTGCCGTGTCGCCTACACGACCTCTTTACAGTGTGTACTGGGTGATTGTTGCCGTGACACCTACACAACCTCTTTACAGTGTGTGCTGGGTGATTGTTGTCGTGTTACCTACACGACCACTTTACAGTGTGTACTGGGTGATTGTTGCCGTGTCGCCTACACGACCTCTTTACAGTGTGTGCTGGGTGATTGTTGCCGTGTTGCCTACACAACCTCTTTACAGTGTGTACTGGGTGATTGTTGCCGTGTCACCTACACGACCACTTTACAGTGTGTACTGGGTGATTGTTGCCGTGTCACCTGGTGACCTCTTTACAGTGTGTACTGGGTGATTGTTGCCGTGACACCTGGTGACCACTTTACAGTGTGTACTGGGTGATTGTTGCCGTGTCGCCTACACGACCTCTTTACAGTGTGTGCTGGGTGATTGTTGCCGTGTTGCCTACACGACCTCTTTACAGTGTGTGCTGGGTGATTGTTGCCGTGTCACCTGGTGACCTCTTTACAGTGTGTGCTGGGTGATTGTTGCCGTGTCACCTGGTGCCCACTTTACAGTGTGTGCTGGGTGATTGTTGCCGTGTCACCTGGTGACCTCTTTACAGTGTGTACTGGGTGATTGTTGCCGTGTCACCTGGTGACCACTTTACAGTGTGTACTGGGTGATTGTTGCCGTGTCGCCTACACGACCTCTTTACAGTGTGTGCTGGGTGATTGTTGCTGTGTTGCCTACACGACCACTTTACAGTGTGTGCTGGGTGATTGTTGCCGTGTCACCTGGTGACCTCTTTACAGTGTGTGCTGGGTGATTGTTGCCGTGTCACCTGGTGACCTCTTTACAGTGTGTACTGGGTGATTGTTGCCGTGTCACCTGGTGACCACATTACAGTGTGTACTGGGTGACTGTTGTTGTGTCGCCTACACGACCTCTTTACAGTGTGTACTGGGTGATTGTTGCTGTGTCGCCTACACGACCTCTTTACAGTGTGTACTGGGTGATTGTTGCCGTGTTGCCTACACGACCTCTTTACAGTGTGTACTGGGTGATTGTTGCCGTGTCGCCTGGTGACCACTTTACAGTGTGTACTGGGTGATTGTTGCCGTGTCGCCTGGTGACCACTTTACAGTGTGTACTGGGTGATTGTTGCCGTGTCGCCTGGTGACCACTTTACAGTGTGTACTGGGTGATTGTTGCCGTGTCCCCTGGTGACCACTTTACAGTGTGTACTGGGTGATTGTTGCCGTGTCGCCTACACGACCTCTTTACAGTGTGTGCTGGGTGATTGTTGCCGTGTTGCCTACACGACCTCTTTACAGTGTGTGCTGGGTGATTGTTGCCGTGTCACCTGGTGACCTCTTTACAGTGTGTGCTGGGTGATTGTTGCCTTGTCACCTGGTGACCTCTTTACAGTGTGTACTGGGTAATTGTTGCCATGTCACCTGGTGACCACTTTACAGTGTGTACTGGGTGACTGTTGTTGTGTCGCCTACACGACCTCTTTACAGTGTGTACTGGGTGATTGTTGCCGTGTCGCCTACACGACCTCTTTACAGTGTGTACTGGGTGATTGTTGCCGTGTTGCCTACACGACCTCTTTACAGTGTGTCCTGGGTGATTGTTGCCGTGTCGCCTGGTGACCACTTTACAGTGTGTACTGGGTGATTGTTGCCGTGTCGCCTGGTGACCACTTTACAGTGTGTACTGGGTGATTGTTGCCGTGTCGCCTACACGACCTCTTTACAGTGTGTACTGGGTGACTGTTGCCGTGTCGCCTACACAACCTCTTTACAGTGTGTACTGGGTGATTGTTGCCGTGTCGCCTGGTGACCACTTTACAGTGTGTACTGGGTGATTGTTGCCGTGTCGCCTACACGACCTCTTTACAGTGTGTACTGGGTGATTGTTGCCGTGTCACCTACACAACCTCTTTACAGTGTGTACTGGGTGATTGTTGCCGTGTCGCCTACACGACCTCTTTACAGTGTGTACTGGGTGATTTTTGCCGTGTCGCCTGGTGACCACTTTACAGTGTGTACTGGGTGATTGTTGCCGTGTTGCCTACACAACCTCTTTACAGTGTGTACTGGGTGATTGTTGTCGTGACACCTGGTGACCTCTTTACAGTGTGTACTGGGTGATTGTTGCCGTGTTGCCTACACGACCTCTTTACAGTGTGTACTGGGTGATTGTTGCTGTGTTGCCTACACGACCTCTTTACAGTGTGTACTGGGTGATTGTTGCCGTGTTGCCTACACGACCTCTTTACAGTGTGTGCTGGGTGATTGTTGCCGTGTCGCCTACACAACTACTTTACAGTGTGTGCTGGGTGATTGTTGCCGGGTCGCCTACACAACCACTTTACAGTGTGTGCTGGGTGATTGTTGCCGTGTCGCCTACACAAACTCTTTACAGTGTGTACTGGGTGATTGTTGCCGTGTTGCCTACACGACCACTTTACAGTGTGTACTGGGTGATTGTTGCCGTGTCGCCTACGCGACCTCTTTAGAGTGTGTACTGGGTGATTGTTGCCGTGACACCTACACAACCTCTTTACAGTGTGTGCTGGGTGATTGTTGTCGTGTTGCCTACACGACCACTTTACAGTGTGTACTGGGTGATTGTTGCCGTGTCGCCTACACGACCTCTTTAGTGTGTACTGGGTGATTGTTGCCGTGTCGCCTACACAACCTCTTTACAGTGTGTGCTGGGTGATTGTTGCCGTGACACCTACACAACCTCTTTACAGTGTGTGCTGGGTGATTGTTGTCGTGACACCTGGTGACCTCTTTACAGTGTGTACTGGGTGATTGTTGCCGTGACACCTGCTGACCTCTTTACAGTGTGTACTGGGTGATTGTTGCCGTGACACATGGTGACCTCTTTACAGTGTGTACTGGGTGATTGTTGCCGTGTCGCCTACACGACCTCTTTACAGTGTGTACTGGGTGATTATTGCCGTGTCGCCTACACGACCTCTTTACAGTGTGTACTGGGTGATTGTTGTCGTGACACCTGGTGACCTCTTTACAGTGTGTACTGGGTGATTGTTGCCGTGTCGCCTACACGACCTCTTTACAGTGTGTACTGGGTGATTGTTGTCGTGACACCTGGTGACCTCTTTACAGTGTGTACTGGGTGATTGTTGCCGTGTCGCCTACACGACCTCTTTACAGTGTGTACTGGGTGACTGTTGCCGTGTTGCCTGGTGACCTCTTTACAGTGTGTGCTGGGTGATTGTTGCCGTGTCACCTGGTGACCTCTTTACAGTGTGTACTGGGTGATTGTTGTCGTGTCACCTGGTGACCTCTTTACAGTGTGTGCTGGGTGATTGTTGCCGTGTCACCTGGTGACCACTTTACAGTGTGTACTGGGTGATTGTTGCCGTGTCGCCTACACGACCTCTTTACAGTGTGTGCTGGGTGATTGTTGCCGTGTTGCCTACACGACCTCTTTACAGTGCGTGCTGGGTGATTGTTGCCGTGTCACCTGGTGACCACTTTACAGTGTGTACTGGGTGATTGTTGCCGTGTCGCCTACACGACCTCTTTACAGTGTGTGCTGGGTGATTGTTGCCGTGTTGCCTACACGACCTCATTACAGTGTGTGCTGGGTGATTGTTGCCGTGTCACCTGGTGACCTCTTTACAGTGTGTGCTGGGTGATTGTTGCCGTGTCACCTGGTGACCTCTTTACAGTGTGTACTGGGTGATTGTTGCCGTGTCACCTGGTGACCACTTTACAGTGTGTACTGGGTGACTGTTGTTGTGACGCCTACACGACCTCTTTACAGTGTGTACTGGGTGATTGTTGCCGTGTCGCCTACACGACCTCTTTACAGTGTGTACTGGGTGATTGTTGCCGTGTTGCCTACACGACCTCTTTACAGTGTGTACTGGGTGATTGTTGCCGTGTCGCCTGGTGACCACTTTACAGTGTGTACTGGGTGATTGTTGCCGTGTCGCCTGGTGACCACTTTACAGTGTGTACTGGGTGATTGTTGCCGTGTCACCTGGTGACCACTTTACAGTGTGTACTGGGTGATTGTTGCCGTGTCGCCTACACGACCTCTTTACAGTGTGTGCTGGGTGATTGTTGCCGTGTTGCCTACACGACCTCTTTACAGTGTGTGCTGGGTGATTGTTGCCGTGTCACCTGGTGACCTCTTTACAGTGTGTGCTGGGTGATTGTTGCCTTGTCACCTGGTGACCTCTTTACAGTGTGTACTGGGTGATTGTTGCCGTGTCACCTGGTGACCACTTTACAGTGTGTACTGGGTGACTGTTGTTGTGTCGCCTACACGACCTCTTTACAGTGTGTACTGGGTGATTGTTGCCGTGTCGCCTACACGACCTCTTTACAGTGTGTACTGGGTGATTGTTGCCGTGTTGCCTACACGACCTCTTTACAGTGTGTACTGGGTGATTGTTGCCGTGTCGCCTGGTGACCACTTTACAGTGTGTACTGGGTGATTGTTGCCGTGTCGCCTGGTGACCACTTTACAGTGTGTACTGGGTGATTGTTGCCGTGTCGCCTACACGACCTCTTTACAGTGTGTACTGGGTGACTGTTGCCGTGTCGCCTACACAACCTCTTTACAGTGTGTACCGGGTGATTGTTGCCGTGTCGCCTGGTGACCACTTTACAGTGTGTACTGGGTGATTGTTGCTGTGTCGCCTACACGACCTCTTTACAGTGTGTACTGGGTGATTGTTGCCGTGTCACCTACACAACCTCTTTACAGTGTGTACTGGGTGATTGTTGCCGTGTCGCCTACACGACCTCTTTACAGTGTGTACTGGGTGATTGTTGCCGTGTCGCCTGGTGACCACTTTACAGTATGTACTGGGTGATTGTTGCCGTGTTGCCTACACGACCTCTTTACAGTGTGTACTGGGTGATTGTTGTCGTGACACCTGGTGACCTCTTTACAGTGTGTACTGGGTGATTGTTGCCGTGTTGCCTACACGACCTCTTTACAGTGTGTACTGGGTGATTGTTGCCGTGTTGCCTACACGACCTCTTTACAGTGTGTACTGGGTGATTGTTGCCGTTTCACCTACACGACCACTTTACAGTGTGTACTGGGTGATTGTTGCCGTGTCGCCTGGTGACCACTTTACAGTGTGTACTGGGTGATTGTTGCCGTGTTGCCTACACGACCTCTTTACAGTGTGTACTGGGTGATTGTTGTCGTGACACCTGGTGACCTCTTTACAGTGTGTACTGGGTGATTGTTGCCGTGTTGCCTACACGACCTCTTTACAGTGTGTGCTGGGTGATTGTTGCCGTGTTGCCTACACGACCTCTTTACAGTGTGTGCTGGGTGATTGTTGCCGTGTTGCCTACACAACCTCTTTACAGTGTGTACTGGGTGATTGTTGCCGTGTCACCTACACGACCACTTTACAGTGTGTACTGGGTGATTGTTGCCGTGACACCTGGTGACCTCTTTACAGTGTGTACTGGGTGATTGTTGCCGTGACGCCTGGTGACCACTTTACAGTGTGTACTGGGTGATTGTTGCCGTGTCGCCTACACGACCTCTTTACAGTGTGTGCTGGGTGATTGTTGCCGTGTTGCCTACACAACCTCTTTACAGTGTGTGCTGGGTGATTGTTGCCGTGTCACCTGGTGACCTCTTTACAGTGTGTGCTGGGTGATTGTTGCCGTGTCACCTGGTGACCACTTTACAGTGTGTGCTGGGTGATTGTTGCTGTGTCACCTGGTGACCTCTTTACAGTGTGTACTGGGTGATTATTGCCGTGTCACCTGGTGACCTCTTTACAGTGTGTACTGGGTGATTGTTGCCGTGTCGCCTACACGACCTCTTTACAGTGTGTGCTGGGTGATTGTTGCCGTGTTGCCTACACGACATCTTTACAGTGTGTGCTGGGTGATTGTTGCCGTGTCACCTGGTGACCTCTTTACAGTGTGTACTGGGTGATTGTTGCCGTGTCACCTGGTGACCACTTTACAGTGTGTCATGGGTGACTGTTGTTGTGTCGCCTACACGACCTCTTTACAGTGTGTACTGGGTGATTGTTGCCGTGTCGCCTACACGACCTCTTTACAGTGTGTACTGGGTGATTGTTGCCGTGTTGCCTACACGACCTCTTTACAGTGTGTACTGGGTGATTGTTGCCGTGTCGCCTGGTGACCTCTTTACAGTGTGTACTGGGTGATTGTTGCCGTGTCGCCTGGTGACCACTTTACAGTGTGTACTGGGTGATTGTTGCCGTGTCGCCTGGTGACCACTTTACAGTGTGTACTGGGTGATTGTTGCCGTGTCGCCTACACGACCTCTTTACAGTGTGTACTGGGTGACTGTTGCCGTGTCGCCTACACAACCTCTTTACAGTGTGTACCGGGTGATTGTTGCCGTGTCGCCTGGTGACCACTTTACAGTGTGTACTGGGTGATTGTTGCTGTGTCGCCTACACGACCTCTTTACAGTGTGTACTGGGTGATTGTTGCCGTGTCACCTACACAACCTCTTTACAGTGTGTACTGGGTGATTGTTGCCGTGTCGCCTACACGACCTCTTTACAGTGTGTACTGGGTGATTGTTGCCGTGTCGCCTGGTGACCACTTTACAGTGTGTACTGGGTGATTGTTGCCGTGTTGCCTACACGACCTCTTTACAGTGTGTACTGGGTGATTGTTGTCGTGACACCTGGTGACCTCTTTACAGTGTGTACTGGGTGATTGTTGCCGTGTTGCCTACACGACCTCTTTACAGTCTGTACTGGGTGATTGTTGCCGTGTTGCCTACACGACCTCTTTACAGTGTGTACTGGGTGATTGTTGCCGTTTCACCTACACGACCACTTTACAGTGTGTACTGGGTGATTGTTGCCGTGTCGCCTGGTGACCACTTTACAGTGTGTACTGGGTGATTGTTGCCGTGTTGCCTACACGACCTCTTTACAGTGTGTACTGGGTGATTGTTGTCGTGACAGCTGGTGACCTCTTTACAGTGTGTACTGGGTGACTGTTGCCGTGTTGCCTACACGACCTCTTTACAGTGTGTGCTGGGTGATTGTTGCCGTGTTGCCTACACGACCTCTTTACAGTGTGTGCTGGGTGATTGTTGCCGTGTTGCCTACACAACCTCTTTACAGTGTGTACTGGGTGATTGTTGCCGTGTCACCTACACGACCACTTTACAGTGTGTACTGGGTGATTGTTACCGTGACACCTGGTGACCTCTTTACAGTGTGTACTGGGTGATTGTTGCCGTGACGCCTGGTGACCACTTTACAGTGTGTACTGGGTGATTGTTGCCGTGTCGCCTACACGACCTCTTTACAGTGTGTGCTGGGTGATTGTTGCCGTGTTGCCTACACGACCTCTTTACAGTGTGTGCTGGGTGATTGTTGCCGTGTCACCTGGTGACCTCTTTACAGTGTGTGCTGGGTGATTGTTGCCGTGTCACCTGGTGACCACTTTACAGTGTGTGCTGGGTGATTGTTGCTGTGTCACCTGGTGACCTCTTTACAGTGTGTACTGGGTGATTATTGCCGTGTCACCTGGTGACCTCTTTACAGTGTGTACTGGGTGATTGTTGCCGTGTCGCCTACACGACCTCTTTACAGTGTGTGCTGGGTGATTGTTGCCGTGTTGCCTACACGACATCTTTACAGTGTGTGCTGGGTGATTGTTGCCGTGTCACCTGGTGACCTCTTTACAGTGTGTACTGGGTGATTGTTGCCATGTCACCTGGTGACCACTTTACAGTGTGTCATGGGTGACTGTTGTTGTGTCGCCTACACGACCTCTTTACAGTGTGTACTGGGTGATTGTTGCCGTGTCGCCTACACGACCTCTTTACAGTGTGTACTGGGTGATTGTTGCCGTGTTGCCTACACGACCTCTTTACAGTGTGTACTGGGTGATTGTTGCCGTGTCGCCTGGTGACCACTTTACAGTGTGTACTGGGTGATTGTTGCCGTGTCGCCTGGTGACCACTTTACAGTGTGTACTGGGTGATTGTTGCCGTGTTGCCTACACGACCTCTTTACAGTGTGTGCTGGGTGACTGTTGCCGTGTCACCTGGTGACCTCTTTACAGTGTGTGCTGGGTGATTGTTGCCGTGTCACCTGGTGACCTCTTTACAGTGTGTACTGGGTGATTGTTGCCGTGTCACCTGGTGACCACTTTACAGTGTGTCATGGGTGACTGTTGTTGTGTCGCCTACACGACCTCTTTACAGTGTGTACTGGGTGATTGTTGCCGTGTCGCCTACACGACCTCTTTACAGTGTGTACTGGGTGATTGTTGCCGTGTTGCCTACACGACCTCTTTACAGTGTGTACTGGGTGATTGTTGCCGTGTCGCCTGGTGACCACTTTACAGTGTGTACTGGGTGATTGTTGCCGTGTCGCCTGGTGACCACTTTACAGTGTGTACTGGGTGATTTTTGCCGTGTTGCCTACACGACCTCTTTACAGTGTGTGCTGGGTGACTGTTGCCGTGTCACCTGGTGACCTCTTTACAGTGTGTGCTGGGTGATTGTTGCCGTGTCACCTGGTGACCTCTTTACAGTGTGTACTGGGTGATTGTTGCCGTGTCACCTGCTGACCACTTTACAGTGTGTACTGGGTGACTGTTGTGTTGCCTACACGACCTCTTTACAGTGTGTACTGGGTGATTGTTGCCGTGTCGCCTACACGACCTCTTTACAGTGTGTACTGGGTGATTGTTGCCGTGTTGCCTACACGACCTCTTTACAGTGTGTACTGGGTGATTGTTGCCGTGTCGCCTGGTGACCGCTTTACAGTGTGTACTGGGTGATTGTTGCAGTGTCGCCTGGTGACCACTTTACAGTGTGTACTGGGTGATTGTTGTCGTGACACCTGGTGACCTCTTTACAGTGTGTACTGGGTGATTGTTGCCGTGTTGCCTACACGGCCTCTTTACAGTGTGTACTGGGTGATTGTTGCCGTGCTGCCTACACGACCTCTTTACAGTGTGTACTGGGTGATTGTTGCCATGTCGCCTACACGACCTCTTTACAGTGTGTGCTGGGTGATTGTTGCCGTGTCGCCTACACAACCACTTTACAGTGTGTGCTGGGTGATTGTTGCCGGGTCGCCTACACAACCACTTTACAGTGTGTGCTGGGTGATTGTTGCCGTGTCGCCTACACAACCTCTTTACAGTGTGTACTGGGTGATTGTTGCCGTGTTGCCTACACGACCACTTTACAGTGTGTACTGGGTGATTGTTGCCGTGTCGCCTACACGACCTCTTTACAGTGTGTACTGGGTGATTGTTGCCGTGACACCTACACAACCTCTTTACAGTGTGTGCTGGGTGATTGTTGTCGTGTTGCCTACACGACCACTTTACAGTGTGTACTGGGTGATTGTTGCCGTGTCGCCTACACGACCTCTTTACAGTGTGTACTGGGTGATTGTTGTCGTGACACCTGGTGACCTCTTTACAGTGTGTACTGGGTGATTGTTGCCGTGACACCTGGTGACCTCTTTACAGTGTGTACTGGGTGATTGTTGCCGTGACACCTGGTGACCTCTTTACAGTGTGTACTGGGTGATTGTTGCCGTGTCGCCTACACGACCTCTTTACAGTGTGTACTGGGTGATTGTTGCCGTGTCGCCTACACAACCTCTTTACAGTGTGTGCTGGGTGATTGTTGCCGTGACACCTACACAACCTCTTTACTGTGTGTGCTGGGTGATTGTTGTCGTGACACTTGGTGACCTCTTTACAGTGTGTACTGGGTGATAGTTGCCGTGACACCTGGTGACCTCTTTACAGTGTGTACTGGGTGATTGTTGCTGTGACACCTGGTGACCTCTTTACAGTGTGTACTGGGTGATTGTTGCCGTGTCGCCTACACGACCTCTTTACAGTGTGTACTGGGTGATTGTTGCCGTGTCGCCTACACGACCTCTTTACAGTGTGTACTGGGTGATTGTTGTCGTGACACCTGGTGACCTCTTTACAGTGTGTACTGGGTGATTGTTGCCGTGTCGCCTACACGACCTCTTTACAGTGTGTACTGGGTGACTGTTGCCGTGTTGCCTGGTGACCTATTTACAGTGTGTGCTGGGTGATTGTTCCCGTGTCGCCTACACGATCTCTTTACAGTGTGTACTGGGTGACTGTTGCCGTGTTGCCTACACAACCTCTTTACAGTGTGTACTGGGCGATTGTTGCCGTGTCGCCTACACGACCTCTTTACAGTGTGTACTGGGTGATTGTTGCCGTGTCGCCTACACGACCTCTTTACAGTGTGTACTGGGTGATTGTTGCCGTGTCACCTACACAACCTCTTTACAGTGTGTACTGGGTGATTGTTGCTGTGTTGCCTCCACGACCTCTTTACAGTGTGTACTGGGTGATCGTTGCCGTGACACCTGGTGACCTCTTTACAGTGTGTACTGGGTGATTGTTGCCGTGTCACCTGGTGACCTCTTTACAGTGTGTACTGGGTGATTGTTGCCGTGTCGCCTACACAACCTCTTTACAGTGTGTGCTGGGTGATTGTTGCCGTGACACCTGGTGTCCACTTTACAGTGTGTGCTGGGTGGTTGTTGCCGTGTCACCTGGTGACCTCTTTACAGTGTGTACTGGGTGATTGTTGCCGTGTCGCCTGGTGACCTCTTTACAGTGTGTACTGGGTGATTGTTGCCGTGTCGCCTACACGACCTCTTTACAGTGTGTACTGGGTGATTGTTGCCGTGTCGCCTACACGACCTCTTTACAGTGTGTGCTGGGTGATTGTTGCCGTGTCGCCTACACGACCTCTTTACAGTGTGTACTGGGTGATTGTTGCCGTGTCGCCTACACAACCTCTTTACAGTGTGTGCTGGGTGATTGTTGCCGTGTCGCCTACACGACCTCTTTACAGTGTGTACTGGGTGATTGTTGCCGTGTCGCCTACACGACCTCTTCACAGTGTGTGCTGGGTGATTGTTGCCGTGTCGCCTACACGACCTCTTTACAGTGTGTGCTGGGTGATTGTTGCCGTGTTGCCTACACGACCTCTTTACAGTGTGTACTGGGTGATTGTTGCCGTGTCGCCTACACAACCTCTTTACAGTGTGTGCTGGGTGATTGTTGCCGTGTCGCCTACACGACCTCTTTACAGTGTGTGCTCGGTGATTGTTGCTGTGTCGCCTACACGACCTCTTTACAGTGTGTACTGGGTGATTGTTGCCGTGTCGCCTACACAACTTGTTTACAGTGTGTGCTGGGTGATTGTTGCCGTGACACCTGGTGACCACTTTACAGTGTGTGCTGGGTGATTGTTGCCGTGTCACCTGGTGACCTCTTTACAGTGTGTACTGGGTGATTGTTGCCGTGTCGCCTGGTGACCTCTTTACAGTGTGTACTGGGTGATTGTTGCCGTGTCGCCTACACGACCTCTTTACAGTGTGTACTGGGTGATTGTTGCCGTGTCGCCTACACGACCTCTTTACAGTGTGTGCTGGGTGATTGTTGCCGTGTCGCCTACACGACCTCTTTACAGTGTGTACTGGGTGATTGTTGCCGTGACACCTGGTGACCACTTTACAGTGTGTACTGGGTGATTGTTGCCCTGTCACCTGGTGACCACTTTACAGTGTGTACTGGGTGATTGTTGCCGTGTTACCTGGTGACCACTTTACAGTGTGTACTGGGTGATTGTTGCCGTGTCACCTGGTGACCACTTTACAGTGTGTACTGGGTGATTGTTGCCGTGTCACCTGGTGACCACTTTACAGTGTGTGCTGGGTGATTGTTGCCGTGTCACCTGGTGACCTCTTTATAGTGTGTACTGGGTGATTGTTGCCGTGTCACCTGGTGACCACTTTACAGTGTGTGCTGGGTGATTGTTGCCATGTCACCTGGTGACCTCTTTACAGTGTGTACTGGGTGATTGTTGCCGTGTCGCCTGGTGACCTCTTTACAGTGTGTGCTGGGGACCTCTTTACAGTGTGTGCTGGGTGATTGTTGCCGTGTCACCTGGTGACCACTTTACAGTGTGTACTGGGTGATTGTTGCCGTGTCACCTGGTGACCACTTTACAGTGTGTACTGGGTGATTGTTGCCGCGTCGCCTACACGACCTCTTTACAGTGTGTGCTGGGTGATTGTTGCCGTGTCACCTGGTGACCTCTTTACAGTGTGTACTGGGTGATTGTTGTCGTGTCGCCTGGTGACCTCTTTACAGTGTGTACTGGGTGATTGTTGCCGCGTCGCCTACACGACCTCTTTACAGTGTGTACTGGGTGATTGTTGCCGTGTCACCTGGTGACCACTTTACAGTGTGTGCTGGGTGATTGTTGCCGTGTCACCTGGTGACCTCTTTATAGTGTGTACTGGGTGATTGTTGCCGTGTCACCTGGTGACCACTTTACAGTGTGTGCTGGGTGATTGTTGCCATGTCACCTGGTGACCTCTTTACAGTGTGTACTGGGTGATTGTTGCCGTGTCGCCTGGTGACCTCTTTACAGTGTGTGCTGGGGACCTCTTTACAGTGTGTGCTGGGTGATTGTTGCCGTGTCACCTGGTGACCACTTTACAGTGTGTACTGGGTGATTGTTGCCGTGTCACCTGGTGACCACTTTACAGTGTGTACTGGGTGATTGTTGCCGCGTCGCCTACACGACCTCTTTACAGTGTGTGCTGGGTGATTGTTGCCGTGTCACCTGGTGACCTCTTTACAGTGTGTACTGGGTGATTGTTGTCGTGTCGCCTGGTGACCTCTTTACAGTGTGTACTGGGTGATTGTTGCCGCGTCGCCTACACGACCTCTTTACAGTGTGTACTGGGTGATTGTTGCCGTGTCACCTGGTGACCTCTTTACAGTGTGTGCTGGGTGATTGTTGCCGTGTCACCTGGTGACCACTTTACAGTGTGTACTGGGTGATTGTTGCCGTGTCACCTGGTGACCACTTTACAGTGTGTACTGGGTGATTGTTGCCGTGTCGCCTACACGACCTCTTTACAGTGTGTGCTGGGTGATTGTTGCCGTGTCGCCTACACGACCTCTTTACAGTGTGTGCTGGGTGATTGTTGCCGTGTCACCTGGTGACCACTTTACAGTGTGTGCTGGGTGATTGTTGCCGTGTCACCTGGTGACCACTTTACAGTGTGTGCTGGGTGATTGTTGCCGTGTCACCTGGTGACCTCTTTACAGTGTGTACTGGGTGATTGTTGCCGTGACACCTGGTGACCTCTTTACAGTGTGTGCTGGGTGATTGTTGCCGTGTCACCTGGTGACCTCTTTACAGTGTGTACTGGGTGATTGTTGTCGTGTCGCCTGGTGACCTCTTTACAGTGTGTACTGGGTGATTGTTGCCGTGTTGCCTACACAACCTCTTTACAGTGTGTGCTGGGTGATTGTTGCCGTGTCACCTGGTGACCTCTTTACAGTGTGTACTGGGTGATTGTTGCCGTGTCGCCTGGTGACCACTTTACAGTGTGTGCTGGGTGATTGTTACTGTGTCGCCTACACGACCTCTTTACAGTGTGTACTGGGTGACTGTTGCCGTGTCGCCTACACAACATCTTTACAGTGTGTACTGGGTGATTGTTGCCGTGTCGCCTGGTGACCACTTTACAGTGTGTGCTGGGTGATTGTTACCGTGTCGCCTACACGACCTCTTTACAGTGTGTACTGGGTGACTGTTGCCGTGTCGCCTACACAACATCTTTACAGTGTGTACTGGGTGATTGTTGCCGTGTCGCCTGGTGACCACTTTACAGTGTGTGCTGGGTGATTGTTGCCGTGACACCTGGTGACCTCTTTACAGTGTGTACTGGGTGATTGTTACCGTGTCGCCTACACGACCTCTTTACAGTGTGTACTGGGTGATTGTTGCCGTGTTGCCTACACGATCTCTTAACAGTGTGTACTGGGTGATTGTTGTTGTGTCGCCTGGTGACCTCTTTACAGTGTGTGCTGGGTGATTGTTGCCGTGTCACCTGGTGACCTCTTTACAGTGTGTACTGGGTGATTGTTGCCGTGTTGCCTACACAACCTCTTTACAGTGTGTGCTGGGTGATTGTTGCCGTGTTGCCTACACGATCTCTTAACAGTGTGTACTGGGTGATTGTTGTTGTGTCGCCTGGTGACCTCTTTACAGTGTGTACTGGGTGATTGTTGTTGTGTCGCCTGGTGACCACTTTACAGTGTGTACTGGGTACTTTTTGTATTGATATCGACATGACCACTATAGTGAGGACTGGGTACTCGCTTTTGTCATGACACTTACATGACCACTATACTATGGTCTGGGCTCTTTTATCGTGGATCCAAAGGGGATCACTTTATAGAGGAGTGTGGAAGCCTTAGAGGAGTAGGGAATTTGGGGCTGTAGGTATAGGGGTGGGGAGATGGTAGGGAATGGTGTTGCCTACTCTGTACCCCCCCCCCCTCTTTGTTACCTGTTTTTGTTTTTCTGTTTATCTTTTGTTTATTTGTATTGCCTGAATGTCATTGGCCCCAGTGGACAATAAAGAAATTATCATTATTGTTGTTGTAAAATGTCAATTCTTTATGAAATTTTGTCTCCAAAATAGCTCGTAAACAAAAACAACGCAAGGAGGAGCAACTGCGCGTTCCACGGTCGTTGTTTGATCGTCCAACAGCAGCACAGCTTAAGATGCGACGTGAGGCAAAAATGCAGAAACTAAAGCATGGATTAATCAAAAATTTCCGTTCCATATCATCTGTGTCCAACAAACAACCCCTGGAACCGGCTGAAGAACATCCAGAATGGTTAATTCATGAAGATTGGGCATTGTTACAGGTAAGTTAAAGTTCAGGATTAAAGTTTTGAGAGACATGTACATTTCTTGTAATTATATCGTATTACTATTTATTAACTTGTTCTACAATCATTATTGTTGTTTTACGTCCATTGTTGTGACCAAATTAAAAAGAAATCATTAAAAAATTATCGATTTTTCATTGTTTAAAAAGATAAAGTGTCTTTAACTCTTGATGTCATCGTAGAGGCACCGTACTGACATATTCTTACTCTTGGGCATTAAAAACCTAGCAGAACATATCACTTTCCATGTTGGAACCAGCTGATTTCTTCCAAAGAATGTAAAGAAGAGAGAAAGTGAGATGAAGGGAAATAGAGGAAGAACCATGCCTGGATTGGACTAGTTCTTCATTTATCGACCTTAAAAGGATGAAAGGCAAAGTTGACCTCGGCTAGATTTGAACTCAGAACACAGTGTCTCGGAAGAAATAACAAATCATTTGTAATCTTAACAACTCTGCCAATTTTTTGTTTACAAATGTTAAAAGGAAAAAACTACTCTCTGAAATAAGGGAGATAACCTATGATTTTTTTCAGTTTAAATTTCAATGGAAATGGATTGTAGTTTTTTCCAATTCATCCCCAAGCTGGACCCACTTTCCATGGCATTTACTGGCATGGCTTGTACAGGTCAACATAGACTCAAACTAGATGGGTTGGGGCCACCTCTAGTCACCTTTATAATAAAGAATAATGTCTGATTACCATCTTGTCCAAGGAATATTAATGCTAAAAGGTTCTTTATCTGGAAAAAAAAAATGTTCTTCTTCTGATTGCTGTTGTTGCTGCTACTACTACCACTACTACTATTACTGCCACTACAAAAAAGAAAAAGACAAAGGTAGTTCGAAATTTACAAAGTTCAAAGAAAACTCAAAGCTTTCCAGCATCTTCATATGGAATATTGTAATCAAGGAATTAATAACTTTTATATTCTTTTTTCTATTACACTCCATCAAACAAAGAAATTCTTCAGTGTGACACTTGTGAAAGGAAGGCGAAAAGAAGTGAAGTATGAGGTTACAGGCGAGGTCATGTCAACAATTGCAGAGAAGTCTGTGAATAATCTTGGGAGGGGGAGGGGGGCTGTACTGTGGGCCACTCAATGATAGAAATATGGGACTAAGAATCCAGAAGATGGCCAAGGATAGACATTCAGTGATAGATTACTGCCAGGCAAGTTCAGGATCTGTTGCATGTAGTTTGCACTGTACTCAGACTGCAGTGGTCACTGATGTATGAAGTCACACGCAGTCAACCAAGATTGTTTGGGATTGAGTGGAAGGAATTGTGTCATGGGAGCTATCCAGAACCAGTTTTGGTTTGCTCTGTCAATGACACACTTCCTGGAACCACAAACATAAACGTTGGAAAATAGAAGAGTGGGGCTTCTACAAACGTGGGAAGGTTGGAACAATGAAGCACATGCTGTTTAGTTGCCCACAGGGCCAGAAGAATAGATGTACTTAGTGGCATCAGCCAGTACTTTAACCAGGTGCTTAGAGTACTGATGTACTGGGTGAAGAGGATGATTACCAGTAGTGGAGAAGAGCAGGATAAAGTTTTGTAAAGAACATTGCAAGCCAGTGACTATAAGAAAGAAGACTAACCCAAAATGGGAGGGAATCTGGTAGGTCTCAGTTGACCTGGATGGCAAATAAAATGTTCCCCTTATTATCACCAAGAGACCCGACCCTGTCTTGTAGTACAAGGAAAGGAAGGTGGTAAATATAGTGAAACTTACTATCTCTTGGGAGGCAAACATTGATGATGTATTTCGCGGGAAGTACAGAGAATTGCTTGAACTCTGAAACCTGTGGATGGGAGGCATCCTGTTTCCTTGTAGAGGTAGGAATCAGGGTTGACTCACTCTTCAGGGACCTTGAACTGGCACCAAAGGAAAGGAAACACCTTTCTAGGGCATTGTCTGAGGCAGCTGATAAAGCAAGTCACTACATCAGGTGCAAAAGAGATGATGAATGGTGCACTTGACACATTGAGGTGGATGTTTCGCTAGGACCCATAACACCAGACCCATCAAATTTCATGCTGTTCTGCTACGTTGAGGTGGAAGGTTTCCCAACATCAGTTACCAAAGATTGTGCTGTTGTGCAGGAGTTTCTTTGCCTACAACTGTGGGTGGTAAATCTGGTGTTGGAAGGGGCTGAAACACCGTTACATCACCACCTGATGAGACAGTACAGAATCACCTGCAGTACAGATCTGTGTTTACTAAACACCATACACTCCATCTTTTTTAACAGGTATTTTTTAACTAGTTGTATTTTTTTAAAGATTTTTATATATATATATATATATTTTTGTTTCTATTATATTTCAGGCTGTTTTGACACTTTTAGATTTAGCTTTGAATCTGACGGTCTTGACTCCAGCTCGCATTGCAAATTGGGAGCTAGTTGCAGACGTTGTGAATTGCTGCAGCAGGAATTACCGATCTCCGAAGCAATGTAAAAACCGTTATGAAAACATAATTATTCCACGTGAAGAAGGCCGTGTTTTGTACGACATCAACCCCAGAAAACAGAAGAAGACAAAAGGAATATACAAAGTATGATTTATGTTCATCATCATTTTCCGTTCACTTTCTACACTGATTTGGGTTTGACTGGTTGTCAGGGTGACCTCATTTTGCTCATACATTCCATATTTGACATGGCTTCTAAGGCTGGATGCCCTTACTAATGCCAACCAGCTTACAGAGTGTACTGCGTGCATTTTTTTCATTGCACCAGCACTGCAGAGGTCATATGCTAGGTTAATGCTAATGGCTCCTCTCAAACCCTATATTGTCCCCATTTAATTTACCAAACACTGTAGCCTTCTGTCTCTCACCACATTTATTTTTAATATTGCAGTGTTTGTACTGATGGATGGGCCTTTTGTATTATGGCATATTGCCAGTCAGCTTGGTCTGGTGTCATCTTCATAAGGTTGTTTTGTTAAAGTCATTCTTTCTACCTCTTCTACAGGTTTCATCCCCCTCAAGCACTTGGCACTTTTTTAAATACAACTTAAGTTTTCTTAACACATCAAATGACAAAACCAGTGCAATCATCGCTCTTGTGCCTTGTTCAATGTCTCTTATACCCAGCTTTTCTCTCAGCTCACATGTACTCTGTCATTTATTGATGTAATTACATAGCAGCCATTGCATTTATAATTACATGTATTTCATCATCATCGTCATTTAATGCCTGTTGTTCCCTGCTAGCAAGGGTTGGACTGGTCATCCCAGACTAAGCTAGTACTGAACCAGAGTCCCTACCTCTTAGATGGGCCAGAGACTCACAAGTCACATACATGCACTCTGCAGAAATGTAGTGGGTACATTTTATCATGGAATCAGCATTAGGGAGGTTCTCATGTCTTTGAAGAGTCTTCTCAACCCTTTTGTTTGGCAGGTTTTCTATGGTTGGACGACTTTCTTATTTCCATCCACTTTACAGAGTACTAGGCGTGTTTATAATGTAGATCACCTTTAGAGAGGTCATCATACCTGAGATCTGGGTGCATTTTATTATGCCATCAACACTAGAGATTTAGCTGTGCTTTGACAATGCAAAAGACCTCTCAACCCTTTTTGTTAGGTTTCTATAGGTGGATGTCCTTCCTGTAATCAACTAGCCTATGTGATATACTGAGTGCACATGTACTACAGAGGTTGTCATGCATGTCATGATGGAAACATTCTCTCAATACTTTTGGCATGGTTTCATTTACTAAAAGCCCTTCCTAACACCAATCACTTTACAGGGTGTACTGAGTACATTTTATTGTGGAACTAGCACAAGGGAGATTATCAGTCATTGATATGATTGAAGAGTCTTCTACCCTGCAGGGGAATAGGATGAAGGAGGTAAGAAAGAAAGTATATCATAGCTGCATGGTGGGTAGATGAAGGGTGAGAAAGTACGGCAGAGTGATAATAAGTAGGAGTTGAGTGTGTGTGTGTGGGGGGGGGGGGGGTACTGTGCCACTAATGAGTCATGACTGGAATATTAGAATAATCAATAAATTTGTAAAGTGTTGCAGAAAAATGTGTTGGAGCTAGGTATCTTAGAAATCTTTTTTCATCAGATCTTTTTTGATATTTTTCAGACAAAAAATAACCGACCGATCAAAACTAGCCAACTTTATGGACAGGATAGCTATGCTGCAGTAACTGCTCTGTATTCAGGCCGCTTTGATATGATAAAAAGTCTGGCGAGTAAACGACAGCCACCTCTCCGGCAGAGCACCAACCAAGGGCAGAAGAACCCAAAACACACATCTGTGCTCCAGAACAGTGGAATTGACTATGAATTTCCACGCAATCCGGTTCAAGTTGCTTTGATTCGAGCAGAGAGGATACAACATGAAAAGAAGAAGAACCAAGCAGCTGCTGCTGCTGCTGTGAGTTTCTTGTTAACATTTTAGATAACTGGCAATTGTTAACATGTTAACCTCTTCATTACCAAATGTTTATAAAACCTTGGAACAGCTTTCATAGTTTTGGTGGATAAAATTAAATTCTTTAGTAAAGGACATCCAAAATAAAACTGAATGTTCGAATCTTTATATTGCAAAATATTTTCTGTTCTGTTATAAAGAATATATTAGTCTGTCTAATTCACCTTTTCATTATCATATTTCTAATGAATGATACTGCCTGTGTTGTTTTGTCAAATAGTTACAAAAATAAAGAATTTTTTTTGGAGGGATTTAGTAATATAACTAACATTATCTTAAGTTGGAACATAAATTAAATGTTCTTACATAAAATTATAATGGAAGATTTTTAGTTAATATAGACTTTAGGACTTTTGTTACCATATTTTTAATTAAATAAACTATGAAGAATTGTATGAGATTTACTAAAATTATTAATTACTTGATTATTAAGATGATCAAACTATGTTCAGAGATTTAAATTTAAATAATTTAAAATGTGTGATTTTGTTTCATAGAACCAGAAGTAATTTTGAGCATGTTAGTATGAGTGTCTGTCTGTGTTTTTATTCATAGAATTAATGTTTTGTTATGTGTTAATACAGCATGTGTCAGCTGACCAGCAGTTAGCCCTCCAGCGTACCCAACAGCCCGGTGGCCAGGTCCAGGGTCAAGTTACCCAACAACAACAACAACAACAGCAGCAACAACAACAGCAACAACAACAGCAACAGCAACAAGTACCACAGGTGGTTGCTGCTGCTGTAGCAACACCATCTACCCATGTTTCTCAAAATGTTGCCACAGTCCAGGCACAGCAACTTCAATCACTCACTAATGTATCCAGTTCAGTTATGGTAAGATCAATAATTCTCTCTTTCTTCCCTTGCTTGTCTTACTTAATCTACTACACCATCTCTGCCATTGCAACATTGCCAAATGGTTTAGAGGCTCACTTCACAATCGTTAGGTCCTGGATTTGATCCCGCTGCGTGGCATCTTGGGGTAGTGCCTTTTATCAAAGCCTCAAGTTAATCTATACCTGTGAGGGAATGTTGGATAGATAGAAACTGTTTGAAAGCCTGTCAGATAATAATTCAAAGGGTCTGAATATTACATTAAGGGTACACATGTATGTGGAATACTCAACCACTTACGCATTAATACAAGAAAAAAGGCTGCTCCATTGATCAAACAACTGGAATACTAATGGAGGTGCACTCCACCCTTCTTATACCACCTTTCCACTCCAGTTTACAATTATTATAGTTAAGACTTAAGGGGCATGTAATAAGATTGAAACTTAAGACAATTTTTTGCTTCTCATGAAGGCTACTACAACACATTAACTGTAATATAGTTGAATAACAGTGAGGACATAATCTTGTGAGATAGAAAATAATTAAACAGAACCACCTGCAGGAATTGAACCACATCACTGCTCTCCACTGGAAGGCTGGGTTACCACACTAGCATTTCTTTCTGTTAACTTAAAGTTCAAATCTTTCAGATATACTGTTAGAATGTAGACAAATGGTTATGTTCCTGATTTTATTCAATTATATTACTGTTAATATGCATTGTGATGGCTTTTGTAAGGGGCCAAACATTCTCTTAAATATCATTATTTTAGTTGGTTTTTTAAAAAAAATCCATACACCTTTATTTCCTCTTCCCCTTAATAACTCATTTATTTAAATACCAATTCTTCATTAATCATTTATTTCACCTTACTCTTTGCACTTCCTTCCTGCTCAGTGATCGTGATCATCATCATCAGCAGCAGCATTATCATCATTTTAATGTCTGTTCATTCCTGCCAGCAAAGGTTGGACAGGTCATCACTGACCAAGTCAT
Source organism: Eledone cirrhosa (assembly GCA_964016885.1). NCBI lineage: Eukaryota > Metazoa > Mollusca > Cephalopoda > Octopoda > Eledonidae > Eledone > Eledone cirrhosa. Next base: position 107,505,557 of record OZ024744.1, read on the forward strand.
TACTTAATTGAAACCACTGGCCTTTCAAGCAAGCTGGAGGCTGATCTTGCTTATCTACATTCCCGAATTCTACAGGGTTCATTTTCTCATTTTCTCCTGTACTAGAGAGGTTGTCATGTCTTTGATTCAACTGATTGGCTACCAATTCCTATTATCAAACACTTTACAAAGTCTATTGGGTACATTTATCATGTCACCAACCTTAGATAGGTTGTTGTACCCTTCACACAACTGAAAAGTCTTCTTGTCCGTATTCTTTATATGGTTTCTACAGCTGGATGTCTTTCCTATGATAACCACATTACATAGTGTACTGGAGGCATTTCTTATGGCAACAGCATTTGAGAGGTTGTCCTTTCAACCCTTTTTGGCATGGTTTCTATGGCTAGAAGCCTTTCCTTACAGCAACCACATTAGTGTGTATTGGGGACATTTTATCATAGCACCAGCACTAGAGAGGTTACTCATGATTCACTTGAAGAACCCCCTCAACCCTATTGAAGAGGAAAACCTAAATTTTAAATATATAGAAAACATCTATTAGGCCTTCCCCATCCACTGCTTGATGCTACCCAAATCCATGTTTCAAGTCTTATGAATCTATTCCCCCTCTCCCACTATCTCCTCTTAGTCACCAGCCATCATTCCCTTTCCTCAATCCACCAGCCAACCCCTGCTCACTCCAGCTCTCACTCTTCCTCAACAACATACTACATGTTGCTGCCATTACTCCTTATCCTCTAAGGCCTTCTCTGTCATATCGTCAACCCCTGCTCTTCCATTCTACTGAGGGTACTATCAACTCTCTAGTGTTGATGTTATGGTAAAACACACCCAGTACATTCTGTAAAGTGGTTGGTGATACGAAATGCATTCAGCTGAAGACACTATGCCAAAATGGTACATACCAATAATACATTTTTATATCTGCTTTCCACACTGGCATGGATTAGACGAGTTGTCACAGTCTGAGACCAGAAAGGTGGGTGTAACCTCATTTTGCGCATATGTTCCATATTTGGCATTGTTTTTATGGCTGGATGTTGTTCCTGATCCCAACCACCTTCCAGGTTGTACTGACTACGTTCTTGTCATGGGACCTGCACTACCACTTTACAGAATTAACTATGTGTTTTATTGTGGCATCAGCACTAATACTTTACAGTGTGGATTGAGTGCATTTTATTGTGATACCGGCATTTGAGGGCTTGTCACATGATCATTCTGACTGAAGGGTCCTCTCAAACCTTGTATTGTCACCAACACTGACGTCTGTCTAGCATGAAAAATCGATGTAAAATGATGATTATGATGTTATGAGTTAACTCTATATTTCTTTTGTGTTTGCCTCTTTTATCCTTCCCCTGCTTCTTCCTCATTCTGCTTGTCCTGACTTTAACACAAAATCCACATGTATTTCTTGTTGGTGCTTCTCTAGAAAAGCCCATCCCAACTGAGGATAAATAGATAAATTAATATAAGACATTATAATCCAAACTAGGATTAGGATTAAGGTTAACTCATGTTTTCTGTTTGTATAGCTATTAATATGGAGTTAATTAATTACAGGAAATTGATTGAATTAACCCTAAACATGATTTGAAATAAAATAGTTCAGATTATATCAATATCTTTATATTAATTTATCACAGAGTTGGAATGTGTTCTGGAGAAGCACTTTTCTTGAGTTGCTTATATAAAAGTTCCTCATCTTCTCTTCACTATCTATTTTATCTACTTTGTTTTTGTGTTGGTCTATCTATACTTAACCCCTTTATTACCATGTTTTTAATGAAACATGCTGCTTATTGTCTTCAAATAATTTTTTAAATAATCAAGAATTTGGAAGGATTTAATAACACAACCAACTTTCCTATTATTTAGCTGGTGTTTAAAACATTAATTAACAATTGTTCTCACATGAAATTATGATTTATTTAATTGAAATAACAGATAAGTTTATTATCTATTAGGATATTATTGATAATATTAATGATACCAAACCACCTGAAACCACACCTGTTAAACCACCTGAAACCATACTTCTCAAACCACCTGAAACCACACCTGTCAAACCACCTGAAACCACACCTGTCAAACCACCTGAAACCACACCTGTCAAACCACCTGAAACCACACCTGTTTCTATGATAGAAAACTGTTTTAAGATGTTTATATTTATTTAAAAACCTGATTTATGTAAGAACCTATGTTAAGCTATACTCTACTAACTTAATAATAAGAAAGTTACTTGTGTTAAAAATTCCTCTAAATTCTTGATTATTTTCAAAAGGATTTAAAAATTGTTTCCATAGAAATATGGTAAGAAGAGGGTTACTGTTAAATTGTAGGTTTAAAGGAGTAAAAATAACACCCAACATTTACTGATGTGGTAACTGTTACTGGAGTTTCACCAAAACCAATGGTTAATTTGTCCAGACTGGATGAACTAGCTTTTGGTTTCCATGAACTCCTGTACAAGTCAGCCTAGGTACATAACAACAACAACAACAACAACAACCAGGACCTAAAGAGGGAACTGAAAAGGATTTGGGGATGACATAAGATCAAGGTCTTCCCCATCATCTTAGAGACACTAGGTACTATCTTGAAGAGTTTCCAAGGCTGGTTTAAGAACATTATCTCAGCCGCATTTTTTGGGGAACACTTCAAAAGAATATATGTCCTGAATATCTGAGGCTGCAGGTAACAGCTTGATGTTCATTGGAGTAAATTTTCCAGTTAAATAACATCAATGACTGAGATACCAAAGTAATAATGATAGTAATATATATTTTATTGACTGCAAGGGCACAAGACATTGTGAGCAAGTACAGGAAAGGGAAGATAGCAACAGACATAACAATAATAGAAATTGTAATAAATTGTCCAGAAACAATATCAAACAATGACAATTGTCAACTAGGAACACTTCCCCAATAGTAGGGGGACTGTGCTTTAGAGTAATTATAGGGATCATCACCACAAAATTTCAGATTACTGTGTTGCATCAAGGGCATTGAAAGTGCCCTCTCTTGGTTTCTGTATAGAAAAGTACAGTCAGAGTTGAGCCTCATCAATTTCATTGTTCTCACCCATCTTTCATAAAACACATTAGACTGCAGTACCTCTCTCTCTACTTTCAACTTCCTCTTCAAGTGGAAGTTGATGAGGGCATGGCTGGAGAGAAAGATTCCTGTCCTCAAATCTTTCTCTTATGTCTACCATACAGCTTCTTTCACCATAACCACCTAGCAGATGAAGACTTGCGCTTTTCCTTTCTAAAGGAAGCTGTCAGTTAGATTTAATAATAATAACAATAATAATTTCTTTATTAGCCACTACAGCCAAAACATACAGGACAATACAAAAACAAAGACGTGGGGATTTACATAAAATGCGTAAAACAAAGATAGTTAAGCACCATCAGATGGCACCCTTTTCCTCTCTAAACTCTCCAGCTTACAGGTGCATGGTCAGACCCATTCACATTGGCCATTCTTGCAAATTCACCCACCTTTTAGCAAATGTACTGAGTCACAGCACTTCTCTCTCCACCATCACCTTCCTTTCCAAGTGGAACTTGAAAAAATTGATGAGGGATTGGCTGAGGGAAAAGTGCCTGTCTTCAGTTGTTTCAGCTGTTTCCACCACACAACCTCTTTCACTACAGCCACAGACCAAAAGAATACGGAGGGGTGATCTTCACTGTAGAATTGGTTGATAGCTGAATCCATCCTACACATGATAATAGCTGTTCAACAAAATTCCACAAGTCTGCAATGCACGGACACTGGACAAGTGCATGCAGAACAGTTTTACACATCTCAGACAAGTTTGTCTGAATGCATTTCCATGCCTGTAGAGTTTGTCTCGAACCAGCAACAACTTCACTGGTCTGTCTGTCCAGCATCTAACAATGCTGTTGAACGGCATGGGTTTCCCTCTCCAGGTGCCAAGCTGCGAATCCACTGACTTGTCTGTTAAGGTTTCATATTCCTCTAAGTTGCTGATCCAGCCTTCCATATCCCGGTTCAAGCAGGATGACCTGCAAGAGCTCCAGCTTCTGCAGTAGTGGCTCGAGAGTCGATATATACAGAAAGGAGGAAAGAGGAGATACTTGATGGACTGAGTGTGTAATCTGGAATGGTTCCAACAGGTGGCCATTTACATTGACCACCGAGTAGATGTCGCTGTGCATTGCTGCAATCCAGTTTCTGAAGACAGAACCAAAGCCAGCTGCTTTGAGGACAGCCTCTAGGTTTCAATGGTTGGCCCCCATCGAAAGCTTTCGATTGATCCAAATTGATCACAACCAGGTTTACTCCCTACCCTCTCTATGATCTATCACATGAGGTTGTCGTGTGTGGACCTTGTTGGGATTGTACACATTTGCGCCTCCTCTATCTGGCTCTTGATAACAATAACCAACCTCATTTCTAACATCTTAACCAAAATCTTAAACTTTGTGTTTAGCAGAGTTATGGGCTTGAAATTGTCTAACGTATCCCTCATGTTCTTGTCTTTCTTCATCACCGTCCCTACTCCCCGGCCCACAGAACTGGGAATTCTCTCATTCCGCAACCAGTTGCAGTAGAGTGCTTCGAGAAGATAGGGGAACAAGTCTGGCATGTCTACGTAAAGCTCGTAGGACAGACCATCCAAACTGGGTGACTTGCGCTTGCTACAGCCAGCCAGGACTTGCTGTATCTCAGCTGCTGTTATCAGCTTTTCATAGAACTCCACATCAGTCACCGAGAATAGGGGCAGGCCATCCGAGGTAGGAACTGAAGTCCATCCGTCTCTGAACCCCCCTGCTCTACTCGAACAGTCATGCAAAATGCTGGTGGAACGCTGCACACTTCTGCCTGGAATCTTCAAGCAGGCACCCATCTCGGTCCGTCAAAGATCGAATTGTGTATTCGTTGCCATGTTGTGCTTCTGTCACTCGGGCCCGTCGCACTGCATTTATTCCCTCGTTTCTTAAAGCATTCATCTTAGCTCTGACAATGCAAACCTTTTGCATTGAAGAAATGGTCTAATACCATTTTTGCAGCTAGCATATTGATTTTCTTAAGGACACCCTTTCTAGGAATATCTCGCCTGTTACTGTTAGTGGGTGACTGAAACAGCATGTAGGACACACACTGGGACCATGTAGCTGATAGAAGTGGATGGTGAAAAACCCTCAATAATAATAATAATAATTGTTTCTACTTTAGGCACAAGGCCAGCATCATAATAATAATAATATGCTATGAGGTGGTTTAAAACTTTTAGTCTATTTGATGTATTTATGTGCTTTTTTTATGTTTTAAGTTATGGAGAATTTTTTTTCATTTTGAAGTCTTTATTTGCATGCTAATTGTTTATTATACTGTTGTCATGGCAATATGATTTATTTGTTTTTTTAACACTTAACAGCCTGTACCACATGAAACCACATTAGTAAGACATTTTTGAAAAGTACAAAACAGTACTAACTGCATTACATTAAAGTCTTTACTGTAATACTGAAAATCTTCACAACAATCTGTTCACTAATAGAAATTCCATGAACATTTTGATTAACAAACTACATCAACAAAACACTTTTGAAAAATATAAAACAGCACTGTGACTGTATCATGAAAAAAATTAAAACCCTCACTCTAATATTGCAAATTTTCATAACGAAATACTATAAATATTTAGTACAAAACATTACTGAGACTGCACCACATTAAAAATTAAAGTTTTTAAACAATAAAGTGTTTACACTAATACTTCAAATGTCCACTAGCAGATATACTAAAACATTTGAATTAACAAACCTGTTTTTCGATAATTTCTGCTAAATCATTACAGGATGTTAAGAGTTAATATCTTTATTGAACGCTTTTGTTATTTTTGTATTTTTTGTATGCATATTTGTGTACCAAATGTTTATAAAACCTTGGAACAGCTTTCATAGTTTTGGGTGGATAAAATTAAATTCTTTAGTAAAAGACATCCAAAATAAAACTGGATGTTCGAATCTTTATATTGCAAAATATTTTCTGAATATAAAGAATATATTAGTCTAATTCACCTTTTCATTACCATATTTCTAATGAATGATAGTGCCTGTGTTGTTTTTTAAAATAGTTATAAAAACAAAGAATTTGGAGGGATTCAGTAATATAACTAACTTTCTCTTAAGTTGGAACATAAATTAAATGTTTTTACATAAAATTATAATGGAAGATTTTTAGATAATATATATATATATACTTTAAAACAAAGAGTTTTGTGTCATAGAACCATAGGTTTGGTATAAAAAAGGTGAACCCTTTTGATAGCAACCTGTTCAAAACTGTTTTTAGTTCTATGAAACAAAACAACTCATTTTAAAGTGTTCCTAGTTAAATTAAAACCTACCAGCTAAATTTGATATAACTACTTGTTATGTTACAAGAATCATCTTAATAATGCAATAATAAATAATTTTAGTAAATCTTTCATTAATTAATTAATTAAAATAGAGAGCATTTCATTAGAAATATATTAATGGAAGAATTGAAACATTGCTTATCAAATTTTCATTGTTATATTTGCTGATAGCTGTTCCAATGACTTTATAAAAGTGTGTACACATGTTTCTATATACCCATGCTGTGTCATCGTGTCATTTTCTGTCCTTACCGTACGTACAGCAGACAGGACTATTACAGAGGGCTGATGTTGCACCTTTAGCAGGAGTGAGGCCAACTTCAAAAGCTGTGTCTATCTCATGTCCCAAAGGAAATGGTAGAAGCATTTTCATCAACACAACTGGAGGAGGCACGACATCTACAAATACGTTTGCTGCCTTCAACAAGCATATATCACAGAGTCTTTCTAGCAACCCCCAAGCCACTAGAGTTGTGAGTTTATCTTAATTTTGACACCATCAGCTACAATATAACCTTTATGACGTTTCTCACAACATCGACATTTGTCCGTTAACCCTTTCGCCACCGTATTTCTTATGAAATACACTCTATTAATTGATGAAGAATTTTGAGGGATTTAGTAAAATTATTAATTATTTTATCATTAGAATAGTAACTTAACATATGGTTCTTATATAAAATTATGTTGAAAGATTTTAATTTAAATAGGAACCATTTGAAATGGGTGGTTTTGTTTCATAGAACCAGGGGAAGTTTTGGATGGATTGGTAGCAAAAGGGTTATACAACAAACAACAAACTCTTGGTGGTGTACTGGTTGTGGGGTTAGTGGTGGTGTTAGAATTGGTGTTATTGGAAGTGGTGTTAGTATTAGTGTTGGTGGTAGTGTCAACTTCAGTATTAGTGTTATTGTTGTGGTGTAGGTGGTAGTGGTGTTAGTTGTGTAGTTATTTTTGCTTTGAAACGAGCATATGGTTTTTATTGAGGTAGAAGAGTATAAGATAAATTTTTAATATAATTTAGAAAAGAAATTCTCATTATCATTGTCATTAGACATGTTTCCTCTGCCAACAATGGTTGGATGAGTCAGTAGCTGCATCTAGCTTACATAGAAATTCAACACTCTGTAGAGTGTACTAGGTGTATTTCTTCAAGGCACCAACATTAACCCTTTAACATTTACATTACTCTATATTTACTATTGTATTTTTACGGTAAAGGCTTTACCTGACATAATTATCTCACATAATATTGAATCTATGAGATTTTGATATTATTTATTTTGAGAACAATATCTTTACATCAGTATGAGTGGCCAGTTATGACCGGATTGAAATGAACGAGGTGAGAGAATTCTAGCCTTATATGGTCGGTTTAAATGCTAAAGGGTTAAAGATGTCATGTCTTTGACAAACCTTTTATACACCTTCTATCTTCACACCATTCCCAAAATTAAAAGAATATATGTTGGACCTCCATTGGTTCTGACGAGTGCTCCAGTTGTTCCATTAACTGAACAGCCTGCTTGTGCTAAGTGCCTGAGCATTCCATAGACACGTGTACCCTTAATTCTCAGGGACAAGAGACAATGTGTGACAAAGTTGGCACTTTGAATTAAAGGTACAATTCATCATAGCATAAGTGGTTGAGTATTCCACATAGTTCCCAGGAAGATTAAGTATGACACAGTGTGTGACATGACTGGGCCTTTGAATCTGCCAGCTGAGTAGACTGGAGCAGTGGGAAATAACGTGCCACTGGGAGTCAAACTCATGACTTTATGATCATAAACTGAATAAGCCATATTCCTTCAAAATAAAAGAATATATGTACACACATACAACACAACACAATGCTTTTTACAAATAGAAAGGCCAGCTTCTCTATGTATCATACTTGTGTAAATACTACGCATGAATTTGTTGATATTTTCATTTCCTTGGAATCAATATTCCTGCCTTGTTGTTGTGGCCATGAGGCATTTATTTCGATGTTGTTTGTTGTTTTGTTTTTATTTTATATGGTTCTTGTAATATTGTCAATTATCATTATTTTAGGAAATCATTATTATTGACTTTGCCTTTCATCCTTACGGGGTCGATAAAATAAAGTACCAGTAATGCACTGGGGTAATTGCTGGCCTTGTGCCAAACAGTAGGAACAATTTTTATTACTATTATCCCAGGTGCTGGTACCACAATAAAATGTATCTAGTCCATTCTGTAAAATGGTTGGTGTTAGGATGGCTTTCAGCCATAAAGACTATGTCATATATGGCATAGCCAGATATGATAATCTCCCTAGTACTGCTGTCATGAAAAATACACCCAGTAAGAAGGTTGGTGATAGGAAGGATTTACATCTGTAGAATTCATGCCAAAAAATGTAACGAGAAACCTCTTCACTTATATCAAGAGCGCAACAACCACTTTAGTGTTGGTGACACAATAAAATACACCCAGTACACTCTGTAAGTTGTTGGTTATAGGAATAGCATCCAACCATAGAAAACTTGTCAAACAAAGAGACATAACAACTTCTCTAGAGCATACACTGCCACAATAGAATATACTTGGTACACTCTGAAGTGTGCAAGATGGTGAACAAGGGAGTTAAATACTGATTTGGTCTAACATCCCACTGAACCCTTACTAAGTGGGCATTCAATGACTACTACTACTACTTATACTATTACTTATCTATCTATTTGTTTGGGGATCTTTCTTTCTCTCCTCTCATATTCATGTTTGAATATTCTTAGGCCATAGGAAGTTTTAACCTTACCTAATGTTCATTAAGTCTTATTTAGCAGAAAATATCTAAAAACAAATTTGTTAATTCAGATGTTTATAGTATCTTTACTATTGGACAGATTATTGTGAACATTTATAGTATTAAAGACTTTGATATTTAACTCATTACAAGTCATAGTGTTTTGTACATTTCAAGAATGTCTTGTTAACCTGGATTCATATGTTACAGGATGTTAAAGTGAATTCAGTTTGCTTTTTAATTAGTTTTTAGCAAATTTTTCTTTTTTATTCTATTTCTATCATGATTAATAATTTCTAAAATTTAATTTAACCCTTTCATTATCATATTTTTAATGAAAAAAATTGCCTATGGTTTTCAAATCATTTTGAAAATTATCAAGAGTTTAGAATAATTTTGTATTATAAGTAACATTCTTTAAGTTGGTATTTGGAATATCATCATCATCATTTAACATCTGTTTTTTCTGCTAGCAAGGTTTGGACAGATATTCATAGACTATGTCAGTACTTAAGCATCACTACAAACTTCTCAGACAGGCCCGGGGCTGCATCTTGCTCAATTATGTTCCTGCACTCTATAGTGTATGCTAGGTGCATTTTATCATGGCACCAGCAGCAGGGAACTTGTCATGCCTTCGACAAGATTTAAACATTCCTTTCAACCATTTGTTTGGCAGGTTTTATACAGTTAAATGCTCTTCCTATCAGCAACCATATTACAAAGTGTACTGGGTGTATTTATCATGTAGACCAATAACACTAGAGAGGTTGTCATGCCTTGGACACAACTGAATGTCCTTACTATCACCAACAATCTAACAGGGTGTACTGGGTACATGTATGGTGTATATCACCAATATTAATGCGATTGTCATACAACTGCAGAGTCTTTTCAACCCCTGATAGCATGATTTCTACAGCAGGGTACCTTTTCTATTACTCCTTACAAAGTCTACTGGGTGTATTTTTCATAGCACTAGCACTAGTATGTGACGATGACCTCCGATAGTGTGTGTGGTGGGGGTATACTGTGATGATAGCTACTACTAGGGTGTTATGACCATTGTGTAAACATTTTTAGAGGGGGGGGGGGTAGTGGTAGGAGTGTTAGTACAGGTGGTATGGATAGGGTGAGGATAGTTAGAGAAGAGTGGGCACTTGGATGACTCAGGTCACATTTTCAGCTAATATGCAGGCCTTCTTCAGTAGAGTATGCCACTAAACTTTGTGGTCCTTTGTCATCTCTGTTTTGAGGTTCAGCTTCTTAAAATCAGTTTTTACTACTTCATCCCAGGTCTTCCTGTATCTACCACTTCCACAAGTTCCCTCTGCTGGTATTTCTCTGTATATATGGAACTATTATCCTCCATACACATCACATGTCCATACCAGCACAACCTTCTCTCTTGCACACTACATCTAATTCCTCTTACACCAAGATTTTCCCTCAGTTTACTTATCCTATGTCATTCCTGCAAAATTAACATTACACATCCATCATAGCATACTCTCTTCATTTATTTCTCACCCCTGCAGGTCTTCTACAGTCAAGGCCCATGTTTCACTGTCATGTAGCACTATAGTTCATTCTGCAGTCAAGGCCCATGTTTCACTGTCATGTAGCACTATAGTTCATTCTGCAGTCATGACCCATGTTTCACTGTCATGTAGCACTATAGTTCATTCTGCAGTCATGACCCATGTTTCACTGTCATGTAGCACTATAGTTCATTCTGCAGTCAAGGCCCATGTTTCACTGTCATGTAGCACTATAGTTCATTCTGCAGCCAAGGCCCATGTTTCACTGTCATGTAGCACTATAGTTCATTCTGCAGTCAAGGCCCATGTTTCACTGTCATGTAGCACTATAGTTCATTCTGCAGTCAAGGCCCATGTTTCACTGTCATGTAGCACTATAGTTCATTCTGCAGTCATTGCCCATGTTTCACTGTCATGTAGCACTATAGTTCATTCTGCAGTTAAGGCCCATGTTTCACTGTCATGTAGCACTATAGTTCATTCTGCAGTCAAGGCCCATGTTTCACTGTCATGTAGCACTATAGTTCATTCTGCAGTCAAGGCCCATGTTTCACTGTCATGTAGCAGTTAGTTCATTCTGCAGTCAAGGCCCATGTTTCACTGTCATGTAGCACTATAGTTCATTCTACAGTCAAGGCCCATGTTTCACTGTCGTAGTACTATAGTTCATTCTGCAGTCAAGGCCCATGTTTCATTGTCATGTAGCACTATAGTTCATTCTGCAGTCAAGGCCCATGTTTCACTGTCATGTAGCACTATAGTTCATTCTGCAGTCAAGGCCCATGTTTCACTGTCGTGTAGCACTATAGTTCATTCTGCAGTCAAGGCCCATGTTTCACTGTCATGTAATACTATAGTTCATTCTGCAGTCAAGGCCCATGTTTCACTGTCATGTAGTACTATAGTTCATTCTGCAGTCAAGGCCCATGTTTCATTGCCATGTAGCACTATAGTTCATTCTGCAGTCAAGGCCCATGTTTCACTGTCATGTAGCACTATAGTTCATTCTGCAGTCAAGGCCCATGTTTCACTGTCATGTAGCACTATAGTTCATTCTGCAGTCAAGGCCCATGTTTCACTGTCATGTAGCAGTATAGTTCATTCTACAGTCAAGGCCCATGTTTCACTGTCATGTAATACTATAGTTCATTCTGCAGTCAAGGCCCATGTTTCACTGTCATGTAGCACTATAGTTCATTCTGCAGTCAAGGCCCATGTTTCACTGTCATGTAGTACTATAGTTCATTCTGCAGTCAAGGCCCATGTTTCACTGTCATGTAGTACTATAGTTCATTCTGCAGTCAAGGCCCATGTTTCATTGTCATGTAGCACTGTAGTTCATTCTGCAGTCAAGGCCCATGTTTCATTGTCATGTAGCACTATAGTTCATTCTGCAGTCAAGGCCCATGTTTCACTGTCATGTAGTACTATAGTTCATTCTGCAGTCAATGCTCATGTTTCATTGTCATGTAGCACTATAGTTCATTCTGCAGTCAAGGCCCATGTTTCACTGTCATGTAGCACTATAGTTCATTCTGCAGTCAAGGCCCATGTTTCACTGTCATGTAGCACTATAGTTCATTCTGCAGTCAAGGCCCATGTTTCACTGTCATGTAGCAGTATAGTTCATTCTACAGTTAAGGCCCATGTTTCACTGTCATGTAATACTATAGTTCATTCTGCAGTCAAGGCCCATGTTTCACTGTCATGTAGCACTATAGTTCATTCTGCAGTCAAGGCCCATGTTTCACTGTCATGTAGTACTATAGTTCATTCTGCAGTCAAGGCCCATGTTTCACTGTCATGTAGTACTATAGTTCATTCTGCAGTCAAGGCCCATGTTTCATTGTCATGTAGCACTGTAGTTCATTCTGCAGTCAAGGCCCATGTTTCACTGTCATGTAGCAGTATAGTTCATTCTGCAGTCAAGGCCCATGTTTCACTGTCATGTAGCAGTATAGTTCATTCTACAGTCAAGGCCCATGTTTCATTGTCATGTAGCACTGTAGTTCATTCTGCAGTCAAGGCCCATGTTTCACTGTCATGTAGCACTATAGTTCATTCTGCAGTCAAGGCCCATGTTTCACTGTCATGTAGCAGTATAGTTCATTCTGCAGTCAAGGCCCATGTTTCACTGTCATGTAGCACTATAGCTCATTCTGCAGTCATGACCCATGTTTCACTGTCATGTAGCACTATAGTTCATTCTGCAGTCAAGGCCCATGTTTCACTGTCATGTAGTACTATAGTTCATTCCGCAGTCAAGGCCCATGTTTCACTGTCATGTAGCACTGTAGTTCATTCTGCAGTCAAGGCCCATGTTTCACTGTCATGTAGTACTATAGTTCATTCTACAGTCAAGGCCCATGTTTCACTGTCATGTAGCACTATAGTTCATTCTGCAGTCAAGACCCATGTTTCACTGTCATGTAGCAGTATAGTTCATTCTGCAGTCAAGGCCCATGTTTCACTGTCATGTAGCAGTATAGTTCATTCTGCAGTCAAGGCCCATGTTTCACTGTCATGTAGCAGTATAGTTCATTCTGCAGTCAAGGCCCATGTTTCACTGTCATGTAGCACTATAGCTCATTCTGCAGTCATGACCCATGTTTCACTGTCATGTAGCACTATAGTTCATTCTGCAGTCAAGGCCCATGTTTCACTGTCATGTAGTACTATAGTTCATTCTGCAGTCAAGGCCCATGTTTCACTGTCATGTAGCACTGTAGTTCATTCTGCAGTCAATGCCCATGTTTCACTGTCATGTAGCACTATAGTTCATTCTACAGTCAAGGCCCATGTTTCACTGTCATGTAGCACTATAGTTCATTCTGCAGTCAAGGCCCATGTTTCACTGTCATGTAGCACTATAGTTCATTCTGCAGTCAAGGCCCATGTTTCACTGTCATGTAGCACTATAGTTCATTCTGCAGTCAAGGCCCATGTTTCACTGTCATGTAGCAGTATAGTTCATTCTGCAGTCAAGGCCCATGTTTCACTGTCATGTAGCACTATAGTTCATTCTGCAGTCAAGGCCCATGTTTCACTGTCATGTAGCACTGTAGTTCATTCTGCAGTCAATGCCCATGTTTCACTGTCATGTAGCACTATAGTTCATTCTACAGTCAAGGCCCATGTTTCACTGTCATGTAGCACTATAGTTCATTCTGCAGTCAAGGCCCATGTTTCACTGTCATGTAGCACTATAGTTCATTCTGCAGTCAAGGCCCATGTTTCACTGTCATGTAGCAGTATAGTTCATTCTGCAGTCAAGGCCCATGTTTCACTGTCATGTAGCAGTATAGTTCATTCTGCAGTCAAGGCCCATGTTTCACTGTCATGTAGCACTATAGTTCATTCTGCAGTCAAGGCCCATGTTTCACTGTCATGTAGCAGTATAGTTCATTCTACAGTCAAGGCCCATGTTTCATTGTCATGTAGCACTGTAGTTCATTCTGCAGTCAAGGCCCATGTTTCACTGTCATGTAGCACTATAGTTCATTCTGCAGTCAAGGCCCATGTTTCACTGTCATGTAGCACTATAGCTCATTCTGCAGTCATGACCCATGTTTCACTGTCATGTAGCACTATAGTTCATTCTGCAGTCAAGGCCCATGTTTCACTGTCATGTAGTACTATAGTTCATTCCGCAGTCAAGGCCCATGTTTCACTGTCATGTAGCACTGTAGTTCATTCTGCAGTCAAGGCCCATGTTTCACTGTCATGTAGCACTATAGTTCATTCTGCAGTCAAGGCCCATGTTTCACTGTCATGTAGCACTATAGTTCATTCTGCAGTCAAGGCCCATGTTTCACTGTCATGTAGCACTATAGTTCATTCTGCAGTCAAGGCCCATGTTTCACTGTCATGTAGCACTATAGTTCATTCTGCAGTCAAGGCCCATGTTTCACTGTCATGTAGCAGTATAGTTCATTCTGCAGTCAAGGCCCATGTTTCACTGTCATGTAGCACTATAGTTCATTCTGCAGTCAAGGCCCATGTTTCACTGTCATGTAGCACTGTAGTTCATTCTGCAGTCAATGCCCATGTTTCACTGTCATGTAGCACTATAGTTCATTCTACAGTCAAGGCCCATGTTTCACTGTCATGTAGCACTATAGTTCATTCTGCAGTCAAGGCCCATGTTTCACTGTCATGTAGCACTATAGTTCATTCTGCAGTCAAGGCCCATGTTTCACTGTCATGTAGCAGTATAGTTCATTCTGCAGTCAAGGCCCATGTTTCACTGTCATGTAGCAGTATAGTTCATTCTGCAGTCAAGGCCCATGTTTCACTGTCATGTAGCACTATAGTTCATTCTGCAGTCAAGGCCCATGTTTCACTGTCATGTAGCAGTATAGTTCATTCTACAGTCAAGGCCCATGTTTCATTGTCATGTAGCACTGTAGTTCATTCTGCAGTCAAGGCCCATGTTTCACTGTCATGTAGCACTATAGTTCATTCTGCAGTCAAGGCCCATGTTTCACTGTCATGTAGCACTATAGTTCATTCTGCAGTCAAGGCCCATGTTTCACTGTCATGTAGCACTATAGTTCATTCTGCAGTCAAGGCCCATGTTTCACTGTCATGTAGCAGTATAGTTCATTCTGCAGTCAAGGCCCATGTTTCACTGTCATGTAGCACTATAGTTCATTCTGCAGTCAAGGCCCATGTTTCACTGTCATGTAGCAGTATAGTTCATTCTGCAGTCAAGGCCCATGTTTCACTGTCATGTAGCACTATAGTTCATTCTGCAGTCAAGGCCCATGTTTCACTGTCATGTAGCACTGTAGTTCATTCTGCAGTCAATGCCCATGTTTCACTGTCATGTAGCACTGTAGTTCATTCTGCAGTCAATGCCCATGTTTCACTGTCATGTAGCACTATAGTTCATTCTACAGTCAAGGCCCATGTTTCACTGTCATGTAGCAGTATAGTTCATTCTGCAGTCAAGGCCCATGTTTCACTGTCATGTAGCACTATAGTTCATTCTGCAGTCAAGGCCCATGTTTCACTGTCATGTAGCAGTATAGTTCATTCTGCAGTCAAGGCCCATGTTTCACTGTCATGTAGCAGTATAGTTCATTCTGCAGTCAAGGCCCATGTTTCACTGTCATGTAGCACTATAGTTCATTCTGCAGTCAAGGCCCATGTTTCACTGTCATGTAGCATTATAGTTCATTCTACAGTCAAGGCCCATGTTTCACTGTCATGTAGCACTATAGTTCATTCTGCAGTCAAGGCCCATGTTTCACTGTCATGTAGCACTATAGTTCATTCTGCAGTCAAGGCCCATGTTTCACTGTCATGTAGCACTATAGTTCATTCTGCAGTCAAGGCCCATGTTTCACTGTCATGTAGCACTATAGTTCATTCTGCAGTCAAGGCCCATGTTTCACTGTCATGTAGCACTATAGTTCATTCTGCAGTCAAGGCCCATGTTTCACTGTCATGTAGCACTATAGTTCATTCTGCAGTCAAGGCCCATGTTTCACTGTCATGTAGCACTATAGTTCATTCTGCAGTCAAGGCCCATGTTTCACTGTCATGTAGCACTATAGTTCATTCTGCAGTCAAGGCCCATGTTTCACTGTCATGTAGCACTATAGTTCATTCTGCAGTCAAGGCCCATGTTTCACTGTCATGTAGCATTGTAGTTCACACACAGGTACCATACAATCTACCCTTCACTCTGAGACAGAGGGCCTTTATCCTCCCCCACTGCTGATTAAGTCCCCTAAGTATCAAAAGCTGTCATCTACTTCTAAAGAGCCTCCCTGGTAACTGAAGATATTTATTTCACATGTGTTCTAAGTGTTTACTTCTCCTGGGTATCTGCTGAATACAAAGTCTATCTTCTCCATTAACCTGCCTGCAATTCCACTAGATCCTTCGTGTGTCCATAAATTACACTGTGTGCACCTTATAGAATTTATGCTTTACCTTTTCAACATCTCTAGCTTCCCTGATTCTATTAGCTTTTTTTCTCTTTCCTACTTCAGACCTTTGTTCTAAATTTACTTTTAGGCCTTTCAACTCTAGGTTCTTCTTCTATACTTAGTATTTTGCCTCTAACTCTTCAATGGATACAGCTATAAGGACTAGATCATCAGCATATAAGAGCTCCCATGGAGTGCTAGTTTTAAACTACTCAGTGATGGCTTGAAAGACAATGATAAACAGAAATGAACTGAGTGGTGTATCACCTGCACTTTTAATTCATCACTGTACTCATTGCCAACTTTCACTCTGCTGATTGCAACTTTATTCTTGACTTGCCCTTAGCTAAGTACTTCTGTAGTTGTCTCACCAGAAAAAGGGTATCTGTAGTACTCCTACTTGTCATAAAGCCAGACTATATTTCATCTAACTTAATTCTGATCCTAATTTGTGCTATAACTCATTCAGTAACCTTCATGACCTGGTCCATCAATTTAATGCTCTTGTAGCAGTTTACAATAATACTGCTATGCCAGTCATTCAGTATGACACCACATCCTCTACTACTTAATTATACCAGATGTTTTTTAGCAATTATACCTTCCCTACCTTCAGGTCCTTAATTACTACTGCTGCCCTTCATTCAGCAGTCTCTCGTAGTGGGTCTTCTATGCCTCTTACATTTTTGTTTTGTTTTTTCAGCATCAGACAGAGCCAGAGCTCCACTGTCATTTTGGACACACTTTTCTCCAGCCACTTCATGAATTTCTCTAGCATACTGTTTCACAATCCTGAACACTTCACAAATGTAGAACATTTACAAACATCTTCTTTTCTGCTTCTCTCCTTGCTAGGTATACTTGGTGCCTGGTCTTTTTTCTAACTATTTGGTATTGCTCCTTGTCCCCCAATTTCCTTTAGTCTTTCCAGGCATGTCATTTTGTTTTTATGGCTCTATCTACCATATCATTTCACCACCATGTCACTTGCTCCAACTGCGGACCTGGTTTGTGGCTTTCAGCAAGTTGTCCCATAGAAATTCACAATTTTTCTCTCTTATATGTCTCCATCTTGACTTCCTCCTGGGGATAATGATGTCTATATTATGGCAAAAATTAATATATATGAGTCACAATGTGTGAAGGCATATGATTTAGTGGTT
This sequence comes from Eledone cirrhosa, assembly GCA_964016885.1. NCBI lineage: Eukaryota > Metazoa > Mollusca > Cephalopoda > Octopoda > Eledonidae > Eledone > Eledone cirrhosa. Next base: position 107,523,384 of record OZ024744.1, read on the forward strand.
ATGGTGTTCAGCTTACAATCGTAAGATCATCAGGTCGATTCCTGGCAACACATCGTACCCTTGAGCAAGGCACTTTATTTTACATTGCTTCAATCCATTCAGCTAACGAAAATTTTTCACAACTGTAATTCAGAAGGTTAACTTTGTAACACACTGTCTCACACTGACTCGCTTGTAGTGTTAAGGATACACATGTTTCTGGAATGCTCAGCCATTTGCATGTTAATTTCATGAGCTGGCTGTTCAAATGCTAAAAAAACTAGAATGCTCATTATCGGAACTGCCAGAGGTCCATGAGAAAATCTCAAAATTTTCTTAAACAATTATAAACCTTTCTTTAGATGAATTTATTTCAAAATAATTAATAAATTTTAGCTAATGTTTATTATTTATAGGTAGTGAATTAGTAGGCTTGTTAGGACATTGAATTAAATGTTGAAATCTTCTTGAGGTCAACTTTACCTTTCATCTTTTCACTGTTGATAACTAAAGTACCAATCCAGGTTGGTGGAGTTATGGAATTGCTAAAGAGATGGACAGTAATCTTTGCAGTCTCTGATGTGGCTCAAAATGTCCTGGGTTCAAATCATGCCAGAAAAGTAGTGATACTTCTGCCAGGATTTGTGACTGACAGATAGTATCAGTAATGGAAACATTGTTTCTTTGGTCTGATCTGATGATCAGTTCCTTTCTACTGCCAGGAGTTGTGACTGACAGATAGTATCAGTAATGGAAAGACTAATGGAAACATTGTTTCTTTGGTCTGATCTGATGATCAGCTCCTTTCTACTGCCAGGAGTTGTGACTGACAGATAGTATCAGTAATGGAAAGACCAATGGAAACATTGTTTCTTTGGTCTGATCTGATGATCAGCTCCTTTCTACTGCCAGGAGTTGTAACTGACAGATAGTATCACCAATGGAAAGACTAATGGAAACATTGTTTCTTTGGTCTGATCTGATGATCAGCTCCTTTCTACTGCCAGGAGTTGTGACTGACAGATAGTATCAGTAATGGAAAGACCAATGGAAACATTGTTTCTTTGGTCTGATCTGATGATCAGCTCCTTTCTACTGCCAGGAGTTGTGACTGACAGATAGTATCAGTAATGGAAAGACTAATGGAAACATTGTTTCTTTGGTCTGATCTGATGATCAGCTCCTTTCTACTGCCAGGAGTTGTGACTGATAGACAGTATCACTAATGGAAAGACCAATGGAAACATTGTTTCTTTAGTCTGATCTGATGATCAGCTCCTTTCTACTGCCAGGAGTTGTGACTGACAGATAGTATCAGTAATGGAAAGACTAATAGAAACATTGTTTCTTTAGTCTGATCTGATGATCAGTTCCTTTCTACTGCCAGGAGTTGTGACTGACAGATAGTATCAGTAATGGAAAGACCAATAGAAACATTGTTTCTTTAGTCTGATCTGATGATCAGCTCCTTTCTTCTGCCAGGAGTTGTGACTGACAGATAGTATCAGTAATGGAAAGACCAATAGAAACATTGTTTCTTTAGTCTGATCTGATGATCAGCTCCTTTCTTCTGCCAGGAGTTGTGACTGACAGATAGTATCAGTAATGGAAAGACCAATAGAAACATTGTTTCTTTGGTCTGATCTGATGATCAGCTCCTTTCTACTGCCAGGAGTTGTGACTGACAGATAGTATCAGTAATGGAAAGACCAATAGAAACATTGTTTCTTTAGTCTGATCTGATGATCAGTTCCTTTCTACTGCCAGGAGTTGTGACTGACAGATAGTATCAGTAATGGAAAGACCAATGGAAACATTGTTTCTTTGGTCTGATCTGATGATCAGTTCCTTTCTTCTGCCAGGAGTTGTGACTGACAGATAGTATCACTAATGGAAAGACTAATGGAAACATTGTTTCTTTGGTCTGATCTGATGATCAGCTCCTTTCTTTTATATTTTATAGATTTGGAATGCTTTTCTTTAGTATCTAAAATTATATTAAAAACACAGCTTTAATTAACTTCATGTAACATCTATGTATGTATATATCTGTGTGTATACACACACACACACACACACACACACACACACACACACACACACACACACACACACACACACACACACACACACACACACACACACACACACACACAAGGATATGTACATATTCATTCTTTTGTTATCAGGCTGTAAGTGGCAATTTAACTCCGGCAGCAGTTCGCACAGCAGTTCCACGACAACCAATCTCACTTACAGTGCAAGACATCAATTCTGTGACGGCAAGTCAGGTAGCGGCACAGGTAGCTGCTGCACAGGTGCAACAACAACAACAACAACAACAACAACAACAGCAGTCAGTTGTAGCACAAACTGCAACTCCAGTACAAGTAACGACTGCCACCCTACAAACATCTGGAGCATCTGTCCTTCCTGCGACCAGTCTAACAGCTATGCAGATCAGTTCACAGAGACTCTCTGCATCAAATCTCGTTGGTACTACAACAGGTAATTATTATGATCACCATATAAACCATTAGAAATGAGAAAAGGGGACAGAGCCGCATGTGGGAATCAAACTCACATCTACTGTATGACTATCGGTTGTGTTACACTAAAATAAGACTAGCCATTTACCTGTCATTTTTAACCCTTAGCTATCAGCCAGCAGATGTAAAGAAATAGACAATAGTTTTACAAAACATTGATCAAACTTAAACTTGGAAAGTGTGTTAGCTTATTGTACGCTGCTACAATGTAAAGTAGTTTAACTGTAAAGTAGTTGAACAAGTTGGGCTTAAATCTCCACAGGTTTATATCCCCAACCTGTTCAACTATTTTATAGTTAAAGACAGCATTGTTTCATCTTACAATAAGCTGAAACTTCTGTTTCTTTCTGTATATTGTTGTATTTTGTACTGCCACGTAAAACACACACACTGGTTGAATTTCATTTCAGTTTCATTAATTAATGCATCAATCAGTTGGATTAATCAACCAATTAATTACTTGGTTTGTCAAAGTTCTTTCATCACTGCCTGTCACCTGATCAGTGCCTATTGCCCTCACTACCTTTATACTTATGTTTTCACTTTATCATTATGCATTTTCTTCTCTTGATATTCAGCCAGTGCAGCTGTTAAACATCAAATAACACAGCAACAAGGTAAAGGTACACAGCTCCTCCTGAAGACTCCACTCATCAGCAACCAAAAAATGGGGCCATTGACGGTGAGTTAATCTCTAATATATAATATCATCATCAACATCACCATCACCATTATCGCCATTCCAACCACCACCATCATCAACCATATCCTTTTTTCCATGCTTGTATTGATTAGATAAATGGAATATATGAAAATATATATTCTTCTTCTTCTTCTTCGCCCACTTATTCCTGAGAGGGCTGTTGTTGGGGCAGAGTCCTCAAATACTCCTTCCAGTGGGTCCTGTGGTCAATGTGGCCATGCACCCTCTGGTGTATATGAGATGATCTGGGAGCAGTGACTAATCTCTCAGAGGCTGAGGTTGCAAGAGTAGTCAAAGAGCTCAAATGAGGCAAAGCTGCTGGGGAAGATGAAATCCGGCCCAAGATGTTAAAAATCTTAGAGAAGGTATTGTCTGGCTGATTCTTGTGTGCCAGATGGCCTGGATCTCTGGAAAGGCATTTAAGCAATCGGGAGTGATAATCCCAATTGTCAAAATATATATTCCTTTTCTCTAATTTCTGCCTTCATAAATATTATATTTGTAGTGATTGGTGATACAGTATGGTTGAATAGTTGAGAAGTTTGCTTTGCACAACTTTAGGTCCCTAGTTGTGTCCCACTGTCTGCCAAATCCTGTGAATGAAAACTATTTGGAAGTCCATTGGATTGACTGTGTGTGTAATTTGATGTGGCCAGCCTTGGCACGCACTGTTATGCTGAATCTTCCTGAGAATTACATTAGGGGTATGCATGTCTATGAGATGATCAGCCATTTCAACATTGTTATAAGCAAGCTGTTTCATTGATCAAACAACTGTAATACTTATAAACAACTGAGTTTCATTCCATTTGTAGTACTTCAGCCGGAGCAACATTATGGATGGTTTTAGCCAAATGCAAACATAGAGAATTCATTTATTTATTTTTCATATATTTAGTTATTTTTATTTATATATCTATAGGAGGCACATGGCTTAGTGGTTAGAGCATTGGCCTAGCAATCGAAAGGTTGTGAGTTCAATTCTCAGACAAGGTGATGTGTTGTTTCCTTGAGCAAGACACTTTATTTCACATTGCTCCAGTTTACTCAGCTGTAGAAATGAGATGATAGGGACTGGGGTCCTTATCATTCCACTGCAAAGCGGTCGTGCAGGTGTCATGGCAAAAAAGCACCCAGCACTCACTGTAAATGAGGTTGGTGTAGAAATCAAGCCAGAATCAGTTCCCGTCCCACCCTTGCAAGCAGGGTAAAGCGGACGTAAAATGATGATGATGATAGCACATCCATAATTGCCATACTTGATATGCCTCTCTTACCAACTGATATCATACTTATCCTTCTTACCTCCTCACATTAAGTAGAGAAAGCTCATCAGTTGAGTCAATGACCAACAGCCTCCCCTATGATAAAATGCACCCAGTACACTCTGTAAAGAGGTTGGAAGAGATTCTAACTGTAGAAACCCTGTTTAAAAGGTATGAGAAGATTCTTCAGCTGAGTCAAATACATGACAACATATCTATTGTTGGTGCCATGATAAAAAGTACTCAATACACTCTGTAGAGTTCAGGAATGTATGTAAGTAAGATCAGCTTTGGCTGGCCCGAGAGATTAATGACTTTGAATAAGTACTGAAATAAATACATGAAATGATGATTCATTTTCATTGATTTACCTACTCAGTAGTGAAGGAATTGTTTGTTGTATGACAGGCAACACTCGTTATTTGTAATTCTTCTATTTTTATTTTTTTATATTAAGGCAGCCAATTAGCAAAGTTTGTTAAAGCCTTGAGGACCCCATAACAAGCTTCTTCATTTGTGCCAAACTTTAATTTTTTCCCCTTCCTCTACCTTTCATATTCCTCTCACCCAGTCACTTTCATCCTTCCTCAACACATGACCCAACCATCTCATTCTATTTCTATTCCTCTCACCCAGTCACTTTCATCCTTTCTCAACACATGACCCAACCATCTCATTCTATTTCTATTCCTCTCACCCAGTCACTTTCATCCTTTCTCAACACATGACCCAACCATCTCATTCTATTTCTATTCCTCTCACCCAGTCACTTTCATCCTTTCTCAACACATGACCCAACCACCTCATTTAAATGTTATCTGGTTTTGCCTGCACTTGGACTGATTTTCCTGGGCGTTGTGTGCTGCAGACTTGCTTAGATTAGAAAGAAACGAAACTTGCTTTGCTCCGATGGATATGTAATTGTAATATACGCAAACGGCAAAGCATAAATGAATTGAGAGAGATACTAAGCATAAGAGGTATTAAATATTGTGTTCTGGAGAGGTGATTGCGTTGGTATGGCCATGTGATGCGTATGAAGGACAACAGCTGTATAAAAAAGTGCAGAACAATCAAAATTGATGGAAGCTACGGAGTGGGTAGACCCAGAAAAACCTGGGACGAGGTGATAAAAACTGACCTTGCTCACTTACACCTCTCTAAGACAATGTCACTGGGTCGAGGTCTTTGGCGCTATGCGGTTGTACAGAAGACCCACCTTCCCCTGCATACAAACTTAAACCTACAGTCAGTAGGCAACTCTTAACCCAATACACACCCCCACCCTACTCCATCCTACCACTTCCGTCCACTGTAAAGTGTAAGAGACACGGCAAAAAGGCTCCCAGTCCACACTGTAAAGTGGTTGGTGTTAGGAAGGGCATTCAGCCATAGAAAACCTGCCAGAGACAGTTCTGTACGAGCGAGACACGGTCACCCGACCAATCTTGCGTCAAGTGGGACAAAACCGTCCAACCCATGCTAGCGTGGAAGATGGACGTTAAATGATAATGATGATGATTACTAGCTCTATTCCCATCATGCTCTGCAAATTCATTGTTTGTCTTCCTCTCTCTCTCTCTCTTTCAGTAATACTCCTCATCCACTGGATCATTCTCATTTCCATTCATCGTTACGGGGTCGATAAAATATAGTACCAGTAATACACTGGGTAATTGCTGGCCTTGTGCATAAAGTAGAAACAATTATTTCCAGATGCTTTGCAGCACAGTTACGTCCCTTTATGGTCTGAGTTCAAATCCCGTCGAGGTTAACTTTGCTTTTCATCCTTACGGGGTCGATAAAATAAAGTACCAGTAATACACTGGGATAATTGCTGGCCTTGTGCCAAAAGTAGAAACAATTATTTCCAGACTTCTCTGTTACTCCAGATTCATCACCCATTTCTGCTTCCATAAATCATGGCACTTCTCAAACATGCATCACTTCAGTTTTAGTGACATTCCCATCATACACCTTTCACTTCAGTTTTAGTGACATTCCCATCATACACCTTTCCCTTCAGTTTTAGTGACATTCCCATCATACACCTTTCCCTTCAGTTTTAGTGACATTCCCATCATACACCTTTCCCTTCAGTTTTAGTGACATTCCCATCATACACCTTTCCCTTCAGTTTTAGTGACATTCCCATCATACACCTTTCCCTTCAGTTTTAGTGACATTCCCATCATACACCTTTCCCTTCAGTTTTAGTGACATTCCCATCATACACCTTTCCCTTCAGTTTTAGTGACATTCCCATCATACACCTTTCCCTTCAGTTTTAGTGACATTCCCATCATACACCTTTCCCTTCAGTTTTAGTGACATTCCCATCATACACCTTTCCCTTCAGTTTTAGTGACATTCCCATCATACACCTTTCCCTTCAGTTTTAGTGACATTCCCATCATACACCTTTCCCTTCAGTTTTAGTGACATTCCCATCATACACCTTTCCCTTCAGTTTTAGTGACATTCCCATCATACACCTTTCCCTTCAGTTTTAGTGACATTCCCATCATACACCTTTCCCTTCAGTTTTAGTGACATTCCCATCATACACCTTTCCCTTCAGTTTTAGTGACATTCCCATCATACACCTTTCCCTTCAGTTTTAGTGACATTCCCATCATACACCTTTCCCTTCAGTTTTAGTGACATTCCCATCATACACCTTTCCCTCACTTCCAAAAGCTTCTTCTATTCTCCTATCATGTCACATTATTATCATCATCTAAAAGAAATCATTTTTGTAATTTCTCTGTCCCCAGGGGTACTTTACCTGATTTTCTCGAGTATTATTTATAGTGATCGACTATTTTTATAGTCATTTACGCTGGGATGACTACATTTCAAATTATTGTGATTATTTTTCTATAGAAATCTCAGTTTGATTTGTTTTACCAACAGCAAGTTAAACGAGCTTTGAGTCAACCTGGGACACTGCCAAGCCAAAAACCTCCTCTTACTATTGCTAGTGTTGTTCAAATTCAGGTATGTTGATAAATGTATTCATCTTCTTCTAACCCACCTTTCTCTTAAAACTCTTTCAACTAGAAACTTATTCCTTTTCGTTTGCATGTTTCTAATGAAACACACTGTATTTTCAAATAATTTTGAAAGATTCAGTAATGTAACTAACTTTCTCATTAATATGAAATTTGGGACGTATAACCTAAATATTCTTACATAAAATTATAATGGACGGTTTTTAGATAAATATAAGCACTTTAACCTTTTCGTTGCCATATTTCTAATAAAAGACATAGTCTACGATTTTTTAAATAATTTTGAAAATAACCAGAAATTTGGATGGATTTAGTATTATAACAAACTTTATTATTATTAAGTTAAATGTTTGGGCCAGAGGCTGGCATGGACATAACAAAAGAGCAGCAAGATCCAAGGAACAGAGACTATTTTAGTAGCGGTAGAAGAGACAGAGAGAGAAAACAGTATGTGTGTGGGTGAGAGGCTGGAGTGTGTGAAAGAATGGTTTTAAATAAACCTATTAGTTGAGTAACAGCCTGAGTTGTTGGTCTCACCTGAGATTAGTAGTGGGTCATTAACTATTGTGGGTTCTCATATTTTATAGCCAGCAAATATGGTAATATATATATAGTAAAAATAACGGAGCAAAGTGTGGTTAGAAAAAGTTATCTCACTTACCGCTTTTCACAGGCGCCGCTAAATTCCACTGCAGGTACTCCTCTTCCACGTGCATCCAACTGCTTAACACCGGGAGCTGCCCAAAACTCGCGTCCACTCCGTTTGCTGGTCACCACTAGAGAGAGGCCCTCTGCTGGCCCTTCTGGTCGAGCATCCTTCCGGCCAAACACCCTTCCGGTCGAGCACTCCCCCGCTTGCCACACACCCTTCCGGTCGAGCACTCCCCCGCTTGCCACACACCCTTCCGGTCGAGCACTCCCCTGCTTGCCACACACCCTTCCGGTCGAGCACTCCCCCGCTTGCCACACACCCTTCCGGTCGAGCACTCCCCTGCTTGCCACACACCCTTCCGGTCGAGCACTCCCCCGCCTCCGGCCACCGCACGCCACACCATACCCACACAAAGGACTCGCGTATAATCCTGTAATTAAATGAGCTCAAAGGAAATAGTTTTCCTCGGCACTTTAAAATACAATATATAGAGGGGGAAAGACAGAAGAGTGTGTTTTTCATTACAGGAATTTCGAACCACCAGCGTGAAGAGAATATAAGCTACTAGAGGCATTGGTGAAACATTAAAATTAAAAGTATAAATTGAAATGAAAAACCATCCTCGCCTAAATCACACATGTACACACTCACCAGGAGCATGTTTCGCCATTTTAGTGGGTTCCAATACAGCCCGGTGGGTCATCAGTATGTGGAAGGCCGATATTGTCCGCACTGCTAGAGTATACTAAAGTAAACCACCCTTCACACGTGTAGACATAAGAGAAATGCGCGCTCGGGGCAGTAACCGGTGGCATGAACAGAACAAGCTGCTAGAAATGGCAGCCTATACTATTCAATTTATGGTGCTCAATTTATATATATAAATTAACTGATTAAGCACTCAATACCGGTGAGTAGCATGTAAGAAATTTATTCTTTTATTAGAAAAGTGGTTGTGACTTTGAAGTTTCAACTTGGTTTCTTCATTTAGCTGTGTATATATTGTAAGACATGTGTAACGCACACCATGGAAAGTTGGTTTATATATATATATATATATGGTGTGTGTGTATGTATGAGTATGTATGCATGTATGTATATATTTGTTTTCTGTTTGTTTAGCAAGGACAAAAGCACAGTAACAAAGCACAAAGGCAATACCGCAGTGACATGAGCATGAACATGATTTTCAAGCCACCACAGCAACAGTTACACTGCTTAACACAACAGAAACCACAACAACAAACACAGCAACAACAGCAGCAACAACAACAACCACAGCAACAACAACAAACAACATTGCAGATACAAAAGACTGTTGCACAAGCTCAAAGTACTCAAACGCAATCAGCAATGCCATCTGCCCAGGGACAGGTTTGTTAACACATTGAGATCTTCTTCATAATCATCATCATCATTATCATCACTTTCCCTGCTAACAAAAGCTGGAGGGATTGTGACAGACCAAGTCAGTCCTAAATCAGAGCTATTGACTTGGTTTAGGGATCATTACCTCACTCATATGTTCCCTTACTTTCCAAAGAGCACCTGATGTATTTTATTGTAGTGCCAGCACTAGGGAGGTTGTCATGTCATTGAAACAGCTGAAGAGTCCTCCTGACTCCTTCTTTGGCAGATTTTTACAGCTAAATGCCTTTTCCATCACCACCACTTTATAGAGTGTACATCTCTTGAGTGTTTGGTTGCTGTACCATTACTGAAGCCTGCCTAACTTTTTTATGGCATAGCTTCTATAGCTGAATGCTCTTCCTGTCACCAACTAACCATCTTACATGGTTACTGGGGGGCATTTTCTCTTAGAGGGATCAAATGCACTCAGTGCATTCTGTAAAGAGGTAGTGCTAGTACCATAATAAACTGCACCCAACCCATTCCCTAAAACGGCAGCACTGGTCCCATGATTAAATGTACCCAGTACACTATGTAAAGTGGTAATAGTGATACAACGATAAACTTTCTAATGGGGCTGATGTTTTGCTCATAGGAACCAGACCATTGGAACATAGGAGAAATCTGAAGATTCTCTGACCTGTCTATTCTAAATTTAAACCACTTTAAATATTTAACTAATTCCTGAATTACTTAAATAATACACTAATCCCCTTCGAAGTAAACCCCTTGTGTCTCTACACTGAACTCTGTGATCCTTCCACTGCTTGAAGCTTGTCTGGAATGGCTCTCAGTACTGCTGTCACAGTCTGCATGATGTCTTCTCTGCTTTCAAAGTGGGAGCCTTTCAGTGGCATCTTCATTTTTGGGAACAATCAAAAGTCAGGAGTCTTTCTTTGCCAACAAACCCTAGATCAGTTGCAACAAATCTACCAATGTGTTGTCGTGATGCAGCTGCCGATTTGGGGAAGTTCAGATCTTGTCTCTTGCATTGAACTGCATCTCAAAAACATTGGACGACTTCCTGATAGTACACTCTTGTAACTGTTTGTCTTGGTGTGTATTTGTGATACATAATGTCTCAGTTGTCAAAGAAAACAATCAACATTACAGGTGTGGTGTACCAGTGATGCTTTTTGGGGTATTGATGATAGGTGCTTCCACTCTAAGACAGCTTTGGTTTCCAGGACATACCCATTTACCCATGTCACATCTTCAGTTATTGTAGTATTCAGGAACTTAGCTTGACAGTATCAGGCAAAATACAAATATGGTAATTGGTACATCACCTCACATGCCCATTGCTTGACAGTGACTCATGCATCTAGCAAGCTTGCCGAAGCCCTTTTGTGGCTCCACTCTATAAACTTTTGACTATGAGAAAAAATAAAGTTGGAAACATTTTTGACAAACCTTAAATAACTTGTTTTTCTTCTGTCTTCTTTTTTAAACATTCTGTTCCTAAATCCAGGTTTTATCAGCAGCTCAAATAATTACTCAGGCTGTCCAGTCAATGTCTGGCCAGACAGCCACTACATCAGCCGAGAGTACACCAATCTCTATACCAGTTAGTGTCACACAACAGAAAGGACAAGTTGGTAAGGAAATATTCACTTTCTGTTTAATTTTATTTAACCAAACATAGCTCTGTGGTTAACTCTTAACATCCTTGAAACCACATTAACAAGACATTGTTGAAAAGTACAAAACAGTACTATGACTGTATCACATTAACTGTTAACATCCTGTACCACATGAAACCACATTAACAAGACATTGTTGAAAAGTACAAAACAGTACTATGACTGTATCACATTAACTGTTAACATCCTGTACCACATGAAACCTCATTAACAAGACATACTTGAAAAGTACAAAACAGTACTATGACTGTATCACATTAACTGTTAACATCCTGTACCACATGAAACCTCATTAACAAGACATTGTTGAAAAGTACAAAACAGTACTTTGACTGTATCACATTAACTGTTAACATCCTGTACCACATGAAACCTCATTAACAAGACATACTTGAAAAGTACAAAACAGTACTATGACTGTATCACATTAACTCTTAACATCCTGTACCACATGAAACCACATTAACAAGACATACTTGAAAAGTACAAAACAGTACTATGACTGTATCACATTAACTGTTAGCATCCTGTACCACATGAAACCACATTAACAAGACATTGTTGAAAAGTACAAAACAGTACTATGACTGTATCACATTAACTGTTAGCATCCTGTACCACATGAAACCACATTAACAAGACATTGTTGAAAAGTACAAAACAGTGCAATGACTGTATCACATTAACTCTTAACATCCTGTACCACATGAAACCACATTAACAAGACATACTTGAAAAGTACAAAACAGTACTATGACTGTATCACATTAACTGTTAGCATCCTGTACCACATGAAACCTCATTAACAAGACATTGTTGAAAAGTACAAAACAGTACTATGACTGTATCACATTAACTGTTAGCATCCTGTACCACATGAAACCTCATTAACAAGACATACTTGAAAAGTACAAAACAGTACTATGACTGTATCACATTAACTGTTAGCATCCTGTACCACATGAAACCTCATTAACAAGACATTGTTGAAAAGTACAAAACAGTACTATGACTGTATCACATTAACTGTTAGCATCCTGTACCACATGAAACCACATTAACAAGACATTGTTGAAAAGTACAAAACAGTACTTTGACTGTATCACATTAACTGTTAGCATCCTGTACCACATGAAACCTCATTAACAAGACATTGTTGAAAAGTACAAAACAGTACTATGACTGTATCACATTAACTCTTAACATCCTGTACCACATGAAACCACATTAACAAGACATTGTTGAAAAGTACAAAACAGTACTTTGACTGTATCACATTAACTATTAACATCCTGTACCACATGAAACCACATTAACAAGACATTCTTGAAAAGTACAAAACAGTACTATGACTGTATCACATTAACTGTTAACATCCTGTACCACATGAAACCACATTAACAAGACATTGTTGAAAAGTACAAAACAGTACTATGACTGTATCACATTAACTATTAACATCCTGTACCACATGAAACCACATTAACAAGACATTGTTGAAAAGTACAAAACAGTACTATGACTGTATCACATTAACTGTTAACATCCTGTACCACATGAAACCACACTAACAAGACATTGTTGAAAAGTACAAAACAGTACTATGACTGTATCACATTAACTGTTAACATCCTGTACCACATGAAACTACATTAACAAGACATTGTTGAAAAGTACAAAACAGTACTTTGACTGTATCACATTAACTGTTAACATCTTGTACCACATGAAACCACATTAACAAGACATTGTTGAAAAGTACAAAACAGTACTTTGACTATATCACATTAACTGTTAACATCCTGTACCACATGAAACCACACTAACAAGACATTGTTGAAAAGTACAAAACAGTACTATGACTGTATCACATTAACTATTAACATCCTGTACCACATGAAACCACATTAACAAGACATTGTTGAAAAGTACAAAACAGTACTATGACTGTATCACATTAACTCTTAACATCCTGTACCACATGAAACCACATTAACAAGACATTGTTGAAAAGTACAAAACAGTACTTTGACTGTATCACATTAACTGTTAACATCCTGTACCACATGAAACCACATTAACAAGACATACTTGAAAAGTACAAAACAGTACTATGACTGTATCACATTAACTCTTAACATCCTGTACCACATGAAACCACATTAACAAGACATTGTTGAAAAGTACAAAACAGTACTATGACTGTATCACATTAACTATTAACATCCTGTACCACATGAAACCACATTAACAAGACATACTTGAAAAGTACAAAACAGTACTATGACTGTATCACATTAACTGTTAGCATCCTGTACCACATGAAACCACATTAACAAGACATTGTTGAAAAGTACAAAACAGTACTATGACTGTATCACATTAACTGTTAGCATCCTGTACCACATGAAACCACATTAACAAGACATTGTTGAAAAGTACAAAACAGTACTATGACTGTATCACATTAACTGTTAGCATCCTGTACCACATGAAACCACATTAACAAGACATTGTTGAAAAGTACAAAACAGTACTATGACTGTATCACATTAACTGTTAACATCCTGTACCACATGAAACCACATTAACAAGACATTGTTGAAAAGTACAAAACAGTACTATGACTGTATCACATTAACTGTTAGCATCCTGTACCACATGAAACCACATTAACAAGACATTGTTGAAAAGTACAAAACAGTACAATGACTGTATCACATTAACTCTTAACATCCTGTACCACATGAAACCACATTAACAAGACATTGTTGAAAAGTACAAAACAGTACTATGACTGTATCACATTAACTGTTAGCATCCTGTACCACATGAAACCACATTAACAAGACATTGTTGAAAAGTACAAAACAGTACTATGACTGTATCACATTAACTGTTAGCATCCTGTACCACATGAAACCACATTAACAAGACATTGTTGAAAAGTACAAAACAGTACTTTGACTGTATGACATTAACTCTTAACATCCTGTACCACATGAAACCACATTAACAAGACATTGTTGAAAAGTACAAAACAGTACTATGACTGTATCACATTAACTGTTAACATCCTGTACCACATGAAACCACATTAACAAGACATTGTTGAAAAGTACAAAACAGTACTATGACTGTATCACATTAACTGTTAGCATCCTGTACCACATGAAACCACATTAACAAGACATTGTTGAAAAGTACAAAACAGTACAATGACTGTATCACATTAACTCTTAACATCCTGTACCACATGAAACCACATTAACAAGACATTGTTGAAAAGTACAAAACAGTACTATGACTGTATCACATTAACTGTTAGCATCCTGTACCACATGAAACCACATTAACAAGACATTGTTGAAAAGTACAAAACAGTACTATGACTGTATCACATTAACTGTTAGCATCCTGTACCACATGAAACCACATTAACAAGACATTGTTGAAAAGTACAAAACAGTACTTTGACTGTATGGCATTAACTCTTAACATCCTGTACCACATGAAACCACATTAACAAGACATTGTTGAAAAGTACAAAACAGTACTATGACTATATCACATTAACTGTTAACATCCTGTACCACATGAAACCACATTAACAAGACATTGTTGAAAAGTACAAAACAGTACTATGACTGTATCACATTAACTGTTAACATCCTGTACCACATGAAACCACATTAACAAGACATTGTTGAAAAGTACAAAACAGTACTATGACTGTATCACATTAACTGTTAACATCCTGTACCACATGAAACCACATTAACAAGACATTGTTGAAAAGTACAAAACAGTACTATGACTGTATCACATTAACTGTTAACATCCTGTACCACATGAAACCACATTAACAAGACATTGTTGAAAAGTACAAAACAGTACTATGACTGTATCACATTAACTCTTAACATCCTGTACCACATGAAACCACATTAACAAGACATTGTTGAAAAGTACAAAACAGTACTATGACTGTATCACATTAACTGTTAACATCCTGTACCACATGAAACCACATTAACAAGACATTGTTGAAAAGTACAAAACAGTACTATGACTGTATCACATTAAAAATTAGTCATCATCAATTAGTATAAGTTTTTCTGTGATAGCAAGGGCTGGTGTTTACTCTAATACAGCACAATGATCTGTCACTAGAGTTAGATATAATAGAGTTTTACTGATTAATTAATTGGTATTGGCCACTTTGCCAATTAATCAGTATCAGGGTTGTTGATGTCTCTCCTCCTCCCAGGTGATTCCACCCCAGTACTCTGCACACTCAACCTGTTTCTTCCCAGTGTCATCTCCTCAGCATTCCCCATCTTTACCCTCATGGGAGACAGTATAAAGTAGAGAAGTGGTTTGGGGGGGGTAATGGAGCGTTGGCTGCCAACTTAGAGAGGATGGTGACGGTGAGCGTAAGTGGAGGCTTGTACATCACCCAATGAGTTCCATTTTTGGCATGGCTTCTTCTGCCAACCACCTTATAAGGGGTATTATGTGTGTTTTATGTAGCACTAACACTACTACTTTACAGGGTGTACTTGGGACATTTTATCGTAGCACCAGAACTAGAGAGGTTTTCACATTGCCAAGCCAAACTGAAGGGTCTTTTGTTTTTAAGCAAGAAAATCATGTGTGACTAAGAGATTCAGAAAACACATTGGATTCAATATGTTGAAATACATAAGAAAGATATATTATTTCTTATAACTCACAATCTGAGATCATCAATTTAATGTAACTGGAAATTACTTGGGACTACCCAGGGAATGAAGAGAATAGAACCAGTGATGGATATTCATTATTATCATTTAATGTCTGTTTTCCTTACTAACAAGAGTTGGACAGGTCTTCAAAGACTTAGTACTCATAAAAAGATACTGACTTCTCACATGGCAGGTGCATCAGTATTAGGGATCTCTTTCACACAATTGAAACATACTCCCAACACATTTTTTAGAAAGCTTTCTTTGGCTAGATGTCCTTTCTATCACTCTACAGAGTGTACTAGGTGCATTTATATTTATCAACACAAAAGAGGTTGCCATGTCTGTCACACAACAGAAGAGTCCTCTCAACCCTTTTTGGCATGGATTCTTCAACAGGATGCCATTCCTATCACCAGTCACCTTATAGGGTATATTGGGTGCATTTTTCATGGCTTCAGCACTAAAGAGGTTGTCAGTCATAGTCTCAAATATAGGGCTCTTTCTATCTTACAGTGAGGAGAGGACAATAAGTATTATGTCATGTGTGTATGACAAATGTGGTGGGATTTGATAATGGCAGGGGGGGTATTGTGATAATAACAGCAACTTAGGAGTGAAATTGGAAAATTGAATGAGATGGTTGGGTCATGTGTTGAAGATGGTGAAAACAGACGACCTTAAAACCAGTGGGTGTTTGTGAGGGAGAATGCAAACGATAGAGGAAATGGCAAAGCTTATCATGAAGCCTGGAAAACTAACCCCTGGTTTAGCAAGGAAAATGGCCTATAGCACAAAAAATTAATATATGATATTTTACATTATTCCTCACCAGGCAAAACTGCTTTCAGCCACATTAAACAGCTTCAGTACCAACAAATTCCACGACGAGCTCTTCAAACACAGAAAGTTCCAAGTAAGTTTACTTTTATTTTTTTCTCTTTTCCTACTTGACCTCCTTCCACCGTTGAGACGGCCGTTCAGTTATGTTTATGACCAACAACTTTTCTAGTGTTGGCGCTACAATAAAGCACTCACATAATGTCTGTTTTACTTGCTAGCAAGTGTTGAACAGGTATTCACAGGTGAAGTCAGAACTTAATTTGAGATAGGCAGCTGTTGCACATCTCCTATATGTTTTTGCACTCTACAGAATGCACCAGGTGATTTTATCCTGGCATCACCACTAGGGAGATTGTTATGTCTTCGACAATTGAATTGTATTCTTGAACCTTACTTTGGTAAGTTTTCTATGGCAGGATGCCTTTCCTATCTTTAATCATTTTACAGAATGTACTGGGTGCATTTATGATGGCATGAGCATTAGTGAGGTTGTCAGTCATAGACTTGACTGAAGGGCCCTCCCTACTCTATAAACAATAGGTGAGGGAAGAATAGGTGTATGACAGGTGTGTGAGTTTCAAGTGGATGTAGGGCATGAAAGGGTCATGTCACATTCTTATGTTCATAGGCAGGTCTCTTTCAGAGCAGCATGTTGCAAATTCTTGTGGTCCTTTGTCACCTCTGTCATGGAGTTCAGCTTCCTATGGTTGAACTTCACCACATCTTCCTAGGTCTACTTTTTCCATGAGTCCCATCCATTTACATTTCTTTGCACTTCTTTATGCAGCTGTTATCTTCCATATGCATCATATGTCCATACCATTGCTGTTTTCTCACTTACACACTGCACCAGACCTCTCTTATACAGGCTTGCTTATACTACGTCATTCATGCACACTGATATTACACATTCATCACAGTATACCCACATCATTTCTTTCTAACTTTCTCAAGTCTTCTGCAATTAAGGCCCATATCTCATTGCCATGTAACATTGCCGTTCACATTTAGACATTATACCATCTACCCTTTACACTGAGGGAGGAGCCCTAAGTTGTCAGCTGAGGTACTAACTCTTAAACTTCTTTAGTGTTCTTACCCTGGCTCTCACACTTTCACATATTCCTCCCCTACTGTTGATTAGGTACCCTAATCAGATATTCCTCCCCTACTGTTGATTAGGTACCCTAAGAAACACAAATGATAAACAACTACTATATCTTTATTAATTTTCCTTGTCTTTTCGTTTTTAGTTGCTGGCAAAACTGCACTATCACTCGGGACTCCCTCTGCGGTACAGATCATTCCAACTTCAAAATCTTTCACAGTCCACCAAATTAACCAGATGATAAAAGGGCAGCCAATTATTACGACAACACCACCAACCATAATTGCAGCTATGAATCAGGCACAGTCAGCAGCAGCAGGAGGCCCTCATATGGTAACTAAAGTTACTTTACCTACAGGATCAACACCTTCACAAATACACAGTATTGCTGCTTCTCCGATTAGCATCACACAGGGGTCTGCAGTAACCCCTGCTCTTCCAACTAGCAACAGAACTGTAAGCACTTTAGCCCAGAACAGCGCAACTGTTGTAAAAACCACACTGGCCTCTTCTCCGATCAACATCACACAGGGTCCTACTGTAACTCCTGCTCTTCCGACTAGCGGCAGAACTGTAAACACTTTAGCCCAGAACAGCCCCCCAACTGTGGTAAAAACCACACTGGCTCACCATGATAGTGGTAGTGTCCAACTCCATGCTGTACATACAACTCTGCCTCAAGCTACAAAGTTGTCCACTACCATGTCACCTCCATCTGTGGCTTTGTTACAATCACCACAGTCATTACAGCAGCAATTGCAGATGACATTAGCTAGCCATATGCAGTCAAGTGCTGTTGTTGTGGCTTCTTCTTCTTCGTCTTCGTCTTCGTCTTCTTCTTCTTCTTCTTCTTCTTCTTCGTCTTCTTCAACATCGCAGTCACAACCACCATCATCAGTTGTATCGACTGCCGTCACAGTGGCTCCAACAACAACACAGCCAACTGTCCACCCTAACCATTCACAACTCACTGGAGCTGTTGTAGTCAGTAGCCAGCCTTCTGTCCAACAACAACAACAGCAGCAGCAGCAGCAGCAGCAGCAACAGCAACAGCAACAACAACAGCAACAACAACAACAACAACAGCAACAACAACCACAGCAGAAACCATCTCACTATGCTATGAGAACACGCAATACACCAAAACATTAAAATGTTTGAAATTTGAAATGTGTGTGTCCCAATGTAAATAACTATAACAATAGTTGATACTATAAATAATAGTTGAATAAATTGGGTAAAGTATTCCTGGAAACCGAATAGAGTGGACAGGGGTGCCTGCATCCACTTAATTCCGTCCCCAGGAGTACTTTATCCAATTTTCTCAACTATTGTTTTAGTTATTTACATTGGGACACAGGACACACATATTGGAAATTTTCCCAAAGATTTTTGAGTCAACCGGATGTTCACAAAAAGTTAGTTATTTTATTAAATTTCTCATAACTTTTTATTATTTTCTAAATTTATTGATACACGTAGACTGTGTATTCCATTAAAACCACGGTAACAAAAGGGTTAAAAAAAACTGTGTATATATATATTTCATGATTGTTTAAGTTTTATATTGTTCACCCTTTTCTTGTAATGTTGGTCTTCTTATTTCATAGATGAAAATAAAATAGGTAAACTGTGTTTGTGTTTTTCAATATATCGTCATCATACATCTGTTTTCCATGCTTGCGTTAGTTAGACAGGTTGTCACATTAGGAGGCTAGACAGGCCAGGTACCAGTATCTCACATATACCTTCCATGGTTTCTATAGCTACATGCCCTTCTTAACACTAACAAAATTGCAGCATCTACCAGGTGCACCACTTAACAGGCTAGACTGGGTGCTTTTATCATGGCACCAACCTTACCATTTTACAGAGTGGGCTGGGTGCTTTTTTATCGTGGCATCAGTTCTACCACCTTTCAAAGGTAGACTGGGCACTTTACAGAATCAACTGGGTGTATTATATTGTGGCAGGACTAAGCAGGTTAGTGATATGCCATAATACAAAGACCTGTCCGCCAGCTCAAGCTCTGAATAAATGTTGCACCTATGAACTCACAGGAAAAGTACTGAATGTTGTTAGGACATTAGCAGCATTTAGCAAATCCACTGCTGATGATGACATTTTTGAAAAGGACACAGAAATAGTGTGGATCATGTACAAGTCTAGGATGTCATAATAATATACTGTTATAGTGTGATTCACTGAGTAGTTAATCTTATTGAAAATGCTCGAAAAACCTTGCCGCTTGAAGCTTAGACTGAAAAAAGGTTTCTGTGGATGGTGCAAGTTTATGTGCCAAATAGAAAGCCAGAATACGGATCCTTCCTTGATGAACTCACTGCAGGGTTAGATATAGTTAAAACTGAGTCATATACCCTAATAGGAGACTTCAATGTACATATTGGCACTGTCCTCCTGACATGGAAAATAGTGAATGGCAATCCAAATTTAAATACAGTTAGTGAGGCCTTAGACTTCTGTTCTTGTAACGGGCTCTCTATTATGAACACCTTCTTCCAGCACAGAGACATCCATAAATATACATAATAAGGTCTTTGAGAAATCGTGGGAGTATTTCCAATAGGTGAATTCTTATTTTGTAGACCCTGCAAAGGCATATGAGCATGTTAAAGGACCTGCTGTGGAAGGTTCTGCAGAAGTATGGAATCAATGCTCAGCTCTTTACTGCCTGATGTATCTACACGGATGCTCGAGTATTTGTGTTCAGATAAATGGTGCTAAATGTGGGAGTCGGACTCCACCAAGGGTGTGTACTGTCACCTCTCCTGTTCATTATTTACATAGGGCGGTGGATTGGCAGTATCGGTAGAGGGTCGGACGCCATGCTTTCCAGCATAGTTACGTCCCTTTACGATCAGAGTTCAAATCCCGCCGAGGTTGACTCTGCCTTTCATCCTTACAGGGTCGATAAAATAAAGTACCAGTAATGCACTGGGTAATTGCTGGCCTTGTGCCAAAAGTAGAAACAATTATTTACATGAACAGGATTGACATGCACAGCCAGGATGGGAGTGGTATCATGACTGGCAGGTGTAAAATCAATTGGTTGGAATTTGCAGACGACATGGTGCTTCTTGATAGGTGATCTCTGCCTTGCACTTGATAGGTTTTATGCTGAGTGCTGTGAAAACTGAGACAGTCGTCCTCTCAAGGAAGCCTGCGTAGTGCGCACACTACATGTAAATGGAGTTCCACTGAAGCAGGTGGAGAAGTTAAGTATCTCAGGGTTGTGTTCGTGAGTGATGGAGGACAGGAGGCTGGATGAAATGGAAGAATTATAGGAGCTGGTGCAGTAATGCGCCAGCTTCAGCATTCAGTAATCAGAAGAAAGGAGGTAGGTGTAAAAAACAATTCTGTTTTTGTGCCAACCCTTACCTATGGTCATGAATCTTGGGTAATGCTCGAAAGAATACGATTGCGAATATAAGCGGCCAAAATGAGATTCCTCCGAAGAGTCTTTGTAGATCAGAGGGTCACTTGAGGTAGAGTCACTACTTCTCAGAATTGAGAGATCACAGCTCTGATACTATGGGCATGTGGTTAGAATGTATCAGGAAAGAATCACTGAATTGAGAGATCACAGCTCTGATACTATGGGCATGTGGTTAGAATGTATCAGGAAAGAATCACTGAATTGAGAGATCACAGCTCTGATACTATGGGCATGTGGTTAGAATGTATCAGGAAAGAATCACTGAATTGAGAGATCACAGCTCTGATACTATGGGCATGTGGTTAGAATGTATCAGGAAAGAATCACTGAATTGAGAGATCACAGCTCCGATGCTATGGGCATGTGGTTAGAATGTATCAGGAAAGAATCACTGAATTGAGAGATCACAGCTCTGATACTATGGGCATGTGGTTAGAATGTATCAGGAAAGAATCACTGAATTGAGAGATCACAGCTCTGATACTACAGACATGTGGTTAGAATGTATCAGGAAAGAATCACTGAATTGAGAGATCACAGCTCTGATACTATGGGCATGTGGTTAGAATGTATCAGGAAAGAATCACTGAATTGAGAGATCACAGCTCTGATACTATGGGCATGTGGTTAGAATGTATCAGGAAAGAATCTCTGGACAGATTTTACAGGCAAAACTTACCAGTAGGAGACCGAGGGAAGATGATGAGCAAAATGGTTGGATAACATCCATGAGCATGGCTGGTCTCAGCTGGATGGTTGCTTCTGACAGGGCCTGCTAGAAGGAGTGTTTGAGGACTCAACCTTCAAAGGATTAAGTGGACGAAGAAGGTTTTGCTCATAATTTGAGGATATAAATTGTTTTCATAGAGCCAAAGTATAAACAAAATATTTGAGAACTGGAACCACAGGCGCTGATCTCTCTCTCTCTTTCTATAAAAGCATGAAATTAAATAAGAAATGTTGGCATTTGCTGCTGCAACTCGCTCTCGCTCTCTCTCTCTCTCTATATATATATAGTTAGAGAAGCCAATGAAACGGTCGTAAATACCTGGATAAAATCCTTCTCTTAATGCTTACCTGTGTTTTCTCTTTTATATATATATATATATAATTGTTTCTACTTTAGGCACAAGGCCAGCAATTACCCAGTGCATTACTGGTACTTTATTTTATCGACCCCGTGTGTGTGTGTGTGTGTGTGTGTAGCATACCCACTTTTACCATCACACAGCAAACAAGTAGATAGACAAATAGAAAGTCATTCATGCCATAATGTCTCAAGTAAGCTCCATGAGAGCTGCAATGTTCTGTAGAATGCTCAGCTACTTACACATTAGTTTGAGGGGCAGGCTGTTCCTATAACCAGACAACTACAACAGATGAAAACCTCACAAGTATATATAAACAAGAAGTGTAAGTGAACAGGTTAAAATTAACTTTGTTTCTTCATATTTGCTTGTATATATATTTCGGTGATAACCATTATGCAACAGCTATGACCTCAACAGACAGCTACAATTTAAACAGTAAAATATAAATATGGAATAAAGCTGTTATTTCGATTTTTTTTTTTTTTTTTTTTTTTTTTTTTTTAATATGTTCAGTGCTGACATTTGGTGGTGTTTTCTCAAGCTTTATTCCATATTTATGTTTTTCTGTTCAAATTCTAGCTGTTTGATGAGCTCATAGCTGTTGCATAATGGTTATCACCAAAATATATATAATAGCAACTATGAATAAACAAAGTTAATTTTAACCTGTTGACTTACACTTCTTGTTTATAAATATAATTGTTTTTACTTTTGGCACAAGGCCAGCAATTACCCAGTGCATTACTGGTACTTTATTTTATCGACCCCGTAAGGATGAAAGTCAAAGTTAACCCAGAGTAAACAGACCCACCTGCACACTTCATTGAGTGCTCTACCCTGCATACTGAAGTGTCGGTAATTAACCAACGCATACTTGAATTAATATTATATATAAAATAGTTTAGACAAGTTGATAACACACCCATATAAAACAAAGACTATTTCAAAGCTCAAATGTGAGTTTATAGTCCACAGCAAGATAGGTAGAAGACAGTTCAGAGTTTAATCCAATCGGTAAATATTAAAAAGATCCTAAGAGGTATAAATAAATGTACCAACAGTAAGGTCAACCTATTATAGGGGATTAATACGTCTTCAGTAACATCTTGGTTTAAGAATATTCCTAATAAAAATCAAGCTAAGTTTACTCAATTTGACTTCTACCATCTATTTTCCGTGTACTTTTCGATAGAGCTTTACACTTTACTCATAGATTCGGCTCAATAATTATGCATGCCAGAAAAAACACTACTGTATTTTAGCAACTCCACCTGGTTTAAAAAATCAAGCTCAGCTGACCCTTTCGGTTCTGGATGGGATCATATGACATCTGAGATTTGGTTGGATTATTTATCCTCCATACTCAAGGAGAAATTTTCAGAGCCTACCATTGGCCTATATCATGACAATGTCCTGGTTGTCTCCCATAATAACTATGGAAATGCCTTAGATAAGTTTCGCAAAGACCTAATAGAGACCTTTAAAGAATTAATTTTCCATATAACTAGATATTAACTTAACTAACGCAAATTTCTTAGATGTCAATTTAGATTTAGCAACAGGTACCTACAGACCCTACCATAAACCTAATAATGTCCCCCTCCCCCCAGTAGTATTTAAAAACCCGCTCCTAACATTAGGATGTCAACTTTAGCTTCCTCTAAAGAAATATTTGATAAGGCAGCCCATATTACAATAAAGTTGTTAGTGATAGTGGTTTCAGGGAGAAGATTACATATATGCCAAATAGTAACAATCAAAACTAAAAATAGAAATAGAAAAATCATCTACTTCATCCCACCCTACTCCCTCGCAGGGAAGACCAACTTAAGAAGAAACTAATAGATAAGCACTTCCCACCCCACAATAGTTATAGTAAAATATTTAACAGGCTGTCAGTGAAAGTTAGCTACTCTTGCAGCCCATCGATGCGGTCTAAAATAACACCCAGGTTGCTCATGTAGGAAAAAAGAATGCCTACAACAGAAATGCAACACAAGATCAATGGTCTTCAAAGCCACGATTGTAACAAATGTAAGCGGCCAACTGACTGCAAATGTAAGCTATGTGGGAATGGCACATGACTGCTTCAAACACACATTGTGTCATTTATACTTCAGCATCTAAAAAAAACTATGGCACTGGCTATCCTGGTATGGGAGTTTAAAGATATGAACGTACCACACAAGGTAGAATGGAGCTTCTTGGAGTAGATCAAGCCCTTTTATAATTTTAATTTAACGTGAAACATAAAAAAATCATTTAACATAAGCAAATTAAACTTACATACAACGTAAAATGCAGCATACAAATAATTCTAGTGAATAGCTTAGAATTTTGACAAACTCAAACTTTTAACTGTTTAATAGCAATTTTTTTTATTTATTTGGGACCTAAGCAACACAAAAATAGTGATTACAAGCCAGGAACAGAGAAAAATGTTTTTTTGTTACACGGTGTAATCAGTATTTGATGGATACACATCAAGATACACCATATTGACAAGAGTCATTCCCCCTGATTTTGGAATACTATTTAATTATCCGATTAACAATAATTGTTTCTACTTTTGGCACAAGGCCAGCAATTATCCCAGTGGTACTTTATTTTATCGACCTTGTAAGAATGAAAGGCAAAGTTGACCTCAGCGGGATTTGAACTCGGAGCATAAAGGGCCGTAACTCTTTGCTGTAAAGCATGGCGTCCGACCCTTTAAAGATACTGCCAATTCATCACCCTGATTAACAATAATTTTATCAAGAGTTATTCCCCTTGCATTGGGAAAACAAAAAGCTAATTAAAGCACAGGTTTATCCCCTTTGAATCTAACGAGATAGCGTTGGCTATCTTTGTTTACAGTTGCCCGAAAGATAGCGTCGCGTGTATCTACCCAAACTCACAATCAAGCATACATGCAGCGTTAGAAACCAGAGGTAGCAACATTTATATGTTGAAGACAAAAACGATAATATGATGTACTCTCCTGTCAATTCGACGACGTATGAGAGTTCAACAGTCTTTTCAGTTCCTTGTTTTATGTTTATACCTCAAATGCCACTTCACTCCAGCCGTTGATTTACACATCAATCCACATTTGGTGCAGGTGATAGGATATTCAACAGAGCAGGCTGGAATGCCTGATAAGACTTCACTTTGGTGTTAGATCTTATCTCACAGAGATGGGCTAAACGAGATTTCTCAAAGTTCTTTATACCTTCATGGCAGACGGTTCTCCATCTTTTACAGTTGGCAGACATGGCTTCAAACGAAGAAAGAGGTAAGTTGACAGACTTAAGATTGTACTTCAAGTGGTCCTTATATTGGGGGTAGTGGCCTGGCCACACTATGCACACCATCCTGGAGCTGACTGTACAGCAGTACCTTAGGTGTGTGGTCCTCAGACGTCCGTGGGAGATGACCAGTCCATCTAAGTTGGGATTGCATCAGAAATGACTCAAACCTAGTAATGTTGCACCTTGTGAACAGTTCGGCATTGGAGACTCTGTCAGAAAGTACATATCCACAGACGGAGTTAAGAAAGCATTTGTGGAAGACATCAAGCTTATGTATGTGAGTGTGGTAAAGTGTCCATGAATCTGAGTCATGAGTGTTGTCAGTACCACTGCATGATAAACTGAAACTTTTGGGTTGTTGGCGACTAAACCGGCAACCCCACCAAGCTTATTTGGTGAGGAGGGTGATTTTTGGACATCCTGCGGGACAAAAACAAAACTTGTTTAAAAAGGTGGAATAACTCATGAAAGTCAACGGCCTTCCAATACCTGAGGTGAGTTGTTCATTGGGTTTGTGGCAATATTCTGCACCAACCCTTTGTTATCAACAGGTCCAAGGAGTGTGGCTGGCCCTACACAAGCCTTCACCACTGTAAACAATTCTTTTGTGTAGGTAACACAACTCTACCCGTTCACTAACACAAAGCTCAATGGTAAGACAGCAAAGGTGATGGGGACAAGTAAAGGGTATTACTGGAAGTCCTTAGCTGGAGCTCTACACAGTGTTGATTATCAAGTGATGGCCATTGGTGCACAAAATATGAGTAATTTGTGCTGTTTGTGTCCTCTGATGGTGACAAAGTAGGTCTATTTAGACACAGCACTGCTTAACCTACACAAGGTGGGGACGATAAAAGGAGCCCTAAACAAATACTTACTCAATACTTTAATTTGGCAGTCAACCACCACTGTCTGGTTATCCAAATATGGGGTCAAAACAAAAGGAACTTAACTTTTGGTTCCTGGAATCTAAGAACACTCGAAGACAGTGACTCCAACTTGGAACAAAGAGCAGCCCTGTAATGTACTCAACAGATACAGTGTTGATATCTGTACAGTGAGACCTGACTGTCCCATCTGTAATGCACTCAACAGACACAGTGTTGATATCTGGGCAGTAAGACCTGACTGTCCCATCTGTAATGCACTCAACAGATACAGTGTTGATATCTGTACAGTAAGACCTGACTGTCCCATCTGTAATGCACTCAACAGATACAGTGTTGATATCTGGGTAGGGAGACCTGACTGCCTCATCTGTAATGCACTCAACAGATACAGTGTTGATATCTGTACAGTAAGACCTGACTGTCCCATCTGTAATGTACTCAACATAGTGTTGATATCTGTACAGTGAGACCTGACTGCCTCATCTGTAATGCACTCAACAGATACAGTGTTGATATCTGTACAGTAAGACCTGACTGTCCCATCTGTAATGCACTCAACAGATACAGTGTTGATATCTGGGCAGTAAGACCTGACTGTCCCATCTGCAATGCACTCAACAGATAGTGTTGATATGTGTACAGTGAGACCTGACTGTCCCATCTGTAATGTACTCAACAGATACAGTGTTGATATATGTACAGTGAGACCTGACTATCCCATCTGTAATGTACTCAATAGATACAGTATGGATATCTGTACAGTAAGACCAGACTGTCCCATCTGTAATGCACTCAACAGATACAGTATGGATATCTGTACAGTGAGACTCGACTGTCCCATCTGTAATGTACTCAACAGATACAGTGTTGATATCTGTACAGTGAGACCTGACTGTCTCATCTGTAATGTACTCAATAGATACAGTGTTGATATCTGTACAGTAAGACCTGACTGTCCCATCTGTAATGTACTCAATAGATACAGTGTTGATATCTGTACAGTAAGACCTGACTGTCCCATCTGTAATGTACTCAACAGATACAGTGTTGATATCTGTACAGTAAGACCTGACTGTTCCATCTGTAATGTACTCAACAGATACAGTGTTGATATCTGTACAGTGAGACCTGACTGTCCCATCTGTAATGCACTCAACAGATACAGTGTTGATATCTGTACAGTAAGACCTGACTGTCCCATCTGTAATGTACTCAACAGATAGTGTTGATATCTGTACAGTAAGACCTGACTGTCCCATCTGTAATGCACTCAACAAATACAGTGTTGATATCTGTACAGTAAGACCTGACTGTCCCATCTGTAATGCACTCAACAGATACAGTGTTGATATCTGTACAGTAAGACCTGACTGTCCCATCTGTAATGTACTCAACAGATACAGTGTTGATATCTGGGCAGTAAGACCTGACTGTCCCATCTGTAATGTACTCAACAGATACAGTGTTGATATCTGTACAGTAAGACCTGACTATCCCATCTGTAATGCACTCAACAGATACAGTGTTGATATCTGTACAGTGAGACCTGACTGTCCCATCTGTAATGCACTCAACAGATACAGTGTTGATATCTATACAGTGAGACCTGACTGTCCCATCTGTAATGCAGCCTCTTTGAACGCAGCCTCTTTGAACACTGTGTCTGTTAACGTCCGAGTCGATTCTCCTGGCTAGGAACAGAGTCCTATCCACTCCCATGTGGTGCATGTCATGCAATCCTTTCAGATCCAACTCGGTCAGCCAATACACGGCAGCTACCTCCTCTTCTACCTCCTCCGGCGCTTCCATCCAGTCTTTCTTCACCCTGGTTAAGACGTCACCCTATTTTTCTCTGAGGGCACGAAAACTACGCTCAGCCTCAGGTCGAACTCGGTGGCCAGCTCTCCTAGAGTTCCCAGGCGGCGCTTTATCAGCATCTCCGCCGCGCTTCTCGTTCGCACTCTCTTCTCACTGGTGAGCACTGATCTCACCCATCCGAGTACAGTAGCCGAGTCGGTGCGTATCTCGATGCTGCGCAGTCCCCACCTCAGGGCGAGGTTCACCCCTCTCAACACCGCGTTCAGTTCGGCCACATTGATGTGGTTGCAGTCGTCTTTCTTCCTAAGCCAGGCTGCATCCTCGACCTCAACACCTCCTATCTCCAATGTGACACCCAGCGCTATGCTGCTGGCATCGCACCATACGGTCCCGCTCTGCGATTTGGGAACATACCAGCGTCCCCGCACTGGGTCGTCGGCCTTCACCCTCTTCACGATCTCCTGCATCATGGCCACCGTCCTCTCTCCCACTCTGTCACTCCAAGTCACCGCTCCCGCTCGTCTCTTGACATAGCTGCATGCCGTCCGGAGCCACCCAGCGATCGGGTAGTGACCCACCAACTTTCCACACACTGAGAAAAGCTCCCGCCTACTCATACTTGGGCCCAGTTCTGGAACTTCATTCCCCTCTGGAATACTAACACGCCCGTCTTGACTCGCCGTAGCCTAAGTCCCAGCGCGGCTCCTCCCGCCAATGCTTCTGACGGCTTCGCAGTTAGTCCATACCCCTGTAAATGGCTCGTGACCTCCGCTGCCGACACCACAGACTTGTCCACTAGGATGTCGTCAATGTAGGAATTAGTGGCCTTCTTCATCTTGTCGGCCTTTCCCAGAATGGTCTTGAGGACCGCCGCCATGATCTTCGGTGCAGAGCTCAGCCCGAAACCGAGCCTGGTCAGGCAATATGTCCGGCCCTTATACCTGACCAGCTGATTCTGCCAGAGCTTCTCATCTATGTGTAATTGTAAGTATGCCGACTTTAGATCGATGATTGCGGGAGCCCCCATCATGCGTCTCCACTCACGCAGGGTTTCCCCACAGACATCCGTGACTTCGCCACCCATGTGGCATGACACGTGCTCATTCAGCTCCCGAAAGTCCAGTACGGGCCTCGCCTTGTTCTTCGTGGGCTGCGCCACCGCCATTAACGGCAATACTCCGCACTTCACCTCCTCTTTCCAGGGAATCAGTATGCCCTCTTCAATCCATCTCTCTACCTCTCGCTCGAACTCGCTCCTAATGTCTCCCTTCAATGTGTGTTGATAGCAGCTGACTTTGGTCTTCAGTGTTGGTGGTTCTCCCTTCCAGTACCACTCAACAACCCATCGCTGCCCATCGAACACGGCCTTGAAGTCTTTGTCATGCTCATGCACAGTGTAAGTAGGGTATTTCTCCTCGTGGGCCTTCTGGTTTTCCTGTTGCGTACTCACAGCGCATACCGATGCGGCACTGCCAAATGACACCCGACGTTGTTCACTGTGATGCCTCCTAGACGGCCAATTGCGTCCATACCCATAACTACGCTGATCCCATCCACCACATATTTTCTTTCCCCGTACCGCCATCTCCACCTTGCTGCGACCTCGGCATTCAATTTTCCTACCGTCGACTGCCCTTACGCTGCTCTTCCCTCTCCACCTCTGCGCCACCCCCGCAGTCACCAGTGTCGTCGACAGCCCATGTCCACGAGGGCTCGCTGTGGCTTTCCCCTCACGAAGACTTTCACCACGGGCAGCGCCTCTACTCGTAAGGGGCAACTACCGGCGCAGTAGTTCCCCTTGGATCGTTTCCCTGGTCGCAGCTAGTAGCGATGTGGCCTGGTCGCTTACACCGGTAGCATATTTTTTCCGGCCTTGACTCTCTATAGTCTCTCGCCATGTGCGGGCCCTGGCACCTAAAACAGCGACCTCTAAACGTTCGCGGGCGACCGCGTGCCGTGGTTGCTTCCCTTTCACCATTTCGCTGCCGGCTGCCTTGGGCCTCTGTCATTGCTATCGCCGCGACACTCTTCTTGGCATCTTCTGCTATGATGCAGGCTTGCTCCACCAGTGGATGCATCTCTATTTCCTTGTAACCCGGGACTTGCTGCAGTTTCACCGCTATGTCGTCTGGAAATCCATTTATGAACGCCAACCGCATCGTGCTTTCGCATTCCACCTGATATCCAGCCAACATGGCCAATCGCCGTATTTCCACTGCGAAAATGTCAACGCGTTCACCGTTCCATCTAATCCTTGCCAGCCTAGCAAGAGCGGCTAAAGGTCCTTCCGCGAACGCTTTCATCATGCGCCTCTCAATCTTTTGCGAATCTCTTTGGCTGTGTTCATCCAACTCTAGGAAGAGTGCCAACGCATCCCCTTCAAGGTACAGTGCCATGAGGCCAGCCACATCTTCTATCTTCTGTAAGCTTGCGACCAACCGGACTTTTCGCAGCCAAGCGACAACATCGCCTTCACCGGTAAATGCTCTAATCGCTTCTCCGCTTATTCGTAATCTCGTCGCCATATCCTAATTTCATCTTGCGGTAAGGAATAAAAAACAACAGACTCCTCTCTGTTTTTCCAGTAGCTTTGTTTTCAAGAAAATTCTTTTTTTTTTTTTTTTTTTTTGATCAATTCAGATCTCAGTATCCAGTGCCGAAATAGCTTGTGGTTAGAAAAAGCTACTTCACTTACCGCTTTCGCTGGCACCGCGAATCCAATGGCTGGTTTCTCCACTCCCACGTGCATACAATCCAACTCGTTAACTGGGAGCTCCAAGACTGACGTCCACCACGTTCGCTGACCACCCTAGAGAGAGACAGACCTGCTGGCCCTTCCAGTCGAGCACCCTTCCGGTCGAGCACTCACCAGCCTCCGGCCACCACACACCACACCATACCCACAATGCACTCAACAGATACAGTGTTGATATCTGTACAGTAACACCTGACTGTCCCATCTGTAATGCACTCAACAGATACAGTGTTGATATCTGTACAGTAACACCTGACTATCCCATCTGTAATGCACTCAACAGATAGTGTTGATATCTGTACAGTAAGACCTGACTGTCCCATCTGTAATGTACTCAACAGATACAGTGTTGATATCTGTACAGTGAGACCTGACTGTCCCATCTGTAATGTACTCCACAGATACAGTGTTGATATCTGTACAGTGAGCCTGACTGCCCCATCTGTAATGCACTCAACAGATAGTGTTGATATCTGTACAGTAAGACCTGACAGTCCCATCTGTAATGTACTCAACAGATACAGTGTTGATATCTGTACAGTAAGACCTGACTGTCCCATCTGTAATGTACTCAACAGATACAGTGTTGATATCTGTACAGTGAGACCTGACTGTCCCATCTGTAATGCACTCAACAGATACAGTGTTGATATCTGTACAGTAAGACCTGACTGTGCCATCTGTGATGTACTCAACAGATACAGTGTTGATATCTGTACAGTAAGACCTGACTGTCCCATCTGTAATGTATTCAACAGATACAGTGTTGATATCTGTACAGTAAGACCTGACTGTGCCATCTGTGATGTACTCAACAGATACAGTGTTGATATGTGTACAGTGAGACCTGACTGTCCCATCTGTAATGTACTCAACAGATACAGTGTTGATATCTGTACAGTAAGACCTGACTGTGCCATCTGTGATGTACTCAACAGATACAGTGTTGATATCTGTACAGTAAGACCTGACTGTCCCATCTGTAATGTATTCAACAGATACAGTGTTGATATCTGTACAGTGAGACCTGACTGTCCCATCTGTGATGTACTCAACAGATACAGTGTTGATATCTGTACAGTGAGACCTGACTGTCCCATCTGTAATGTACTCAACAGATACGATGTTGATATCTGTACAGTGAGACCTGACTGTCCCATCTGTAATATACTCAACAGATACAGTGTTGATATCTGTACAGTGAGACCTGACTGTCCCATCTGTAATATACTCAACAGATACAGTGTTGATATCTGTGCAGTAAGACCTGACTGTCCCATCTGTAATGCACTCAACAGATACAGTATAATATCTGTACAGTGAGACCTGACTGTCCCATCTGTAATATACTCAACGGATACAGTGTTGATATCTGGGTAGGGAGACCTGACTGTCCCATCTGTAATGCACTCAACAGATACAGTGTTGATATCTGTACAGTAAGACCTGACTGTCCCATCTGTAATGTACTCAACAGATACAGTGTTGATATCTGTACAGTAAGACCCGACTGTCCCATCTGTAATGCACTCAACAGATAGTGTTGATATCTGTACAGTAAGACCTGACTGTCCCATCTGCAATGCACTCAACAGATACAGTGTTGATATCTGGGCAGTGAGACCTAACTGTCCCATCTGTAATGTACTCAACAGATACAGTGTTGATATCTGTACAGTGAGACCTGACTGTGCCATCTGTGATGTACTCAACAGATACAGTGTTGATATCTGGGTAGGGAGACCTGACTGTCCCATCTGTAATGCACTCAACAGATACAGTGTTGATATCTGTACAGTGAGACCTGACTGTCCCATCTGTAATTAACTCAACAGATACAGTGTTGATATCTGTACAGTAAGACCTGACTGTCCCATCTGTAATATACTCAACAGATACAGTGTTGATATCTGTACAGTGAGACCTGACTGTCCCATCTGTAATATACTCAACAGATACAGTGTTGATATCTGGGTAGTGAGACCTGACTGTATCATCTGTAATGCACTCAACAGATACAGTGTTGATATATGTACAGTAAGACCTGACTGTCCCATCTGTAATGTACTCAACAGATACAGTGTTGATATCTGTACAGTGAGGCCTGACTGTCCCATCTGTAATGCACTCAACAGATACAGTGTTGTATCTGTACAATGAGACCTGACTGTCTCATCTGTAATGTACTCAATAGATACAGTGTTGATATCTGTACAGTGAGACCTGACTCCCATCTGTAATGTACTCAACAGATAGTGTTGATATCTGTACAGTAAGACCTGACTGTGCCATCTGTAATTAACTCAACAGATACAGTGTTGATATCTGTACAGTGAGACCTGACTGTCCCATCTGTAATGTACTCAACAGATACAGTGTTGATATCTGTACAGTGAGACCTGACTGTCCCATCTGTAATGTACTCAACAGATACAGTGTTGATATCTGTACAGTAACACCTGACTGTCCCATCTGTAATGCACTCAACAGATACAGTGTTGATATCTGTACAGTAAGACCTGACTGTATCATCTGTAATGCACTCAACAGATACAGTGTTGATATCTGTACAGTGAGACCTGACTGTCCCATCTGTAATATACTCAACAGATACAGTGTTGATATCTGGGTAGTGAGACCTGACTGTATCATCTGTAATGCACTCAACAGATACAGTGTTGATATATGTACAGTAAGACCAGACTGTCCCATCTGTAATGTACTCAACAGATACAGTGTTAATATCTGTACAGTAAGACCTGACTGTTCCATCTGTAATGTACTCAACAGATACAGTGTTGATATCTGTACAGTGAGACCTGACTGTCCCATCTGTAATGCACTCAACAGATACAGTGTTGATATCTGTACAGTGAGACCTGACTGTCCCATCTGTAATATACTCAACGGATACAGTGTTGATATCTGGGTAGGGAGACCTGACTGTCCCATCTGTAATGCACTCAACAGATACAGTGTTGATATCTGTACAGTAAGACCTGACTGTCCCATCTGTAATGTACTCAACAGATACAGTGTTGATATCTGTACAGTAAGACCCGACTGTCCCATCTGTAATGCACTCAACAGATAGTGTTGATATCTGTACAGTAAGACCTGACTGTCCCATCTGTAATGCACTCAACAGATACAGTGTTGATATCTGGGCAGTGAGACCTAACTGTCCCATCTGTAATGTACTCCACAGATACAGTGTTGATATCTGTACAGTGAGACCTGACTGTGCCATCTGTGATGTACTCAACAGATACAGTGTTGATATCTGGGTAGGGAGACCTGACTGTCCCATCTGTAATGCACTCAACAGATACAGTGTTGATATCTGTACAGTGAGACCTGACTGTCCCATCTGTAATTAACTCAACAGATACAGTGTTGATATCTGTACAGTAAGACCTGACTGTCCCATCTGTAATATACTCAACAGATACAGTGTTGATATCTGTACAGTGAGACCTGACTGTCCCATCTGTAATTAACTCAACAGATACAGTGTTGATATCTGTACAGTAAGACCTGACTGTCCCATCTGTAATGTATTCAACAGATACAGTGTTGATATCTATACAGTAAGACCTGACTGTGCCATCTGTGATGTACTCAACAGATACAGTGTTGATATCTGTACAGTGAGACCTGACTGTCCCATCTGTAATGTACTCAACAGATACAGTGTTGATATCTGTACAGTAAGACCTGACTGTGCCATCTGTGATGTACTCAACAGATACAGTGTTGATATCTGTACAGTAAGACCTGACTGTCCCATCTGTAATGTATTCAACAGATACAGTGTTGATATCTGTACAGTGAGACCTGACTGTCCCATCTGTGATGTACTCAACAGATACAGTGTTGATATCTGTACAGTGAGACCTGACTGTCCCATCTGTAATGTACTCAACAGATACGATGTTGATATCTGTACAGTGAGACCTGACTGTCCCATCTGTAATATACTCAACAGATACAGTGTTGATATCTGTACAGTGAGACCTGACTGTCCCATCTGTAATATACTCAACAGATACAGTGTTGATATCTGTGCAGTAAGACCTGACTGTCCCATCTGTAATGCACTCAACAGATACAGTGTTGATATCTGTACAGTGAGACCTGACTGTCCCATCTGTAATATACTCAACGGATACAGTGTTGATATCTGGGTAGGGAGACCTGACTGTCCCATCTGTAATGCACTCAACAGATACAGTGTTGATATCTGTACAGTAAGACCTGACTGTCCCATCTGTAATGTACTCAACAGATACAGTGTTGATATCTGTACAGTAAGACCCGACTGTCCCATCTGTAATGCACTCAACAGATAGTGTTGATATCTGTACAGTAAGACCTGACTGTCCCATCTGCAATGCACTCAACAGATACAGTGTTGATATCTGGGCAGTGAGACCTAACTGTCCCATCTGTAATGTACTCAACAGATACAGTGTTGATATCTGTACAGTGAGACCTGACTGTGCCATCTGTGATGTACTCAACAGATACAGTGTTGATATCTGGGTAGGGAGACCTGACTGTCCCATCTGTAATGCACTCAACAGATACAGTGTTGATATCTGTACAGTGAGACCTGACTGTCCCATCTGTAATTAACTCAACAGATACAGTGTTGATATCTGTACAGTAAGACCTGACTGTCCCATCTGTAATATACTCAACAGATACAGTGTTGATATCTGTACAGTGAGACCTGACTGTCCCATCTGTAATATACTCAACAGATACAGTGTTGATATCTGGGTAGTGAGACCTGACTGTATCATCTGTAATGCACTCAACAGATACAGTGTTGATATATGTACAGTAAGACCTGACTGTCCCATCTGTAATGTACTCAACAGATACAGTGTTGATATCTGTACAGTGAGGCCTGACTGTCCCATCTGTAATGCACTCAACAGATACAGTGTTGTATCTGTACAATGAGACCTGACTGTCTCATCTGTAATATACTCAATAGATACAGTGTTGATATCTGTACAGTGAGACCTGACTCCCATCTGTAATGTACTCAACAGATAGTGTTGATATCTTTACAGTCAGACCTGACCGTCCCATCTGTAATGTACTCAACAGATACAGTGTTGATATCTGTACAGTGAGACCTGACTGTCCCATCTGTAATATACTCAACAGATACAGTATTGATATCTGGGTAGGGAGACCTGACTGTCCCATCTGTAATGCACTCAATAGATAGTGTTGATATCTGTACAGTAAGACCTGACTGTCCCATCTGTAATGCACTCAATAGATACAGTGTTGATATCTGTACAGTAAGACCTGACTGTGCCATCTGTAATTAACTCAACAGATACAGTGTTGATATCTGTACAGTGAGACCTGACTGTCCCATCTGTAATGTACTCAACAGATACAGTGTTGATATCTGTACAGTGAGACCTGACTGTCCCATCTGTAATGTACTCAACAGATACAGTGTTGATATCTGTACAGTAACACCTGACTGTCCCATCTGTAATGCACTCAACAGATACAGTGTTGATATCTGTACAGTAAGACCTGACTGTATCATCTGTAATGCACTCAACAGATACAGTGTTGATATCTGTACAGTGAGACCTGACTGTCCCATCTGTAATATACTCAACAGATACAGTGTTGATATCTGGGTAGGGAGACCTGACTGTGCCATCTGTGATGTACTCAACAGATACAGTGTTGATATCTGGGTAGGGAGACCTGACTGTCCCATCTGTAATGCACTCAACAGATACAGTGTTGATATCTGTACAGTGAGACCTGACTGTCCCATCTGTAATTAACTCAACAGATACAGTGTTGATATCTGTACAGTAAGACCTGACTGTCCCATCTGTAATATACTCAACAGATACAGTGTTGATATCTGTACAGTGAGACCTGACTGTCCCATCTGTAATTAACTCAACAGATACAGTGTTGATATCTGTACAGTAAGACCTGACTGTCCCATCTGTAATATACTCAACAGATACAGTGTTGATATCTGTACAGTGAGACCTGACTGTCCCATCTGTAATATACTCAACAGATACAGTGTTGATATCTGTACAGTGAGACCTGACTGTCCCATCTGTAATATACTCAACAGATACAGTGTTGATATCTGGGTAGTGAGACCTGACTGTATCATCTGTAATGCACTCAACAGATACAGTGTTGATATATGTACAGTAAGACCTGACTGTCCCATCTGTAATGTACTCAACAGATACAGTGTTGATATCTGTACAGTGAGGCCTGACTGTCCCATCTGTAATGCACTCAACAGATACAGTGTTGTATCTGTACAGTGAGACCTGACTGTCTCATCTGTAATGTACTCAATAGATACAGTGTTGATACCTGTACAGTGAGACCTGACTCCCATCTGTAATGTACTCAACAGATAGTATTGATATCTTTACAGTCAGACCTGACCGTCCCATCTGTAATGTACTCAACAGATACAGTGTTGATATCTGTACAGTGAGACCTGACTGTCCCATCTGTAATATACTCAACAGATACAGTGTTGATATCTGGGTAGGGAGACCTGACTGTCCCATCTGTAATGCACTCAACAGATAGTGTTGATATCTGTACAGTAAGACCTGACTGTCCCATCTGTAATGCACTCAATAGATACAGTGTTGATATCTGTACAGTGAGACCTGACTGTCCCATCTGTAATTAACTCAACAGATACAGTGTTGATATCTGTACAGTGAGACCTGACTGTCCCATCTGTAATGTACTCAACAGATACAGTGTTGATATCTGTACAGTAACACCTGACTGTCCCATCTGTAATGCACTCAACAGATACAGTGTTGATATCTGTACAGTAAGACCTGACTGTATCATCTGTAATGCACTCAACAGATACAGTGTTGATATCTGTACAGTGAGACCTGACTGTCCCATCTGTAATATACTCAACAGATACAGTGTTGATATCTGGGTAGTGAGACCTGACTGTATCATCTGTAATGCACTCAACAGATACAGTGTTGATATATGTACAGTAAGACCTGACTGTCCCATCTGTAATGTACTCAACAGATACAGTGTTGATATCTGTACAGTAAGACCTGACTGTTCCATCTGTAATGTACTCAACAGATACAGTGTTGATATCTGTACAGTGAGACCTGACTGTCCCATCTGTAATGCACTCAACAGATACAGTGTTGATATCTGTACAGTGAGACCTGACTGTCCCATCTGTAATGCACTCAACAGATACAGTGTTGATACCTGTACAGTAAGACCTGACTGTCCCATCTGTAATGCACTCAACAGATACAGTGTTGATATCTGTACAGTGAGACCTGACTGTCCCATCTGTAATGCACTCAACAGATAGTGTTGATATCTGTACAGTAAGACCTGACTGTCCCATCTGTAATGTACTCAACAGATAGTGTTGATATCTTTACAGTGAGACCTGACCGTCCCATCTGTAATGCACTCAACAGATACAGTGTTGATATCTGTTCAGTGAGACCTGACTGTCCCATCTGTAATGCACTCAACAGATAGTGTTGATATCTGTACAGTAAGACCTGACTGTCCCATCTGTAATGCACTCAATAGATACAGTGTTGATATCTTTACAGTAAGACCTGACTGTCCCATCTGTAATGCACTCAACAGATACAGTGTTGATATCTTTACAGTAAGACCTGACTGTCCCATCTGTAACGTAATCAACAGATACAGTGTTGATATCTGTACAGTAACACCTGACTGTCCCATCTGTAATGTACTCAACAGATACAGTGTTGATATCTGTACAGTGAGACCTGACTGTCCCATCTGTAATGTACTCAACAGATACAGTGTTGATATCTGTACAGTGAGACCTGACTGTCCCATCTGTAATGCACTCAACAGATACAGTGTTGATATCTGTACAGTGAGACCCGACTGTCCCATCTGTAATGCACTCAACAGATACAGTGTTGATATCTGTACAGTGAGACCTGACCGTCCAATCTGTAACGTACTCAACAGATACAGTGTTGATATATGTACAGTAAGACCCGACTGTCCCATCTGTAATGCACTCAACAGATACAGTGTTGATATCTGTACAGTAACACCTGACTGTCCCATCTGTAATGCACTCAACAGATAGTGTTGATATCTTTACAGTAAGACCTGACTGTGCCATCTGTAATGTACTCAACAGATACAGTGTTGATATCCATACAGTAAGACTTGACTGTGCCATCTGTAATGCACTCAACAGATACAGTGTTGATATCTGTACAGTAAGACCTGACTGTGCCATCTGTAATGCACTCAACAGATACAGTGTTGATATCTGTACAGTAAGACCTGACTGTCCCATCTGTAGTGTACTCAACAGATACAGTGTTGATATCTTTACAGTGAGACCTGACTGTCCCATCTGTAATGTACTCAACAGATACAGTGTTGATATCTTTACAGTGAGACCCGACTGTCCCATCTGTAGTGAACTCAACAGATACAGTGTTGATATCTTTACAGTGAGACCTGACTGTCCCGTCTGTAATGCACCCAACAGATACAGTGTTGATATCTTTACAGTGAGACCTGACTGTCCCATGTGTAATGTACTCAACAGATACAGTGTTGATATCTGTACAGTAAGACCTGACTGTGCCATCTGTAATGCACTCAACAGATACAGTGTTGATATGTGTACAGTGAGACCTGACCGTCCGATCTGTAATGTACTCAACAGATACAGTGTTGATATATGTACAGTAAGACCCGACTGTCCCATCTGTAATGCACTCAACAGATACAGTGTTGATATCTGTACACTGAGACTTGACTGTCCCATCTGTAATGTACTCAACAGATACAGTGTTGATATCTGTACAGTGAGACCTGACCGTCCGATCTGTAATGTACTCAACAGATACAGTGTTGATATATGTACAGTAAGACCTGACTGTCCCATCTGTAATACACTCAACAGATACAGTGTAGATATCTGTACAGTAAGACCCGACTGTCCCATCTGTAATGCACTCAACAGATACAGTGTTGATATCTGTACAGTAACACCTGACTGTTCCATCTGTAATGCACTCAATAGATACAGTGTTGATATCTGTACAGTAAGACCTGACTGTCCCATCTGTAATTAACTCAACAGATACAGTTTTGATATCTGTACAGTGAGACCTGACTGTCCCATCTGTAATGTACTCAACAGATACAGTGTTGATATCTGTACAGTGAGACCTGACTGTCCCATCTGTAATGTACTCAACAGATACAGTGTTGATATCTGTACAGTAACACCTGACTGTCCCATCTGTAATGCACTCAACAGATACAGTGTTGATATCTGTACAGTAAGACCTGACTGTATCATCTGTAATGCACTCAACAGATACAGTGTTGATATCTGTACAGTGAGACCTGACTGTCCCATCTGTAATATACTCAACAGATACAGTGTTGATATCTGGGTAGTGAGACCTGACTGTATCATCTGTAATGCACTCAACAGATACAGTGTTGATATCTGTACAGTGAGACCTGACTGTCCCATCTGTAATGCACTCAACAGATACAGTGTTGATACCTGTACAGTAAGACCTGACTGTCCCATCTGTAATGCACTCAACAGATACAGTGTTGATATCTGTACAGTGAGACCTGACTGTCCCATCTGTAATGCACTCAACAGATAGTGTTGATATCTGTACAGTGAGACCTGACTGTCCCATCTGTAATGCACTCAACAGATAGTGTTGATATCTGTACAGTAAGACCTGACTGTCCCATCTGTAATGTACTCAACAGATAGTGTTGATATCTTTACAGTGAGACCTGACCGTCCCATCTGTAATGCACTCAACAGATACAGTGTTGATATCTGTTCAGTGAGACCTGACTGTCCCATCTGTAATGCACTCAACAGATAGTGTTGATATCTGTACAGTAAGACCTGACTGTCCCATCTGTAATGCACTCAATAGATACAGTGTTGATATCTTTACAGTAAGACCTGACTGTCCCATCTGTAATGCACTCAACAGATACAGTGTTGATATCTTTACAGTAAGACCTGACTGTCCCATCTGTAACGTAATCAACAGATACAGTGTTGATATCTGTACAGTAACACCTGACTGTCCCATCTGTAATGTACTCAACAGATACAGTGTTGATATCTGTACAGTGAGACCTGACTGTCCCATCTGTAATGTACTCAACAGATACAGTGTTGATATCTGTACAGTGAGACCTGACTGTCCCATCTGTAATGCACTCAACAGATACAGTGTTGATATCTGTACAGTGAGACCCGACTGTCCCATCTGTAATGCACTCAACAGATACAGTGTTGATATCTGTACAGTGAGACCTGACCGTCCAATCTGTAACGTACTCAACAGATACAGTGTTGATATATGTACAGTAAGACCCGACTGTCCCATCTGTAATGCACTCAACAGATACAGTGTTGATATCTGTACAGTAACACCTGACTGTCCCATCTGTAATGCACTCAACAGATAGTGTTGATATCTTTACAGTAAGACCTGACTGTGCCATCTGTAATGTACTCAACAGATACAGTGTTGATATCCATACAGTAAGACTTGACTGTGCCATCTGTAATGCACTCAACAGATACAGTGTTGATATCTGTACAGTAAGACCTGACTGTGCCATCTGTAATGCACTCAACAGATACAGTGTTGATATCTGTACAGTAAGACCTGACTGTCCCATCTGTAGTGTACTCAACAGATACAGTGTTGATATCTTTACAGTGAGACCTGACTGTCCCATCTGTAATGTACTCAACAGATACAGTGTTGATATCTTTACAGTGAGACCCGACTGTCCCATCTGTAGTGAACTCAACAGATACAGTGTTGATATCTTTACAGTGAGACCTGACTGTCCCGTCTGTAATGCACCCAACAGATACAGTGTTGATATCTTTACAGTGAGACCTGACTGTCCCATGTGTAATGTACTCAACAGATACAGTGTTGATATCTGTACAGTAAGACCTGACTGTGCCATCTGTAATGCACTCAACAGATACAGTGTTGATATGTGTACAGTGAGACCTGACCGTCCGATCTGTAATGTACTCAACAGATACAGTGTTGATATATGTACAGTAAGACCCGACTGTCCCATCTGTAATGCACTCAACAGATACAGTGTTGATATCTGTACACTGAGACTTGACTGTCCCATCTGTAATGTACTCAACAGATACAGTGTTGATATCTGTACAGTGAGACCTGACCGTCCGATCTGTAATGTACTCAACAGATACAGTGTTGATATATGTACAGTAAGACCTGACTGTCCCATCTGTAATACACTCAACAGATACAGTGTAGATATCTGTACAGTAAGACCCGACTGTCCCATCTGTAATGCACTCAACAGATACAGTGTTGATATCTGTACAGTAACACCTGACTGTTCCATCTGTAATGCACTCAACAGATAGTGTTGATATCTGTACAGTAAGACCTGACTGTCCCATCTGTAATGCACTCAATAGATACAGTGTTGATATCTGTACAGTAAGACCTGACTGTCCCATCTGTAATTAACTCAACAGATACAGTTTTGATATCTGTACAGTGAGACCTGACTGTCCCATCTGTAATGTACTCAACAGATACAGTGTTGATATCTGTACAGTGAGACCTGACTGTCCCATCTGTAATGTACTCAACAGATACAGTGTTGATATCTGTACAGTAACACCTGACTGTCCCATCTGTAATGCACTCAACAGATACAGTGTTGATATCTGTACAGTAAGACCTGACTGTATCATCTGTAATG
This sequence comes from Eledone cirrhosa, assembly GCA_964016885.1. Classification (NCBI taxonomy): domain Eukaryota; kingdom Metazoa; phylum Mollusca; class Cephalopoda; order Octopoda; family Eledonidae; genus Eledone; species Eledone cirrhosa. The sequence goes on from OZ024744.1 coordinate 107,566,443, forward strand.
CACTCAACAGATACAGTGTTGATATCTGTACAGTGAGACCTGACTGTCCCATCTGTAATATACTCAACAGATACAGTGTTGATATCTGGGTAGTGAGACCTGACTGTATCATCTGTAATGCACTCAACAGATACAGTGTTGATATATGTACAGTAAGACCTGACTGTCCCATCTGTAATGTACTCAACAGATACAGTGTTGATATCTGTACAGTAAGACCTGACTGTTCCATCTGTAATGTACTCAACAGATACAGTGTTGATATCTGTACAGTGAGACCTGACTGTCCCATCTGTAATGCACTCAACAGATACAGTGTTGATATCTGTACAGTGAGACCTGACTGTCCCATCTGTAATGCACTCAACAGATACAGTGTTGATACCTGTACAGTAAGACCTGACTGTCCCATCTGTAATGCACTCAACAGATACAGTGTTGATATCTGTACAGTGAGACCTGACTGTCCCATCTGTAATGCACTCAACAGATAGTGTTGATATCTGTACAGTGAGACCTGACTGTCCCATCTGTAATGCACTCAACAGATAGTGTTGATATCTGTACAGTAAGACCTGACTGTCCCATCTGTAATGTACTCAACAGATAGTGTTGATATCTTTACAGTGAGACCTGACCGTCCCATCTGTAATGCACTCAACAGATACAGTGTTGATATCTGTTCAGTGAGACCTGACTGTCCCATCTGTAATGCACTCAACAGATAGTGTTGATATCTGTACAGTAAGACCTGACTGTCCCATCTGTAATGCACTCAATAGATACAGTGTTGATATCTTTACAGTAAGACCTGACTGTCCCATCTGTAATGCACTCAACAGATACAGTGTTGATATCTTTACAGTAAGACCTGACTGTCCCATCTGTAACGTAATCAACAGATACAGTGTTGATATCTGTACAGTAACACCTGACTGTTCCATCTGTAATGCACTCAACAGATAGTGTTGATATCTTTACAGTAAGACGTGACTGAGCCATCTGTAATGTACTCAACAGACACAGTGTTGATATCTGTACAGTAAGACCTGACTGTGCCATCTGTAATGCACTCAACAGATACAGTGTTGATATGTGTACAGTGAGACCTGACCGTCCGATCTGTAATGTACTCAACAGATACAGTGTTGATATATGTACAGTAAGACCCGACTGTCCCATCTGTAATGCACTCAACAGATACAGTGTTGATATCTGTACACTGAGACTTGACTGTCCCATCTGTAATGTACTCAACAGATACAGTGTTGATATCTGTACAGTGAGACCTGACCGTCCGATCTGTAATGTACTCAACAGATACAGTGTTGATATATGTACAGTAAGACCTGACTGTCCCATCTGTAATGCACTCAACAGATACAGTGTTGATATCTGTACAGTAAGACCCGACTGTCCCATCTGTAATGCACTCAACAGATACAGTGTTGATATCTGTACAGTAACACCTGACTGTTCCATCTGTAATGCACTCAACAGATAGTGTTGATATCTTTACAGTAAGACCTGACTGAGCCATCTGTAATGCACTCAACAGATACAGTGTTGATATCTGTACAGTAAGACCTGACCGTCCCATCTGTAATGTACTCAACAGATACAGTGTTGATATCTGTACAGTGAGACCTGACTGTCCCATCTGTAATATACTCAACAGATACAGTGTTGATATCTGGGTAGGGAGACCTGACTGTCCCATCTGTAATGCACTCAACAGATAGTGTTGATATCTGTACAGTAAGACCTGACTGTCCCATCTGTAATGCATTCAATAGATACAGTGTTGATATCTGTACAGTAAGACCTGACTGTCCCATCTGTAATTAACTCAACAGATACAGTGTTGATATCTGTACAGTGAGACCTGACTGTCCCATCTGTAATGTATTCAACAGATACAGTGTTGATATCTGTACAGTGAGACCTGACTGTCCCATCTGTAATGTACTCAACAGATACAGTGTTGATATCTGTACAGTAACACCTGACTGTCCCATCTGTAATGCACTCAACAGATACAGTGTTGATATCTGTACAGTAAGACCTGACTGTATCATCTGTAATGCACTCAACAGATACAGTGTTGATATCTGTACAGTGAGACCTGACTGTCCCATCTGTAATATACTCAACAGATACAGTGTTGATATCTGGGTAGTGAGACCTGACTGTATCATCTGTAATGCACTCAACAGATACAGTGTTGATATATGTACAGTAAGACCTGACTGTCCCATCTGTAATGTACTCAACAGATACAGTGTTGATATCTGTACAGTAAGACCTGACTGTTCCATCTGTAATGTACTCAACAGATACAGTGTTGATATCTGTACAGTGAGACCTGACTGTCCCATCTGTAATTCACTCAACAGATACAGTGTTGATATCTGTACAGTGAGACCTGACTGTCCCATCTGTAATGCACTCAACAGATACAGTGTTGATACCTGTACAGTAAGACCTGACTGTCCCATCTGTAATGCACTCAACAGATACAGTGTTGATATCTGTACAGTGAGACCTGACTGTCCCATCTGTAATGCACTCAACAGATAGTGTTGATATCTGTACAGTGAGACCTGACTGTCCCATCTGTAATGCACTCAACAGATAGTGTTGATATCTGTACAGTAAGACCTGACTGTCCCATCTGTAATGTACTCAACAGATAGTGTTGATATCTTTACAGTGAGACCTGACCGTCCCATCTGTAATGCACTCAACAGATACAGTGTTGATATCTGTTCAGTGAGACCTGACTGTCCCATCTGTAATGCACTCAACAGATAGTGTTGATATCTGTACAGTAAGACCTGACTGTCCCATCTGTAATGCACTCAATAGATACAGTGTTGATATCTTTACAGTAAGACCTGACTGTCCCATCTGTAATGCACTCAACAGATACAGTGTTGATATCTTTACAGTAAGACCTGACTGTCCCATCTGTAACGTAATCAACAGATACAGTGTTGATATCTGTACAGTAACACCTGACTGTCCCATCTGTAATGTACTCAACAGATACAGTGTTGATATCTGTACAGTGAGACCTGACTGTCCCATCTGTAATGTACTCAGCAGATACAGTGTTGATATCTGTACAGTGAGACCTGACTGTCCCATCTGTAATGCACTCAACAGATACAGTGTTGATATCTGTACAGTGAGACCCGACTGTCCCATCTGTAATGCACTCAACAGATACAGTGTTGATATCTGTACAGTGAGACCTGACCGTCCAATCTGTAACGTACTCAACAGATACAGTGTTGATATATGTACAGTAAGACCCGACTGTCCCATCTGTAATGCACTCAACAGATACAGTGTTGATATCTGTACAGTAACACCTGACTGTCCCATCTGTAATGCACTCAACAGATAGTGTTGATATCTTTACAGTAAGACCTGACTGTGCCATCTGTAATGTACTCAACAGATACAGTGTTGATATCCGTACAGTAAGACTTGACTGTGCCATCTGTAATGCACTCAACAGATACAGTGTTGATATCTGTACAGTAAGACCTGACTGTCCCATCTGTAGTGTACTCAACAGATACAGTGTTGATATCTTTACAGTGAGACCTGACTGTCCCATCTGTAATGTACTCAACAGATACAGTGTTGATATCTTTACAGTGAGACCCGACAGTCCCATCTGTAGTGAACTCAACAGATACAGTGTTGATATCTTTACAGTGAGACCTGACTGTCCCGTCTGTAATGCACCCAACAGATACAGTGTTGATATCTTTACAGTGAGACCTGACTGTCCCATGTGTAATGTACTCAACAGATACAGTGTTGATATCTGTACAGTAAGACCTGACTGTGCCATCTGTAATGCACTCAACAGATACAGTGTTGATATGTGTACAGTGAGACCTGACCGTCCGATCTGTAATGTACTCAACAGATACAGTGTTGATATATGTACAGTAAGACCCGACTGTCCCATCTGTAATGCACTCAACAGATACAGTGTTGATATCTGTACACTGAGACTTGACTGTCCCATCTGTAATGTACTCAACAGATACAGTGTTGATATCTGTACAGTGAGACCTGACCGTCCGATCTGTAATGTACTCAACAGATACAGTGTTGATATATGTACAGTAAGACCTGACTGTCCCATCTGTAATGCACTCAACAGATACAGTGTTGATATCTGTACAGTAAGACCCGACTGTCCCATCTGTAATGCACTCAACAGATACAGTGTTGATATCTGTACAGTAACACCTGACTGTTCCATCTGTAATGCACTCAACAGATAGTGTTGATATCTTTACAGTAAGACCTGACTGAGCCATCTGTAATGCACTCAACAGATACAGTGTTGATATCTGTACAGTAAGACCTGACCGTCCCATCTGTAATGTACTCAACAGATACAGTGTTGATATCTGTACAGTGAGACCTAACTGTCCCATCTGTAATATACTCAACAGATACAGTGTTGATATCTGGGTAGGGAGACCTGACTGTCCCATCTGTAATGCACTCAACAGATAGTGTTGATATCTGTACAGTAAGACCTGACTGTCCCATCTGTAATGCACTCAATAGATACAGTGTTGATATCTGTACAGTAAGACCTGACTGTCCCATCTGTAATTAACTCAACAGATACAGTGTTGATATCTGTACAGTGAGACCTGACTGTCCCATCTGTAATGTACTCAACAGATACAGTGTTGATATCTGTACAGTGAGACCTGACTGTCCCATCTGTAATGTACTCAACAGATACAGTGTTGATATCTGTACAGTAACACCTGACTGTCCCATCTGTAATGCACTCAACAGATACAGTGTTGATATCTGTACAGTAAGACCTGACTGTATCATCTGTAATGCACTCAACAGATACAGTGTTGATATCTGTACAGTGAGACCTGACTGTCCCATCTGTAATATACTCAACAGATACAGTGTTGATATCTGGGTAGTGAGACCTGACTGTATCATCTGTAATGCACTCAACAGATACAGTGTTGATATATGTACAGTAAGACCTGACTGTCCCATCTGTAATGTACTCAACAGATACAGTGTTGATATCTGTACAGTAAGACCTGACTGTTCCATCTGTAATGTACTCAACAGATACAGTGTTGATATCTGTACAGTGAGACCTGACTGTCCCATCTGTAATGCTCTCAACAGATACAGTGTTGATATCTGTACAGTGAGACCTGACTGTCCCATCTGTAATGCACTCAACAGATACAGTGTTGATACCTGTACAGTAAGACCTGACTGTCCCATCTGTAATGCACTCAACAGATACAGTGTTGATATCTGTACAGTGAGACCTGACTGTCCCATCTGTAATGCACTCAACAGATAGTGTTGATATCTGTACAGTAAGACCTGACTGTCCCATCTGTAATGCACTCAATAGATACAGTGTTGATATCTTTACAGTAAGACCTGACTGTCCCATCTGTAATGCACTCAACAGATACAGTGTTGATATCTTTACAGTAAGACCTGACTGTCCCATCTGTAACGTAATCAACAGATACAGTGTTGATATCTGTACAGTAACACCTGACTGTCCCATCTGTAATGTACTCAACAGATACAGTGTTGATATCTGTACAGTGAGACCTGACTGTCCCATCTGTAATGTACTCAACAGATACAGTGTTGATATCTGTACAGTGAGACCTGACTGTCCCATCTGTAATGCACTCAACAGATACAGTGTTGATATCTGTACAGTGAGACCCGACTGTCCCATCTGTAATGCACTCAACAGATACAGTGTTGATATCTGCACAGTGAGACCTGACCGTCCAATCTGTAACGTACTCAACAGATACAGTGTTGATATATGTACAGTAAGACCCGACTGTCCCATCTGTAATGCACTCAACAGATACAGTGTTGATATCTGTACAGTAACACCTGACTGTCCCATCTGTAATGCACTCAACAGATAGTGTTGATATCTTTACAGTAAGACCTGACTGTGCCATCTGTAATGTACTCAACAGATACAGTGTTGATATCCGTACAGTAAGACTTGACTGTGCCATCTGTAATGCACTCAACAGATACAGTGTTGATATCTGTACAGTAAGACCTGACTGTGCCATCTGTAATGCACTCAACAGATACAGTGTTGATATCTGTACAGTAAGACCTGACTGTCCCATCTGTAGTGTACTCAACAGATACAGTGTTGATATCTTTACAGTGAGACCTGACTGTCCCATCTGTAATGCACTCAACAGATAGTGTTGATATCTGTACAGTAAGACCTGACTGTCCCATCTGTAATGCACTCAATAGATACAGTGTTGATATCTTTACAGTAAGACCTGACTGTCCCATCTGTAATGCACTCAACAGATACAGTGTTGATATCTTTACAGTAAGACCTGACTGTCCCATCTGTAACGTAATCAACAGATACAGTGTTGATATCTGTACAGTAACACCTGACTGTCCCATCTGTAATGTACTCAACAGATACAGTGTTGATATCTGTACAGTGAGACCTGACTGTCCCATCTGTAATGTACTCAACAGATACAGTGTTGATATCTGTACAGTGAGACCTGACTGTCCCATCTGTAATGCACTCAACAGATACAGTGTTGATATCTGTACAGTGAGACCCGACTGTCCCATCTGTAATGCACTCAACAGATACAGTGTTGATATCTGTACAGTGAGACCTGACCGTCCAATCTGTAACGTACTCAACAGATACAGTGTTGATATATGTACAGTAAGACCCGACTGTCCCATCTGTAATGCACTCAACAGATACAGTGTTGATATCTGTACAGTAACACCTGACTGTCCCATCTGTAATGCACTCAACAGATAGTGTTGATATCTTTACAGTAAGACCTGACTGTGCCATCTGTAATGTACTCAACAGATACAGTGTTGATATCTGTACAGTAAGACCTGACTGTCCCATCTGTAGTGTACTCAACAGATACAGTGTTGATATCTTTACAGTGAGACCTGACTGTCCCATCTGTAATGTACTCAACAGATACAGTGTTGATATCTTTACAGTGAGACCTGACTGTCCCATCTGTAATGTACTCAACAGATACAGTGTTGATATCTTTACAGTGAGACCCGACAGTCCCATCTGTAGTGAACTCAACAGATACAGTGTTGATATCTTTACAGTGAGACCTGACTGTCCCATGTGTAATGTACTCAACAGATACAGTGTTGATATCTGTACAGTAAGACCTGACTGTGCCATCTGTAATGCACTCAACAGATACAGTGTTGATATGTGTACAGTGAGACCTGACCGTCCGATCTGTAATGTACTCAACAGATACAGTGTTGATATATGTACAGTAAGACCCGACTGTCCCATCTGTAATGCACTCAACAGATACAGTGTTGATATCTGTACACTGAGACTTGACTGTCCCATCTGTAATGTACTCAACAGATACAGTGTTGATATCTGTACAGTGAGACCTGACCGTCCGATCTGTAATGTACTCAACAGATACAGTGTTGATATATGTACAGTAAGACCTGACTGTCCCATCTGTAATGCACTCAACAGATACAGTGTTGATATCTGTACAGTAAGACCCGACTGTCCCATCTGTAATGCACTCAACAGATACAGTGTTGATATCTGTACAGTAACACCTGACTGTTCCATCTGTAATGCACTCAACAGATAGTGTTGATATCTTTACAGTAAGACCTGACTGAGCCATCTGTAATGCACTCAACAGATACAGTGTTGATATCTGTACAGTAAGACCTGACTGTCCCATCTGTAGTGTACTCAACAGATACAGTGTTGATATCTTTACAGTGAGACCTGACTGTCCCATCTGTAATGTACTCAACAGATACAGTGTTGATATCTTTACAGTGAGACCCGACTGTCCCATCTGTAGTGAACTCAACAGATACAGTGTTGATATCTTTACAGTGAGACCTGACTGTCCCGTCTGTAATGCCCCCAACAGATACAGTGTTGATATCTGTACAGTGAGACCTGACTGTCCCATCTGTAATGTATTCAACAGATACAGTGTTGATATCTGTACAGTAAGACCTGACTGTGCCATCTGTAATGCACTCAACAGATACAGTGTTGATATCTGTACAGTGAGACCTGACTGTCCCATCTGTAATGCACTCAATATATACAGTGTTGATATCTGTACAGTAAGACCTGACTGTCCCATCTGTAATGCACTCAACAGATACAGTGTTGATATCTGTACAGTGAGACCTGACTATCCCATCTGTAATGCACGCAACAGATACAGTGTTGATATCTGTACAGTAAGACCTGACTGTGCCATATGTAATGCACTCGACATATACAGTGTTGATATCTGTACAGAGAGACCTGACTGTCCCATCTGTAATGCACTCAGCAGATAGTGTTGATATCTGTACAGTAACAACTGACTGTCCCATCTGTAATGCACTCAACAGATACAGTGTTGATATCTGTACAGTAAGACCTGACTGTCCCAACTGTAATGTACTCAACAGATACAGTGTTGATATCTGTACAGTAAGACCTGACTGTGCCATGTGTAATGTACTCAACAGATACAGTGTTGATATCTGTCCAGTAAGACCTGACTGTGCCATCTGTAATGTACTCAACAGATACAGTGTTGATATCTTTACAGTGAGACCTGACTGTCCCAACTGTAATGTACTCAACAGATACAGTGTTGATATCTGTACAGTAAGACCTGACTGTCCCGTCTGTAATTAACTCAACAGATACAGTGTTGATATCTGTACAGTGAGACCTGACTGTCCCATCTGTAATGTACTCAACAGATACAGTGTTGATATCTGTACAGAGAGACCTGACTGTCCCATCTGTAATGTACTCAACAGATACAGTGTTGATATCTGTACAGTAACACCTGACTGTCCCATCTGTAATGCACTCAACAGATACAGTGTTGATATCTGTACAGTAAGACCTGACTGTATCATCTGTAATGCACTCAACAGATACAGTGTTGATATCTGTACAGTGAGACCTGACTGTCCCATCTGTAATATACTCAACAGATACAGTGTTGATATCTGGGTAGTGAGACCTGACTGTATCATCTGTAATGCACTCAACAGATACAGTGTTGATATATGTACAGTAAGACCTGACTGTCCCATCTGTAATGTACTCAACAGATACAGTGTTGATATCTGTACAGTAAGACCTGACTGTTCCATCTGTAATGTACTCAACAGATACAGTGTTGATATCTGTACAGTGAGACCTGACTGTCCCATCTGTAATGCACTCAACAGATACAGTGTTGATATCTGTACAGTGAGACCTGACTGTCCCATCTGTAATGCACTCAACAGATACAGTGTTGATACCTGTACAGTAAGACCTGACTGTCCCATCTGTAATGCACTCAACAGATACAGTGTTGATATCTGTACAGTGAGACCTGACTGTCCCATCTGTAATGCACTCAACAGATAGTGTTGATATCTGTACAGTGAGACCTGACTGTCCCATCTGTAATGCACTCAACAGATAGTGTTGATATCTGTACAGTAAGACCTGACTGTCCCATCTGTAATGTACTCAACAGATAGTGTTGATATCTTTACAGTGAGACCTGACCGTCCCATCTGTAATGCACTCAACAGATACAGTGTTGATATCTGTTCAGTGAGACCTGACTGTCCCATCTGTAATGCACTCAACAGATAGTGTTGATATCTGTACAGTAAGACCTGACTGTCCCATCTGTAATGCACTCAATAGATACAGTGTTGATATCTTTACAGTAAGACCTGACTGTCCCATCTGTAATGCACTCAACAGATACAGTGTTGATATCTTTACAGTAAGACCTGACTGTCCCATCTGTAACGTAATCAACAGATACAGTGTTGATATCTGTACAGTAACACCTGACTGTCCCATCTGTAATGTACTCAACAGATACAGTGTTGATATCTGTACAGTGAGAACTGACTGTCCCATCTGTAATGTACTCAACAGATACAGTGTTGATATCTGTACAGTGAGACCTGACTGTCCCATCTGTAATGCACTCAACAGATACAGTGTTGATATCTGTACAGTGAGACCCGACTGTCCCATCTGTAATGCACTCAACAGATACAGTGTTGATATCTGTACAGTGAGACCTGACCGTCCAATCTGTAACGTACTCAACAGATACAGTGTTGATATATGTACAGTAAGACCCGACTGTCCCATCTGTAATGCACTCAACAGATACAGTGTTGATATCTGTACAGTAACACCTGACTGTCCCATCTGTAATGCACTCAACAGATAGTGTTGATATCTTTACAGTAAGACCTGACTGTGCCATCTGTAATGTACTCAACAGATACAGTGTTGATATCCGTACAGTAAGACTTGACTGTGCCATCTGTAATGTACTCAACAGATACAGTGTTGATATCTGTACAGTAAGACCTGACTGTGCCATCTGTAATGCACTCAACAGATACAGTGTTGATATCTGTACAGTAAGACCTGACTGTCCCATCTGTAGTGTACTCAACAGATACAGTGTTGATATCTTTACAGTGAGACCTGACTGTCCCATCTGTAATGTACTCAACAGATACAGTGTTGATATCTTTACAGTGAGACCCGACAGTCCCATCTGTAGTGAACTCAACAGATACAGTGTTGATATCTTTACAGTGAGACCTGACTGTCCCGTCTGTAATGCACCCAACAGATACAGTGTTGATATCTTTACAGTGAGACCTGACTGTCCCATGTGTAATGTACTCAACAGATACAGTGTTGATATCTGTACAGTAAGACCTGACTGTGCCATCTGTAATGCACTCAACAGATACAGTGTTGATATGTGTACAGTGAGACCTGACCGTCCGATCTGTAATGTACTCAACAGATACAGTGTTGATATATGTACAGTAAGACCCGACTGTCCCATCTGTAATGCACTCAACAGATACAGTGTTGATATCTGTACACTGAGACTTGACTGTCCCATCTGTAATGTACTCAACAGATACAGTGTTGATATCTGTACAGTGAGACCTGACCGTCCGATCTGTAATGTACTCAACAGATACAGTGTTGATATATGTACAGTAAGACCTGACTGTCCCATCTGTAATGCACTCAACAGATACAGTGTTGATATCTGTACAGTAAGACCCGACTGTCCCATCTGTAATGCACTCAACAGATACAGTGTTGATATCTGTACAGAGAGACCTGACTGTCCCATCTGTAATGCACTCAGCAGATAGTGTTGATATCTGTACAGTAACACCTGACTGTCCCATCTGTAATGCACTCAACAGATACAGTGTTGATATCTGTACAGTAAGACCTGACTGTCCCAACTGTAATGTACTCAACAGATACAGTGTTGATATCTTTACAGTAAGACCTGACTGTGCCATGTGTAATGTACTCAACAGATACAGTGTTGATATCTGTCCAGTAAGACCTGACTGTGCCATCTGTAATGTACTCAACAGATACAGTGTTGATATCTTTACAGTGAGACCTGACTGTCCCAACTGTAATGTACTCAACAGATACAGTGTTGATATCTGTACAGTAAGACCTGACTGTCCCGTCTGTAATTAACTCAACAGATACAGTGTTGATATCTGTACAGTGAGACCTGACTGTCCCATCTGTAATGTACTCAACAGATACAGTGTTGATATCTGTACAGTGAGACCTGACTGTCCCATCTGTAATGTACTCAACAGATACAGTGTTGATATCTGTACAGTAACACCTGACTGTCCCATCTGTAATGCACTCAACAGATACAGTGTTGATATCTGTACAGTAAGACCTGACTGTATCATCTGTAATGCACTCAACAGATACAGTGTTGATATCTGTACAGTGAGACCTGACTGTCCCATCTGTAATATACTCAACAGATACAGTGTTGATATCTGGGTAGTGAGACCTGACTGTATCATCTGTAATGCACTCAACAGATACAGTGTTGATATATGTACAGTAAGACCTGACTGTCCCATCTGTAATGTACTCAACAGATACAGTGTTGATATCTGTACAGTAAGACCTGACTGTTCCATCTGTAATGTACTCAACAGATACAGTGTTGATATCTGTACAGTGAGACCTGACTGTCCCATCTGTAATGCACTCAACAGATACAGTGTTGATATCTGTACAGTGAGACCTGACTGTCCCATCTGTAATGCACTCAACATATACAGTGTTGATACCTGTACAGTAAGACCTGACTGTCCCATCTGTAATGCACTCAACAGATACAGTGTTGATATCTGTACAGTGAGACCTGACTGTCCCATCTGTAATGCACTCAACAGATAGTGTTGATATCTGTACAGTGAGACCTGACTGTCCCATCTGTAATGCACTCAACAGATAGTGTTGATATCTGTACAGTAAGACCTGACTGTCCCATCTGTAATGTACTCAACAGATAGTGTTGATATCTTTACAGTGAGACCTGACCGTCCCATCTGTAATGCACTCAACAGATACAGTGTTGATATCTGTTCAGTGAGACCTGACTGTCCCATCTGTAATGCACTCAACAGATAGTGTTGATATCTGTACAGTAAGACCTGACTGTCCCATCTGTAATGCACTCAATAGATACAGTGTTGATATCTTTACAGTAAGACCTGACTGTCCCATCTGTAATGCACTCAACAGATACAGTGTTGATATCTTTACAGTAAGACCTGACTGTCCCATCTGTAACGTAATCAACAGATACAGTGTTGATATCTGTACAGTAACACCTGACTGTCCCATCTGTAATGTACTCAACAGATACAGTGTTGATATCTGTACAGTGAGACCTGACTGTCCCATCTGTAATGTACTCAACAGATACAGTGTTGATATCTGTACAGTGAGACCTGACTGTCCCATCTGTAATGCACTCAACAGATACAGTGTTGATATCTGTACAGTGAGACCCGACTGTCCCATCTGTAATGCACTCAACAGATACAGTGTTGATATCTGTACAGTGAGACCTGACCGTCCAATCTGTAACGTACTCAACAGATACAGTGTTGATATATGTACAGTAAGACCCGACTGTCCCATCTGTAATGCACTCAACAGATACAGTGTTGATATCTGTACAGTAACACCTGACTGTCCCATCTGTAATGCACTCAACAGATAGTGTTGATATCTTTACAGTAAGACCTGACTGTGCCATCTGTAATGTACTCAACAGATACAGTGTTGATATCCGTACAGTAAGACTTGACTGTGCCATCTGTAATGCACTCAACAGATACAGTGTTGATATCTGTACAGTAAGACCTGACTGTGCCATCTGTAATGCACTCAACAGATACAGTGTTGATATCTGTACAGTAAGACCTGACTGTCCCATCTGTAGTGTACTCAACAGATACAGTGTTGATATCTTTACAGTGAGACCTGACTGTCCCATCTGTAATGTACTCAACAGATACAGTGTTGATATCTTTACAGTGAGACCCGACAGTCCCATCTGTAGTGAACTCAACAGATACAGTGTTGATATCTTTACAGTGAGACCTGACTGTCCCGTCTGTAATGCACCCAACAGATACAGTGTTGATATCTTTACAGTGAGACCTGACTGTCCCATGTGTAATGTACTCAACAGATACAGTGTTGATATCTTTACAGTGAGACCTGACTGTGCCATCTGTAATGCACTCAACAGATACAGTGTTGATATGTGTACAGTGAGACCTGACCGTCCGATCTGTAATGTACTCAACAGATACAGTGTTGATATATGTACAGTAAGACCCGACTGTCCCATCTGTAATGCACTCAACAGATACAGTGTTGATATCTGTACAGTAAGACCTGACTGTGCCATCTGTAATGCACTCAACAGATTCAGTGTTGATATGTGTACAGTGAGACCTGACCGTCCGATCTGTAATGTACTCAACAGATACAGTGTTGATATATGTACAGTAAGACCCGACTGTCCCATCTGTAATGCACTCAACAGATACAGTGTTGATATCTGTACACTGAGACTTGACTGTCCCATCTGTAATGTACTCAACAGATACAGTGTTGATATCTGTACAGTGAGACCTGACCGTCCGATCTGTAATGTACTCAACAGATACAGTGTTGATATATGTACAGTAAGACCTGACTGTCCCATCTGTAATGCACTCAACAGATACAGTGTTGATATCTGTACAGTAAGACCCGACTGTCCCATCTGTAATGCACTCAACAGATACAGTGTTGATATCTGTACAGTAACACCTGACTGTTCCATCTGTAATGCACTCAACAGATAGTGTTGATATCTTTACAGTAAGACCTGACTGAGCCATCTGTAATGCACTCAACAGATACAGTGTTGATATCTGTACAGTAAGACCTGACTGTCCCATCTGTAGTGTACTCAACAGATACAGTGTTGATATCTTTACAGTGAGACCTGACTGTCCCATCTGTAATGTACTCAACAGATACAGTGTTGATATCTTTACAGTGAGACCCGACTGTCCCATCTGTAGTGAACTCAACAGATACAGTGTTGATATCTTTACAGTGAGACCTGACTGTCCCGTCTGTAATGCACCCAACAGATACAGTGTTGATATCTTTACAGTGAGACCTGACTGTCCCATCTGTAATGTATTCAACAGATACAGTGTTGATATCTGTACAGTAAGACCTGACTGTGCCATCTGTAATGCACTCAACAGATACAGTGTTGATATCTGTACAGTGAGACCTGACTGTCCCATCTGTAATGCACTCAATATATACAGTGTTGATATCTGTACAGTAAGACCTGACTGTCCCATCTGTAATGCACTCAACAGATACAGTGTTGATATCTGTACAGTGAGACCTGACTATCCCATCTGTAATGCACGCAACAGATACAATGTTGATATCTGTACAGTAAGACCTGACTGTGCCATCTGTAATGCACTCGACATATACAGTGTTGATATCTGTACAGAGAGACCTGACTGTCCCATCTGTAATGCACTCAACAGATAGTGTTGATATCTGTACAGTAACACCTGACTGTCCCATCTGTAATGCACTCAACAGATACAGTGTTGATATCTTTACAGTAAGACCTGACTGTCCCAACTGTAATGTACTCAACAGATACAGTGTTGATATCTGTACAGTAAGACCTGACTGTGCCATCTGTAATGTACTCAACAGATACAGTGTTGATATCTGTACAGTAAGACCTGACTGTGCCATCTGTAATGTACTCAACAGATACAGTGTTGATATCTTTACAGTGAGACCTGACTGTCCCAACTGTAATGTACTCAACAGATACAGTGTTGATATCTTTACAGTGAGACCTGACTGTCCCATCTGTAATGTACTCAACAGATACAGTGTTGATATCTTTACAGTGAGACCCGACTGTCCCATCTGTAGTGAACTCAACAGATACAGTGTTGATATCTTTACAGTGAGACCTGACTGTCCCGTCTGTAATGCACCCAAGAGATACAGTGTTGATATCTTTACAGTGAGACCTGACTGTCCCATCTGTAATGTATTCAACAGATACAGTGTTGATATCTGTACAGTAAGACCTGACTGTGCCATCTGTAATGCACTCAACAGATACAGTGTTGATATCTGTACAGTGAGACCTGACTGTCCCATCTGTAATGCACTCAATATATACAGTGTTGATATCTGTACAGTAAGACCTGACTGTCCCATCTGTAATGCACTCAACAGATACAGTGTTGATATCTGTACAGTGAGACCTGACTATCCCATCTGTAATGCACGCAACAGATACAGTGTTGATATCTGTACAGTAAGACCTGACTGTGCCATCTGTAATGCACTCGACATATACAGTGTTGATATCTGTACAGAGAGACCTGACTGTCCCATCTGTAATGCACTCAACAGATAGTGTTGATATCTGTACAGTAACACCTGACTGTCCCATCTGTAATGCACTCAACAGATACAGTGTTGATATCTGTACAGTAAGACCTGACTGTCTCAACTGTAATGTACTCAACAGATACAGTGTTGATATCTGTACAGTAAGACCTGACTGTGCCATCTGTAATGTACTCAACAGATACAGTGTTGATATCTGTACAGTAAGACCTGACTGTGCCATCTGTAATGTACTCAACAGATACAGTGTTGATATCTTTACAGTGAGACCTGACTGTCCCAACTGTAATGTACTCAACAGATACAGTGTTGATATCTGTACAGTAAGACCTGACTGTGCCATCTGTAATGCACTCAACAGATACAGTGTTGATATCTGTACAGTGAGACCTGACTGTCCCATCTGTAATGCACTTAACAGATACAGTGTTGATATTGTACAGTGAGACCTGACTGTCCCATCTGTAATGCACTCAACAGATACAGTGTTGATATCTGTACAGTAAGACCTGACTGTCCAATCTGTAATGCACTCAACAGATACAGTGTTGATATCTGTACAGTGAGATCTGACTGTCCCATCTGTAATGCACTCCACAGATACAGTGTTGATATCTGCACAGTGAGACCTGACTGTCCCATCTGTAATGCACTCAACAGATACAGTGTTGATATCTGTACAGTAAGACCTGACTGTCCCATCTGTAATGCACTCAACAGATACAGTGTTGATATTGTACAGTGAGACCTGACTGTCCAATCTGTAATGCACTCAACAGATACAGTGTTGATATCTGTACAGTGAGATCTGACTGTCCCATCTGTAATGCACTCAACAGATACAGTGTTGATATCTGCACAGTGAGACCTGACTGTCCCATCTGTAATGCACTCAACAGATACAGTGTTGATATCTGTACAGTAAGACCTGACTGTCCCATCTGTAATGCACTCAACAGATACAGTGTTGATATTGTACAGTGAGACCTGACTGTCCAATCTGTAATGCACTCAACAGATACAGTGTTGATATCTGTACAGTGAGACCTGACTGTCCCATCTGTAATGTACTCAACAGATACAGTGTTGATATCTGTACAGTAAGACCTGACTGTCCCATCTGTAATGCACTCAACAGATACAGTGTTGATATTGTACAGTGAGACCTGACTGTCCCATCTGTAATGCACTCAACAGATACAGTGTTGATATCTGTACAGTGAGACCTGACTGTCCCATCTGTAATGCACTCAACAGATACAGTGTTGATATCTGTACAGTAAGACCTGACTGTCCCATCTGTAATGCACTCAACAGATACAGTGTTGATATTGTACAGTGAGACCTGACTGTCCCATCTGTAATGCACTCAACAGATACAGTGTTGATATTGTACAGTGAGACCTGACTGTCCAATCTGTAATGCACTCAACAGATACAGTGTTGATATCTGTACAGTGAGACCTGACTGTCCCATCTGTAATGTACTCAACAGATACAGTGTTGATATCTGTACAGTGAGACCTGACTGTCCCAAATGTAAGACGTAGGAGATGGCTACTCTATTTTTTTGTCTGGAAAGAGTGAAGAAGACCATCGTCAATCGGGTGTTGCTTCTGTCATCAGATCTGTTATTGCCAATTGCCTAACATCATTCCCCAAAGTTGTGCTGGTCACTGAATTTGGCAAACAACCCTTCTGTTATGCTAGTAAGTTGCTATGCCCCAACTCTCTATTCACCTGAGCAGGAGATTGAAATATTCTATGACCAGCTTCACACAGTGGTCTCCTCTGTTTCCAACAAGAACAGGCTGATCATATGAAGAGATTCCAATACTAGAGTTGGAAATGTCTTTCAAACATGGCATAACATCCTTGGATCTAACGGAGTCGGAGCTACGAACTCCAATGGACTTAGGCTGTTCTCACTCTGTAAAGAATTTCATCTCAGCATTCTTTCAACAACATGCAAGCCATAAAACAACATGGATGCATCCTAGATCCAAGGACTGGCATATGATTGACTATGTCATCACCTACAGGTGTCACTTAAAAGATTTTAATATCATTTGTTCGTTCCACACTTCTTGTTATATCTCTGATCATGCTCTGCTGCACAGTAAAGTTTCATTCAATCTTCCAAACAAAAGGCCTCTTCAGAAGCCACCTATCCCATCCAAGATTTATGTTGGTAAGCTACAATCAGTTGATGGGAGGCTGAAACCTTCTGCGAAGCTTGACTCATCCTTCGAATCTGTCCAGATTTCTGAAGACATTGAGGCCTCCTGGAAAGTACTCAAAGATGCCATCCATGCAGCTTCTGAGGAGATCTTAGGATTTCCTATGAGAAAACATCAGGACTGGTTTGATGAAGGCAACTCGGATGTCCAGAACCTTATCAAAGGAATGTATAACCTACACAGGATTTGGAATGTAGATAAACCATAATATATATATTATATACGTGTGTATGTCTATATACTAATGGATATACATATATATATATATATATATATATATATACCCCCCCTTTTTTTTCTAAATGTCTCTCCTCCACTCCCCTACACACCCTCGGAACTCTCTTCCCACACACTTTTTGCCTGAAGAAGGGCTTATGCCCGAAACGTCCTCCCCCCCACTCTCAAGAGCATAAAACTAATAAACCTTTGTTCATACTACCTCTCTGTTTTGTTCCTGTTCCATTTTTCACTATATATATATATATATATATATATATATATATATCTATCTAAGGCGGGTAAAATTCCCGAGATCCATGGACGAGTTCTCTCCAGCGGTCTCTGTCCCTCATTATCGCTGTCATGTCCTGCGTCTCCAACAGACCAGTGTCTGAGACTTGGACACTGACCAAGAAACTCACTCAGATGGTGGATGGGTGCTACACGAGAATGTTGAGGATGGCTCTGAACATTAATCAGTATACACTGAGGATGAAAAACTCAGAGCTGTATGGGAGCATCCCAAAAGTCAGCTCAAAAGTGACACAGAGGAGACTGAGGTTAGCTGGACATGCTCACCGACATCCAGAGTTGACATTGCACTCAGTGCTCCTTTGGGAGCCCCTACATGGACACACTAGAAGAGGAACACCAAGGTTAACGTATGTTAATATATATATATATATATATATATATATATGGTATTAGGATTGGTGCGCTCTGAAATACCGATATATACATGAATGTATGTATAGTATCATCATCATCATCATCATCATCATCATCATCATTTTACGTCCGCTTTTCCCTGCTTGCAAGGGTGGGACGGGTCTTATTCAGCACAGCATCTCTCCACTTGTCATGGTCCTTCGTCATCTCCACCGTGAGCTTCAGCAATCTGAGGTCTGTTCTCACCACCTCCGCCCATGTTTTTCGTGGTCTACCTCTACCACGTCTTCCTTCAATTGGCAATTCCTGGCATTTCTTTACCCATCGGTCATCCTCCATGCACATCACATGTCCATACCACCTCAGTATATTTGGCAATATACCGTATGTTTAATTAAAAACATTTAGAAGACCATACACTATCAATTTTAAAGTAGTGACTATGTCACTTACTTCTTTTCGGCGAATCCAGCTTCTATAATTTTCGGCGGAAGCAGAGGAGTGCGTGGCTCTGATGAACACCAATCAGCATGAAACAGACTGTTAGCTTCTTAGTGAGACATGGGCGGCAACTGCAGAGGATATGCAACGGCTGGAGAGAAATGAAGCAAGTATGCTCCGTTGGATCTGCAATGTCAATGTGCGTGAACGACCAAGCATGGACGAGTTGAGGAAGAAACTGGGTATAAGAGGGATAAGTTGTGGTGTGTAGGAGAGAAGGCTGAGATGGTATGAACATGTGATGCACATGGAGGATGACCGATGGATGAAGAAGTGCCAAGAAATCCCAGTAGAAGGAAGACGCAGAAGAGGTAGACCACGAAAAAAACATGGGTGGAGGTGGTGAGAGCAGACCTCAGATCGCTGAGACTTGCCGAGGAGATGACGAAGGACCGTGACAAGTGGAGAGATGCTGTTCTGAATAAGACCCGTCCCACCCTTGCAAGCAGGGAAAAGCAGACGTAAAATGATGATGATGATGATATATATATAATAGAACACTATCCGTAGTAGTAGAACACTCAGTCCAAAGGACGAGTTTGCTAGTAGTTCCACAACAGTTAGTTCACCACCGTCAATGATTTAGACAGGGAGATCATTGCCAGAAAACCCTCCTCTTCAATAATGGAGTAGCCTGGACAAAGAAGTCAACTACTTCAGAACTATTCAACGTCTCAATGGGATCATTCAATAGTGCTGATGTATGCGACTTGGTTGGATTATTTATTTTAGATACGTTACGTACTAGATTCCCAGACTTCCACACGGGCTTATACTGAGACAATGGTCTGACCCTATCGAGCCACAAAAGTGGTCACGACCTGGACTGGTTTAAAAAGATTTAATTACTACTTTTAAGATAACGATAGCTACCAACCTTACTAGTGTAGATTACTTAGACATAAATTTTGATCTTCGCACACATACCTTTAGACCCTCCCATAAACTAAATGAAAAACTCAATTACATACACAAGAACTCATGTTACCCTCCTACAGTTTTTAGAAACTTCGTGAAAAATATTGGCACTAGAATCTCTAATCTCTCCTCTAATAAAGCAATCTTTGACAGAGCGGCCCCCTACTACAACGTGGCGTTAGCTAACAGTGGCTTCTCGCAACCAATTACTTATTCCCCTGCTAACGGCAACAACAATAAGAAAATAATTTGTCCCCCCCCCCCTTCTACTAAATGTTAAAACTATTGTAGGTAAAAGATTTTTAACTCTCTTAGATAGACTTCCCTATAGGTCACAAATACTGCTCCATCTTTAACAGGCACAGGTTGAAACTAGGATATTTCTGTGCTAAGAATATGAAGGCCCACATCACCAACAGCCCTAAAAGCAGGACCCCACCAGGATGCTTTTACTGAAAGCTTGTCTCCTTCAACAAGAATGTAACACATCCACTGTAATTTAGGAAGCTCTGGTCACTTCTAACCGACCAAATCAACAACAAGAGGTCAAATCCTATGTAGATATGGTGGAGGGCCAGTTTAAAGAACACTTCCTGAATCATCTGTCGACATTTAGACACCCGGAGAAATGATCATCCACGAAGTTCGCAGGCCACATATGGTCCCTCAAGGACTCAGGCATGGATTACTCTATTCAATGGAAAGTTATGAGATTTAAGCCATACGGAAATGGGCTGTGCATTGTGAGCTGTGCATTGAAGAAAGAATCAATATCCTGATGAGTTGGTGTAATAGACCTTGTCTAAATTAAAGGAATGAATTGTCCACTCGTTTGAATACACCTATTACATAATTTCAAAGCTACAGACTGACTAACGTAAACAATCTATTATATTCTGGACTGGATAACATGAATAATCTATTATTATTCTGAGTTTCCACAGTTGTCTCCCTGCACCCATCTAACGTGGGTTAGCCGAATACTCTAACCACCAAGTTTCACAAGTTGTCATCACATAAACTTTTATTCCGTATGTTTTGTTGATTTTCACTTGTTTGAATAACATTCATTGTTAAAATTGTTTCAAACTATGAATAAGGCACCACACATTTCGCAGAAAACAGCGGCAAAATAACGTCATCACCACCACTACAGAAACAACTAGCAAGGCCGCCACTGTCAACAGCAGTACAAAAATGAAAAAAGCAGTTAGCCAAGCAACAAGTTAGTTAAACAGTGAGTTGATCAGCAAGCCATCCAACCTGTCAAGCAATCAATACCCACAAAAAAAAAAAAAAAATCGCGCTACCCACAAACATAAAATTAATTGTTTCTACTTTAGGCACAAGGCCAGCAATTACCCAGTACATTACTGGTACTTTATTTTATCGACACCGTAAGGATGAAAGGCAAAGTTAACCTCGGCGGGATTTGAACTCAGTCCATAAAGGGACGTAACTATGCTAGAAAGCATGGCGTCCAACCCTCTACCGATACTGCCAATTCACCGACATAAAAATAATGATTTCTAGTATAGGCACAAGGCCAGTAATTTGGAAGGAGGGGAAAATCGATTAAATCGACCCCAGTATGTTACTGGTGCTTTATTTTATCGAGCCCGTAAGGATGAAAGGCAAAGTTAACCTCGGCGGGATTTGAACTCAGACCGTAAAGGGCCGTAACTCTATGCTGAAAAGCACTAACTCTACCGATACTGCCAATCCCCCACCCTCACAAACATAAAAATAATAAAAATCACACAAAATAGATACACTGTTTTGAAAATAATTCCTCAATACAATTGGAGACTTCCGAGGGACGATCTCAAAATATATACACATATTAATGTGGAGGTGCCCACAACTGGCCAGAGTGACGGATCTCCCATCCTTCTGCTACACGATTTAGGTAAGTGGTCCTTCTCACTTTTCCCCCTCTTCATCAAACATGGGCTCACTAAGAATAGGCAGTGTAAATGCACGTGGCCTGGAGTTGTCTTGGAAACAGGGCCACCTGCTCAATGACCACAGGTCACTGAATATAAATGTGGTGGCTGTCAGCGAAACCAGAATTGTCTGAGACACAAACCTTCTCACCCACCCATTTTCAATAGCTACGAAGTGTTCCGGATCTGGAGGCGGAATCGCTGTGTTGTTTCGGAAAAGCTTGGGTCTCACAAAGTGGACCAGCCTTCTGGACCCAGAAGGTAAGTTGGTACTGGACGTGATCAGCAGTGAAGGGGGTGCGTTACGGCTAATGGCTGTCTATGCCTCGACAGGGTCAGAACAGCCTGATTTCATCAAGTGCCTCGAGACCTTTCTAGGAACGTCCCGCTCTTTAGTGGGTGACTGGAACAGGATCTTGGATGCACACTGGGATTGTGTGGGATGAGCGGATAGGAGAGGAGGGTGTAAAAGCCCCACAAACCTGTTCAGACGTTTTCAACTGTCTGACTGCACTGAAGCGCCTACTCTTTTGTTTCTTGGAGAAGGGACATGTTCTAATGGTCAAGTGGTCCATCTGCTGTTAACACCCATTGCGTGGAGAACTGGGAATGTTGTGGATGATGGTGCGCAAACATGAGCAGAGGCTCAGCGTCTCCATCTTTTCCTTAATGTTAAATAGATGTGGCCACCATTCACTAAACATATGTAGCAGGAGTTGCCTGCCTTGTTGTGACACTCACATCACCAATAGAGTAACGCTCTCTAGACAGGAAGTAGCTGGAGTTGCTTCCCGTTGGGGTGATAGAACCCTTTTTATCACTTCCGGCAGAACCCTATAAAACGAAAAACTTTCAGCTCCCTTTCCCTCATTTGCCTTTTCGGCTCCTGGCCTTCAGCCTGGCAACCAAAACGGTAACTAATAACTTTGCTTCATTCTTTCATCTATTCATTGACATGCCAACTACACTGTTCTATATATCCACAAATTGTTAATTAAATATTATACACGCAAACCACGTCTCCTTGTTATACTTATACAACCCAGTATTTTGTTATACATACGTTTCTTCAGCTCGTCTGTTTGGGAGCTACAGCCCTGGGTCAAGCGAAGACGGAGGGGGAGTGTTTGGAAACTGGAATGTCTTCAGGCGCTTCTAGCTCTCCGCCAACGGCGCAATATCATTGGTGCAATCTTGGCTTTCTGGACTCCAGTCCAGAAATAGCCGTCGAAACGGCTTGAGCTCTGCCGTCAGGGTCATACTTTTTCCATTACCCACTCTACTACCCTAAGTATTGAGTACTCTGGTGCGTTATGGTCCATCTGGTTCCTTACCACAATTCCTTCGTTATATATATATATATAGCGATTATTTGTTGGTAGTTGGATTGGCAGTATCGGTGGAGGGTCGGACGCCGTGCTTTCCAGCATAGTTACGTCCCTTTACGATCTGAGTTCAAATCCCGCCGAGGTTGACTTTGTCTTTCATCCTTACGGGGTCGATAAAATAAAGTACCGGTAATGCACTGGGTAATTGCTGGCCTTGTGCCTAAAGTAGAAACAATTATTTGTTGGTAGTTGATTGTGTTGTGGTGTTGATTCGTTGTGTGCACTCTATTGTAACTTGTTGTGTGGTGTGGTCACTGTTGTGTGATACAGTGTGACCAGAGGTTGTATATGTGCAGTAAGTGTTCAATAAGATGATGATGATATGATAGTTCCTTGATCACGCAGAAAATGAATATATATAAATGAACCATGATGACACCAAACCGATATATTATTAATTTATTGAAAATAGCTTACGCCGAAGCTATACGAAAAATAGACAATAATTATGTACATGATTTGTTTGTTTGTAAAAGTAGAATTAGATTGTATTTGCCAAGAAAACTTCATGAACTTGTAGCAGGAGTTGCCTCCCTTGTTGTGACTCTCACATCACCAATAGATTAACGCTCTCTAGATAGGAAGTAGAACCCTTTCTGTAACTTCCGGTCAGACCCTATAAAGGTCCCTATCTCTCATTTGCCTTTTCGGCTCCTGGCCTTCGGCCAGGCGTCTTCGCCCAGGCGCGTTCGCCTGGCAACCAAACGGTAACTAATAACTTTGTTTCATTCTCTCATCTATTCATTGACATGTCAACTATACTGTTCTATATATCCACAAATTGTTAATTAAATATTATACACACGAACCACGTCTCTTGTTATACTTATACAACCCAGTAAAATGTTATAAACTTCACTGGCTTGGTTAAGAAAGAGACCAAGAGATTGAGAGAGAGAGTAACAGTCTGTAGACCCCCAAGGGGTCTGTAGAAAACAAATGTTTTGCATCGTTACTCTATCAGGAAATGTTCCGAACTGTCCATTTTGCTTAGTATAAGACAAGCTATTTATATCTGTCGCTTCCTCTGTCCCCTGCCTGGAGAACCAGAGGGACGACCTCGATAGATCGCCCACACACAGACTTGTTTACGCCAAAAAGTGACCGTTAAATGTCACCCAGGGGTGAAGGTGTGGACAGATTTCGCTACATATATACACGTGTTCGTCTGTGAATTTTTATGCACATTTATAAGTACATGGTGTACACGTTAGTGTATTTGGGTGAGTTTATGTGGGTACTAGTCTGTGAATGTGTTATGTGTGTGTGTGTGTGTGTGTCCATAATATTGTTTCTACGTTTGGCACAAGGTCAGCAAATTACCCAGTACATTACTGGTACTTTATTTTATCGACCCCGTAAGGATGAAAGGCAAAGTTAACCGCGGCGGGATTTGAACTCAGAATGGCAAGGGCCGTAGCTCTATGCGTCAAAGCATGGCGTCCGACTCTTTACCGATACTGCCAATCCAATCCATAATATTGTATGGCTGTCTAAATCAGTGTCTTAGGGGTCACAGCAGCATGAGAGGTCAAAGCTGGGCTAGTTCAGGAAGTGAGAGGAATGGTGTGGCGCACAAAGAACAAAAGTGGTGTGAGGTGAAGATGTAGTGAGGGGATGGGTAGTGATTTAAGGTCATTGGAATGGCGAGCTGTTGTTACAGTAATGGTGGCCGTATGTAAGTACT
The DNA here is from genome assembly GCA_964016885.1 of Eledone cirrhosa. Classification (NCBI taxonomy): domain Eukaryota; kingdom Metazoa; phylum Mollusca; class Cephalopoda; order Octopoda; family Eledonidae; genus Eledone; species Eledone cirrhosa. The sequence goes on from OZ024744.1 coordinate 107,591,972, forward strand.
GGTTATACATACACACCCAAAGACAGTTAAATTCTTATCTTACTAATTAAATAATTAATTTTAGTAAATGCCTCAAAATTCTTCATTAATTAATTGAAACTGAAGTGTATTTCATCAGAAATACAGCAACGAAACCTGATACACTCATGGGGTTTCTATTAAACTGCAGTAAAATAATTTAGATAGAGTATATATATATATATATATATATATATATATATATACTAGCATTAAAGCCCGCCGTTGCTTGGGGTAAGTAAGTTACCAAAGTTAGGTTGCACCACCCATTTTATGGCAGCACTTTTTTATCTGCCAGGCACTGGCTGAATGAATTGCAGACCTGGATTGCCGAAGCAGGAGCTGCGCCAGCAGTGACAATTGTAGTTTCGCCTATGGATATTATCTCTGTGCAAAGAAGTATTGAAATTTATTGTTTCACAGTACTTGCGCAACACGTGCGTAGACGATGCCAGCCGAACAACAGAGCTGCGATGGAGTTGTTCTGCATGGTTGTCTAATGTGTGTTTTCTAAATTTAAGACAGTAGGGAGGGGTGTGATATGGGGGAGAGTTAGCTGCTGTTTCTAGCAGGTTTAGTGACCTAATAGAGGATATTATTGTGTATAGTAAATGAACTCATACTTCTTTCTTCCACGTTCGTTGATAGATGTTTTAAAAAAGATTTATCGCTATTTTTTTTGTTGTTGAATAAATTTATCTGTTGCTTTTGAATATGGGGGAGAGTTAGCTGCTGTTTCTAGCAGGTTTAGTGACCTCATAGAGGATATTATTCTGTATAGTAAATGAACTCATACTTCTTTCTTCCACGTTCGTTGATAGATGTTTTAAAAAAGATTTATCGCTATTTTTTTTGTTGTTGAATAAATTTATCTGTTGCTTTTGAATATGGGGGAGAGTTAGCTGCTGTTTCTAGCAGGTTTAGTGACCTCATAGAGGATATTATTCTGTATAGTAAATGAACTCATACTTCTTTCTTCCACGTTCGTTGATAGATGTTTTAAAAAAGATTTATCGCTATTTTTTTTGTTGTTGAATAAATTTATCTGTTGCTTTTGAATATGGGGGAGAGTTAGCTGCTGTTTCTAGCAGGTTTAGTGACCTAATAGAGGATATTATTCTGTATAGTAAATGAACTCATACTTCTTTCTTCCACGTTCGTTGATAGATGTTTTAAAAAAGATTTATCGCTATTTTTTTTGTTGTTGAATAAATTTATCTGTTGCTTTTGAATAATTGTTGTTTCGCATGAAATGTAATAAGTTCTCTTTGTCATTAAAGTAAATAAATGTTTGACCGTTCCACACTCAAAAACAAACGTTCTTTCTCTCCCTCTCACTCTCTCTCTCTCAAAGTTTAAGGGGAGTATAGAGAGGGTATCTGATTGTATTAGAGGGGTAAAGCGTCATGTATTTAGTTTTATCGATTATTTCCGTAATTGTGGGTGAGTGTGAATGAAATAAATAGTCGGTGACGTAAGTTAGACCCTTTACAACATTCTTACAGAGGTTGAGTCGAATCGGTTTGAAATTGTGCAAATGTATAAACATGGAACATGCACACACACACACACACACACACAACAACAGCAATCTGCCTTTTATAGATAATTGTTTCTACGTTAGGCACAAGGCCAGCAATTACCCAGTGTATTACTGGTACTTTATTTTATCGACCCCGTAATCTGCCTTTTATAGATAATGATATATATAATATATAATATAATGGTATATTGTTATACTTGGGGAGGGTCATATTTGTGTAATAATATTGCCAGAATTAATAACAGAACACAATCACTGTTTGTTTGGTTTTCGCTTCTGTGTCTTTTATATCGGTTAATTTAATTTATTCGGTCCTCAATGTTACCATTGACTGACCAACGGTAAAAAATACATTGCCTATGTAAAAAATGATTTGCCTATCTGCTGGGTCATTTCTATGTTTAGATATTATTCTAATTTCTATGTTGTCTATGTTACCGTCGTGTTGTTGTCTGACATGTTCATATAGTACTGAACCGTTTTTTCGTCCTTTTAGTTCCCCCCAGTGTTGGTCTATCCTTTCACCTATGCTACGAACTGTCTCGCCTATGTATGTTGTTGTCATGTTTCTGCAAGTACCCTCTGTACATCTTATGCTATAGACTACGTTTCTAGTTTTACAGTTTATCCGGGGGTTTACTTTACATATGATACATTTCCTATATAGCGAAGATACTGGGTTGTATGAATGTAATAAGGAGACATTGTTTGTGTGTATAATATTTAATCAAGTATTTAACAGTATAGTTGACATGTCAATGAATAAACGAAAGAATGAAGCAAAGTTAGTAGTTACCGTTTTGATTGCCAGGCAAACGCAAGACGCCTGGCGAAGGCCAGGCGCCGGAAGGGCAAATGAGAGGGAAAGAGCCGAAGGCTATTCATTTTATAGGGCTCTGCCGGAAGTTACAGAAAGGGTTCTACTTCCCGTCTAGATGTTAATCTATTGGGGTTGTGAGTCACAACAAGGGATTTTTATGTTTTAAAAATCTGGCGGGGGGATAATGTAGTAAGAGTTGCCTCCCCTGCCACGACAATCTAATCACTGCTCTCTAGACAGGAAGTAGGTGGAGTTGCTTCCCTTTGGGATTGACCAGACTCCTTGGTGGTCACTTCCGGTCAACAGATATAAAAGGAGCGGTTTACCGCGAAATCTCTCTCTCGCCTCCTGATTCCTGAAGTGGTAACACCTTCGACCATAGCTTGTGATTCCTTCTGGACGACCCTTTCGTTGCCAAGCACAATGCAGTTTGCAGCCTGAGATGAGACCGCCAAGATGTTTCTACCAACTTCAGAATTGTATTATTACCATCGGGTAACAAACCCTTATATTATATGCCTATTGACTTCTATGAAGTAAAAACTTTATTACGCACACACACACCAGTATTTACTGTCTTTTATATTATGTTGCATGTACACCGATATTTATTTCCTAAACCTGTTAGTACAGTGGGTTTTCTTAAAAGGGTAGGTTTTCCTGATCAGGGACTTTATGGTGGTTCCTGGCTTTTCTACCACCTTAATCTTTAAGTGGGTCTTTCTCAGGGCCTTTCTACACTGGTTAGCTTGTAGCGGTTGTCTCCCTTGTTTGGATCTAGACGGGAAGTAGAACCCTTTCTGCAACTTCCGGTCAGAACCCTATAAAACTAACAACTTTAAGTTCTCATTCTCTCATTGCCTTTTCGGCACCAGGTCAAGAGCCTCTCATTTGGCTCTGCCATTCATTTGGCCAACAGGCGCCTGGCGTCCTCTGCCAGCCGCGTTTGCCTGGCAATCAAAACGGTAACTACTAACTTTGCTTCATTCTATCATCCTCATCTTTGACATGTCAACTATACTATCTACCATTGTTAATTAAATATTATACACACAAACAATGTATTCCTTGTTACGTTCATACAACCCAGTATTCTCGCTATAAGCTAATTTCCCTCCAGGAGTAGCGTCCACAAACATGACACTCTGGTATCTCTCGTTGTCGTACCATGAGGTGGCTTTCCCTATTTTATGTCTAGTCCTATCTAAGCTATTCCATGATTTGCTCCTGTATAATGGGAAAATTCCTTTCATGTCCAGTTCTATGAGGGTCTTATACTTCTCCGTGGTTCCTTCGTATACTCTGATTCTGTCTCTTTGGTTGTAGCCAGAGAACTGCATGCGGTTGATGAAGTGTTGGATGTGTCTTTCCATTTCTGTTGGGTCGCACATGCTGGACACGTTCTTCATCACTCGTACCAAGTCTGCGATCAGAATATTAAACTTAGCACTACTGGACATTGCTGAATTTTTGAGTATCAGGTATTTGGAGGCCATGGGTTTAGCATAGTGTGAGTGGAGAATTTGGGCTCTCTCGTCTATAGTGTTAATCCAGAGTTCCGTGTCTAATACAGGTATTCTATAGTTAGGGTGTTTGGAAGGGTAGTCGATAGTTACAGTTATACTCTGGTGTATGGAATTAACTATTTGCTGGATGCTTTCCATTGTGCTACGTTCTAAACCAAACTTGTTAGTGCTCTCTTGTGGGGATGTCCTTATTACATATCAAAACAAGTAAATAATTTATTATTGAACAAAAACACAAGCTGAACGACTAAAACACACAATAACAGTTAATATGAAAAGAACAACATACACAAAAGTTAACGAACTTTACAGACAGAAACGCATTAACGGTAAGGAAGTCCGAAATCTCACCCCACCAAACGAGAGGGATAACTTCATGAGCGTCATTCGACGTGAAACGAAATACGCCCGAAACGAATGCAATAGGCATTTCAATAAGAAATTAGAATGGATAAGAAAAAACTAGAAGAAAGAAAAATAGAATATTCACAAAAATACCCAGATAACATCAACAATATCCGTATGACTGATGTAAAACTACCGGAAGAATTTACCAATGAGCACACAGTAAATATTTATGGGAACACTTTAATCAATGAACAAGAACAACAAATCCTGCAGCTACCATCGAGGTTTGCCATCTACAAAAAGATTAACTCTATTTAAAGTGGAAAACGGAGCTGGAAAAGTGTTTCACAAAAATACGTTGGAATGCAAAAGTAAACAACAACAACAACAACTATACGGACAACAACAACAATAATAACGGTAGTAGTAATATAAACAATAACTCTGAGTATAGAAATAACAGCTATAATAGTAATAGTCATAACAATAACAATAGCAGGAGAGTGAGAAATAGTAATAATGGTAATAATATTAACGATAGACAGAACAACAACAACAACCACAATAATAATAATAGAAACATTAACTACAGACACAGCAGCAGCGACCACAGTAGCAATAACGGTAACAATACGAGTAACAACAACAACAACCACAGTGGTAATAATAGAAATAATACATGTAGCAACATTAATGATAGACACAACAACAAAAACAAGAAACATAATAAAAGTAACAACCACAATGGTAGAAATAACAGTAACAACAACAATAACGGTGAAGTAAACAACAATACACCTAGCAATCATAACAATAATAATAATACTAATGATAGGAACAACAACAACCACCATGATAACAATAATAGCAACACACACAACTATGTCGATAGATATAATTGTTTCTACTTTAGGCACAAGGCCAGCAAATACCCAGTTCATTACTGGTACTTTATTTTATCGACCCCGTAAGGATGAAAGGCAAAGTCAACCTCGGCGGGATTTGAACTCAGATCGTAAAGGGACGTAACTATGCTGGAAAGCATGGCGTCCGACCCTCTACCGATACTGCCAATCCACCCCCCGTTGTCGATAGATATAATGACAACCCCTTAGAGAAACTATTCTTCAACCCAGCTGACAAAACATATAAGATGGGTAATATCTATCCTACGAGGTTACCCTTTAATAAAAGAGTTTGCATACCACAACAAATAGATGACGAGACAGAGGCACCGTTCACCATAGCTAGAAATAAGATTAGACAAATAGTAGACCGGTATACTAAGTGACAGAGCAGACCAGAGGTCCAACAACTTGAGAGGAAACATGTAGAAGGCTTGGTTAGCCTCAAGCAGCGCAAAAGGGATGGCGAGGTAGTATGTCTACCCACGGACAAGTCTGGTAGGATGTCAATAGACAGCATGCTGAACTACATCAAGGCTATGCAACCCCACATCACCAACACGAGCGAAATTGCACAGCAAATACATGATGGGAGAGAGAAAATCTTTAACGCTCACATGATGATGTGGACCGACATCCTAAAGCCAAGCAGACACACTGCCAACAACTTCCAGGCGTCTAACAATGGCATACCACCCTTGTATGGGCTCCGCGAAGACCACAAGACAGTCGATGACCCGACAACAGGACCCCCAACAAGACCTGTATGCGGAGCAAATATAGCTAGCAACGACAGGATCTCCTACTTCCTCTCAATGGTTATACGCCCCATAATCAAGATGTCCCCCAGATGTATGTGACAGTACAGAGGACCTCCTCAGCAGAAACAAAAACAGGAACCTATCCAACTGCATAATAGGCAGTATGGGTGTGGTATCACTGTACCCATCCATTAACATTGATTTTGCAGTGGAAAAATGTGTGGAGATGATCATTGAGAGTGAGGTGGAGTTCTGCGACGTCGACACAGACGCACTGGGCCTCCTATTTAGACTTACCTACGACACTGACTACCTAGAAAGCCATGACCTTAGACGTTTCTGCCTCAGTAGACCCATAAGAGGTAGACCCCCCACCATAACCTCAATGGCGAAAAAGACTCCCATAGGAAGGTGGATTGGGTGGACCAAAGCTATACGGACCCCACAAAACAATGATCAGGTAAGAAAAATGGTCGCACATACAATAGGGGCTAGTATCAAAACTACCCTAAAGGGCCACATATTCAAGTTCAACAAGAAGATCTACACCCAAAATGAGGGAGCAGCCATTGGCGTCAGCATAGCTGGTGACGTTGCCAACCTTTTTATGGTATGGTGGGAAAGGAGACTCAAAGATCTTGATGAGAGCTCCATAGACCTCATCATTTACTCTCGTTACGTAGACGACATCAATATAGTAATAAGGACATCCCCACAGGAGAGCACTAACAAGTTTGATTTAGAACGTAGCTCAATGGAAAGCAGCCAGCAGATAGTTAATTCCATACACCAGAGTATAACTGTAACTATCGACTACCCTTCCAAACACCCTAACAATAGACTACCTGTATTAGACACGGAACTCTGGATTAACACTATAGACGAGAGAGCCCAAATTCTCCACTCACACTATGCTAAACCCATGGCCTCCAAATACCTGATACTCAAAAATTCAGCAATGTCCAGTAGTGCTAAGTTTAATATTCTGATCGCAGACTTGGTACGAGTGATGAAGAACGTGTCCAGCATGTGCGACCCAACAGAAATGGAAAGACACATCCAACACTTCATCAACCGCATGCAGTTCTCTGGCTACAACCAAAGAGACAGAATCAGAGTATACGAAGGAGCCACGGAGAAGTATAAGACCCTCATAGAACTGGACATGAAAGGAATTTTCCCATTATACAGGAGCAAATCATGGAATAGCTTAGATAGGACTAGACATAAGATAGGGAAAGCCACCTCATGGTACGACAACGAGAGATACCAGAGTGTCATGTTTGTGGACGCTACTCCTGGAGGGAAATTAGCTAACCAGTGTAGAAAGGCCCTGAGAAAGACCCACTTAAAGATTAAGGTGGTAGAAAAGCCAGGAACCACCATCAAATCCCTGATCAGCAAAACCTACCCTTTTAAGAAAACCCACTGTACTAATAGGAAATGTATCATATGTAAAGTAAACCCCCGGATAAACTTTAAAACTAGAAACGTAGTCTATAGCATAAGATGTACAGAGGGTACTTGCAGAAACATGACAACAACATACATAGGCGAGACAGCTCGTAGCATAGGTGAATGGATAGACCAACACTGGGGGGAACTAAAAGGACGAAAAAACGGTTCAGTACTATACGAACATGCCAGACAACAACACAACGGCAACATAGACAATATAGAAATTAGAATAATATCTAAACATAGAAATGACTCAGCAGATAGGCAAATCAGAGAGGCCAGCGAAATAGAACTTAGAAAGCCAAGGCTAAACAGAAAAAAATGAATGGAATAACAACAACACTGACCTAAGAGAAGTATAAATAAATAAATAAATACATACACAAGCACAATAACAACAAACACATAAAAACGCACGCTAGTAAACTAAGATAGAATACAATAACCGATACACAGTCACCCAAACACGAACACACATCAAACAAAACACTATACACACACGCAAACGCATGCGCAGAGAAGACAAAAAAAAATAAACAAATAAATAAATAAACAGACCAAATAAAGATGGCGTAGGCATACAATGCAACGGGAGGAAACATAATAGCACCACTGACGATGTTGCAGATGTGCAACGAAAGAACTTTGTTAGACTATATTTATGTGTTTGTGTCTATATTGTATCTGTATTTTTGACCGTTGGTCAGTCAATGGCAACATTGAGGACCGAATAAATTAAATTAACCGATATAAAAGACACAGAAGCAATAAACCAACCAAACAGTGATTGTGTTCTGTTATTAATTCTGGCAATATTATTACACAAATATGACCCTCCCCAAGTATAACAATATTTGTTTCGACACACGATTTCATATCAAAAACCTCGCAAAACTAATTATATATATATATATATATATATATATATATATATATATATATATATATATATATATATATATATATATATATATATATATATATATATATTAAGAGAGTAAAACAAAGAATCCTTTAATACATCAAAAGTTTTTATTAGCCGACAATGTTTCGTCCTATTAAGGACTCATCAGGGCAATCAAAACAAGAAGAAGTAATATCGGCAGATACAAGCCGGAAACTCTGAAGAATATGGAGTGTGCATACACTAAAGTCTTACAAAAATATATGATAATAAAAATGAAAATAAAAATAAAAATAATAAAAATATTTAATAATAAGAATAACTAAGGATGTAGATAACATTAAGAACCATATTACAAATATAGTCCAAAGCAACTAACCTAAATCTAAACAAATTTGGTTATATAGAGCAGGAATTATATATAACACAATGCAATAAACATAATACATTATAATAATATACCTTTACCAACATTAAAATTACAAATTAAAAATCAAAAGGTACAATATATACATGTATATATGTGCGCGCGCACACACACACACACACACACACACACACACACACACATATAACAATACACCCATCTATGATCAACTACACAAATTAAGCCCTATTAGAAGTTTGAATATAAAAATAAGCATGATAAGAGTGAAAATAATAACAATACATCTACCCAATATACATGAGGCAATAATATGATATAATTACAAGAGACACATATAATAAATAATAAACAATAAAATTATATAATTCAATATAATATAATAAAATAGATAATCCCCGGTTAGTTTACAGAAACAATATAGATGTCACAATAAAATACAATGATAATACGTAAACAGTGTACTAACATTTACCATAAACAATGTATACAAATCGATTCATACTGGGTTACAGAGTAAATGAGGAAAACTAAATTATATAATACTCAAAAAAACACTATAATGGTACTGTAAAAATTATGATGGTACAGAAAAAAATATATACAGACATCTTACATGATATGTAAAGTCTAAATATCATAATGTTACATATAATGAACAGTAAGTAATAAGGATCAATATTACAATATTACAAAATATACAGACATCTTACATGATATATAAAGTTTAAATGTCATAATGTTACATATAATGAACAGTAAGTAATAAGGATCAATATTACAATACAATATAATATAATATATTATAAATTGACATAAAATAATACTTATAATTACAAGGTTAGTAGACAGACATATGTGGATGTGTAAGCAAAGCCAGACAGGTTAGTAGACAGACATATGTGGATGTGTAAGCAAAGCCAGACAGTGGATAGTAAATAGAATATAGAAATAAATAAATAAATAAATATAATCAACCGGAAATTACAAAACAAAAGCAAATATATACACACTAAGGCCTCACATGTGGTTAAGAAATTAGGTAAACACTAAGGAAAACAATCATTTTAATTGACTCAAAACCCTATTTGATAAATTAATATTAAAAATATCAAACCTATCCAATAAGGTAGTATAATATTAGCTGTAGTTTAAGTCATTAAAGTTTATAACCTTTAATGTTTCATTACAAATGTTTACAAAAAGGAATGAAAATTTTTTACTATCATATACGCAACAATATCTAAAAAACTGACTTAAGTAGAATTAAGGTAGGCTAATGGGGACAGAATTGACGAAATGTATGGAGGGTGCGAAGTGGCATAAAATATAGTCGATATACTATAATAAATAATAGAATGAAGCGTAAAAGAGGGGGGGGGGATTAAATATAATCATAGTCAATCTGGAGGGGTTGACAATAAGTTTATGTGCGCATGGGGGGGGGGGGGAGCGGGTTGTTGTCCAAAGATGAATCTGAATAAAATTAGAAATAAAAATAGAATTAAAAATAAAATTAATAATAAAAATAAAAATAAAGATAATAATAGAATAACGTAAGTGGCGTAAAGCGTGTAATCTTATGTATATTAACAAGGTGTAATAGTGAAAACATAGATATGGTACAGTAGCCAAATGATTACGAGAGCTAGAATGAAGAGTCATCAAAAACCAATGGTAATAATGATGATAACAATAATGTTGGCAAACAAAAGAACCTAAACTAAAAACTAAGTAATGGAATATATCTGCTAATGGGTACAATTTGTACTACTAGAACGTTTGGGTTTATAATAAAAATAAGAATGTGTGTGTGTGTGTGTGTGTGTGTGTGTGTGTGTGTGTGTGTGTGTGTGTGTGTGTGTGTGTGTGTGTGTGTGTGTGTGCGCGCGCACATATATACATGTATATATTGTACCTTTTGATTTTTAATTTGTAATTTTAATGTTGGTAAAGGTATATTATTATAATGTATTATGTTTATTGCATTGTGTTATATATAATTCCTGCTCTATATAACCAAATTTGTTTAGATTTAGAGGTTAGTTGCTTTGGACTATATTTGTAATATGGTTCTTAATGTTATCTACATCCTTAGTTATTCTTATTATTATATATTTTTATTATTTTTATTTTTATTTTCATTTTTATTATCATATATTTTTGTAAGACTTTAGTGTATGCACACTCCATATTCTTCAGAGTTTCCGGCTTGTATCTGCCGATATTACTTCTTGTTGTTTTGATTGCCCCGATGAGGCCTTAATAGGACGAAACATTATCGGCTAATAAAAACTTTTGATGTATTAAAGGATTCTTTGTTTTACTCTCTTAATTTTTTGGCTCTGTTTAACTGCATTGAGCTATACCTTTTACTGTCATTTCTATAATACGAAGAGGGTGTTTAACTCCAACACGCTCCAGTATTCTAATCCTTATATATATATATATATATATATATATATATATAAACGGAAAAAATGAAACGAAATTTCATTTCCCACTCTTAGTACGGCTGTTACTTAAATATAAGTATGTACACGTACATACATATATGTATACAGACGTACAGTAGTCTATATATATATATATACATACATGCACACATATATATATGTACGTATGGATTCACCGAACATTTATTATAATGCTCCGTGTGTTTGTAAACAAACATCCCGTATTAAGCCGTAGTGTCTAGCAACCATCGTTGCTCGTTTGTTCAACACTGACAAACGAACGCTGTACTAGTTTCAAGCTTATTAGGTATCGTCAGCAACGTATACCTTCCTGCCAGATTGTTGAACGTATATACTTACCTTATGCATATTAACGGCTGAGCATATATATATATATATATATATATATATATATATATATATATATATATATATATATATATGTGTGTGTAGATAAATCTACCAAGAGTTTACGGTAGTGTCCAATCCGTATGAAGAACTCAATGTAATCCGGATATCATGGAAAGAAGAGATGCATTCAAAAATCACTTTCGGTGAAAGATAAACGGAATACAGAGTCAAGATAAAATATTAAAAAAATAATGAATAAAACAATGAAACAGTTCCTTATATTAAACAAAAAAAGTTCATTATTTAACGATCGTTTCTAGGACATATATGTGTTAGAATTGGCATGCATATTCAACAGATCTATGTACAAAATTATACAAAATTATACAAACTATCAAATTTAATATACAAACCAACACATACATATGCCGTCTTCAGAAATAATATATATATATATATATTAAGAAACCACTGGTAAATGAAATAATTGCCTTATCTTGTCTATTACATAACTATATATATATATATATATATAGTTATGTAATAAACAACATAAGGCAATTATTTCATTTACCAGTGGCTTCTTAAAAGCAAACAAATTTTGTTTTCAATCATCAGAATGAAAAAATCCTGGTGTATTTATTGACATTGGATTTTAAAAACTAAAATATAATCTATATGAAAGTGAGGCTGGAAAAGGAAGAAGGAAAGGAAAAATAAACACACACGCACACACACGCACACACACACACACACAATTACATACACACACATATATACATACATATATATATATACACACACACACACATATATATGTATATATATATCTACATACATATACACATATATCAACATATCCATACATACACATACACACAAATACACAAACACGCACACACGCACACATGCATATATATATATATATATATATATATATATATATATATATATATATATATATACATTAGAATATATGATAAACACAAAACGTGTTTGCATTGCAACAGATAGTCAGCTATTAATGAAATAAACTAATTAAAGTGAATACAATTTGTCTGTCTCGATATAAGTCAATAAAGACAATCTTATATTGGCAACTGCCAATATAAGATTGTCTTTATTGACTTATATCGAGACAGACAAATTGTATTCACTTTAATTAGTTTATTTCATTAATAGCTGACTATCTGTTGCAATGCAAACACGTTTTGTGTTTATCATATATTCTAATGTATTTAACTGCTCGGAAATGACCCTTTCCTGGAGCTTAATTATTGTAAAGGACTGAGAGCTTATTCTCAAAATATTATATAGTATATATATATATATAGTATATATATATATATATATATATATATATATATATATATATATATATATATATATATATATATATATATATATATATATATATATATATATACATACACACGTACATACATATATACACACGTACATACACACACATACTTACACACATATATACACGCATACATACGCATGCACAAATATAGATATATGTACACACAACTACATACGCACACAAATAATTATAAGAAAAAATATTATAATAAAAATACCGTCACATAATAAAAATGAATATAAAAATTATTATAAAGTTGACAGCGATACAGGCAACAGATAAATGAACAAACACGTGGTAAGCAATTCACACAATTGCACATACACATACATACGTAAAAATAAATACATACACACACACACACACATACACATACATATACATATACACATACACATACATACACATACACATATACATACACACACATACATATATACATATATATATATATATGTAAAAGTTCTATTTAAATTGTTGGGATACTACAAGCAAATATTTTTATAACTGATATAAAGCACTCAACAAATATTTGGAGTAAAAATACGATATTAACAAATGGAAACTATATTTATAAAACCTTATTCATTTCATTATACATATTTCAAGGACACCAAGTTAAATTATGGTGTGATTTCATCAGACAAAATATAATATAGATCAGTTTTATAAATAAATATTGACACACCCTTACAAAATGCAACCATTACTGTTGGAAGCTCCTGGATAGTGGAGTTGTTTAATTATATTATTATTAGTATTGGATATTTTTATTTTTAAAATAAGCCGTTGGGTTACAGAGAAAGAAAAAAGATAAAGAAGGAGAGAGAGAAAGAGAGAGAGAGAGAGAGAGAGAGAGAGAGAGAGAGAGAGAGAGAGAGAGAGAGAGAGAGAGAGAGAGAGAGAGAGAGAGAGAGACCAATACAACAGAGAGAGAGAAAGATATATATAGAGAGAGAGGAGACAGAGAGAAGGGGAGAGAACGAAAACTCTAAGTCATATCTTAACAATTGAGATGAAATGAATAAATAAAATTAGAAATGTTAATAATCATGAATGGAATATACATATATAATATGAGAAATTAATCATTGTTTAAATATGATTAGATGTTTAGTTAATCATTTAAAAATTGAGATCAATATATTAAAAATTGGGATCTATACATTAAGAAATCCATATATTACTAGAGAACTACATATCATATAACACGTATACACACGCAAAAATACATATAAATATATATACACACTTATAAAATACATAACATTTCTAACTACGTATATAATATATACACACAAAGCATAAAGGATTCTTTAATTTAATTTAAGATATAGGAATCTTTAAAATGTTATAATTGTTAAGATATTAAAGGAAATGTTATGTTATACACACTTTATGTTATTAAACAAATTTTTTTTTATATAAGTTTTATAAGATTACTTGTTATGTATTTATGGCTGTTAATTATATGTCTATCTGTCACGAATCTTGGGATAATCACTATACATAAGTGCAATCAAAATGTATGGATATACACGCACACGCATATACACAATTCTCACATATACATATATACATGTGTGTGTACCCTCAGCCAATAGGTAGATACGCATCACGCATATATACATACAGACAGACATACATTCATAAAAACGCATAGAACATATGTACATGTATGTCAATACACACATATACATATATACTCACATATAGAGAGAAGTATATATCAATCCAGTACATAGTATAATTGAGTACATAAAATACAAAAGGATTATATTACAATTTGGAAATATAATTATAAGCAATATAACTTTAAAAGCAATACAATTTTAAAATATTATAGAATATTTTAAGTTATAATTTCAAAATAATAGTATGTTTAATAGATTTAGTATAGAAATTTATCTTACGTATATTTAACTAAAAATTTTGAAAGGATAAACTTTCGAAAATAAGAGAAGGTATCAGAACAATAAAAAAAACAATAAAAAATAAGAAATAAGAAATATTTTCTCCTTTCAAGAGCTCTCAATATATTTCTCTAGAATAGTTTATTATATTTATATTTATTTATATTTAGGACGAAAAGTTATTTTTACTTGAGTGTATAATCAGTCAAAAAAGATGAAGGAATCTAATGATTTATCGACAGGTTCAATATATTAATAAAATTAATTAATTAATTATATACTACATTTAAAATTTATATTTATATTTAAATGTTGAGTTTAATCTATGTCTGCAGCAACTGAATAAATTATTCCTTAAGTTCAGGGAATTTTTGGTCTTTAATATAAAGAATATTTCCTCTATACAAAGATCGCAATTTTCTGAAGAGGAGTTAAAAGGTGTAGCTTATGAAATAATATTCCAAATCAACGAATATTCAACGTTCTTTAGTTTTAGGTCCCATAATAGGCTAGATAGAGAAGTTGAAGATTTTTTGTTTGGATCTGTAAAAGAATTTTTATGATTATTGAAGCGGGATTTAAACTCTATGGAAGTAGATCCCACATAATTAAATGAATTTAAATTAGTTTTTACATTACAATTATATACTACATTTTTAGCTAAGCAATTGTTATTTAACGGACAGTTAGATTTATTTCTACAGTTACATTTATCAGATTGAATATTGCTTGGGTTATTATTGGTATTTTGGTTAGGTTTTAAATTTCTATTATTAATTCTATTAATATTTTGCGCTAAATATTTGGTGGAAGAATAAGTTAATTTTATAGTATGTCTATTAAAAATTGAGTAATATCTATGTGTTCTAGGGAAGCATTTGTCAAGAGCTTTAAAAAATAGTTTAGCAATAGGGGTTTTAATATTTAATGAGAAAGGAGGAGCGAACCATAATATGTTCCTAGTTCTATTTCTTTTTCGGCTTTCGGAATTAATGTAAGGTTTTCTATTATACTTTTTAAAATTGTTACCATAGTTAAAATTGTTACGATTATGGTTAGTTGTTATATTATTATTATTATCGATGTATTTAATTTTATTTCTATACCCAGCTCTACCTAACACTTCGTTGTAATAATATGCTTTTTCATCAAATATATTCTTATTAGCTGAAATTCTCGAAATTCGTTTTTGTACAGAGTTCACTATAGTATTTTTAAGGGATCTGGGGGTGATTAGAGTTAAAATTGACGTAATTTAAGTTCTCATTTAGTTTGTGAAATGGATAATGAAGACATGTGTTAAGATTTAGTGTTACATCTAGAAAATTGACTATTTTATGGTTATTCTCTATTTCTACTTTTAGATTAAGGTAATTAAAAAATTGTATAATTTGTTTTCTTTTTCTATTTAGTTCACAGTTATTATTTTCTATAAGTAAAAGCATTATGTATAGTGATTATCCCAAGATTCGTGACAGATAGACATAGACAGATAGACTACCCTAAGTATTGAGTACTTTGGTGCGTTATGGTCCACCTGGTTCCTTACCACATTTCCTTCGTTATATATATATATATATATATATATATATATATTATATATATATATATATATATATATATATATATATATATATACATATATACACATATGCGCAACACACACACACAGAGAAATATATATATATATATATATATATATATATATATATATATATACACAGTATGTGTGTGTATGTGCGTGTATGTGTACACACAGATATGTATATCTACACACACATATATTTATCTGTGTTGTTTGTCTCCTTTATCATGTATATATCTTAAGACAAGGAAAAAATAAGACTAGTTATAAGTAATTATGAATCACTACCTCCTTACCGACAACTGACGCTGCACACCAGGTCCGAGCACAGAGGAGCCAAACTCCCACTGTCATCACTTCCATCTCTCTCGCCCTCCCCATGTCTCAGTATGGTGAGCAAATGGGGTCACACGTGCTGGCCACACCACGGCCCCGGTTTACAAAATGGAGAAGGTGTTTCCCCGGAGGATGGTGAGGGAGATGTGCTGGAAGAGCCATTCCATCTCGCGGGGCTCACACCTGCCGCTAGTCAGCTCAGCGCCTATGGTGGTATGTAGGGAGATGGCCCTAGGGTCAAGGACACCAGAAGTTTCCACTGCTAGGGGCTTGACTGTAAACCTGTCGGAGAGCGACCAATAGAGGGAGAGTTAGTACTGGTAGTAAAGGAGTGTACTATGGTTACATACGTTAGTGTGATTAATAGTTTATTAGTAGGGTGCGTTTGTTGGTGTGTGGTGGGTGGGTGTGTTGGTGGGTGTGTTGGTGTGTTGGTGGGTGTGTCGGTGTGATGGTGGGTGTGTTGGTGTGATGGTGGGTGTGTTAGTATGTTGGTGGGTGTGTTGGTGTGTTGGTGGGTGTGTCGGTGTGCTGGTGGGTGTGTTGGTGTGATGGTGGGTGTGTTAGTATGTTGGTGGGTGGGTGTGTTGGTGTGCTGGTGGGTGTGTTAGTATGTTGGTGGGTGGGTGTGTTGGTGTGTTGGTGGGTGTGTTGGTGTGTTGGTGGGTGTGTTGGTGTGTTGGTGGGTGTGTTAGTATGTTGGTGGGTGTGTTAGTATGTTGGTGGGTGGGTGTGTTGGTGTGCTGGTGGGTGTGTTAGTATGTTGGTGGGTGGGTGTGTTGGTGTGCTGGTGGGTGTGTTAGTATGTTGGTGGGTGGGTGTGTTGGTGTGTTGGTGGGTGTGTTGGTGTGTTGGTGGGTGTGTTGGTGTGATGGTGGGTGTGTTAGTATGTTGGTGGGTGGGTGTGTTGGTGTGCTGGTGGGTGTGTTAGTATGTTGGTGGGTGGGTGTGTTGGTGTGCTGGTGGGTGTGTTAGTATGTTGGTGGGTGGGTGTGTTGGTGTGTTGGTGGGTGTGTTGGTGTGTTGGTGGGTGTGTTGGTGTGATGGTGGGTGTGTTAGTATGTTGGTGGGTGGGTGTGTTGGTGTGCTGGTGGGTGTGTTAGTATGTTGGTGGGTGGGTGTGTTGGTGTGTTGGTGGGTGGGTGTGTTGGTGTGCTGGTGGGTGTGTTAGTATGTTGGTGGGTGGGTGTGTTGGTGTGCTGGTGGGTGTGTTAGTATGTTGGTGGGTGGGTGTGTTGGTGTGTTGGTGGGTGTGTTGGTGTGTTGGTGGGTGTGTTGGTGTGATGGTGGGTGTGTTAGTATGTTGGTGGGTGGGTGTGTTGGTGTGCTGGTGGGTGTGTTAGTATGTTGGTGGGTGGGTGTGTTGGTGTGTTGGTGGGTGGGTGTGTTGGTGTGCTGGTGGGTGTGTTAGTATGTTGGTGGGTGGGTGTGTTGGTGTGCTGGTGGGTGTGTTAGTATGTTGGTGGGTGGGTGTGTTGGTGTGTTGGTGGGTGTGTTGGTGTGTTGGTGGGTGTGTTGGTGTGATGGTGGGTGTGTTAGTATGTTGGTGGGTGTGTTAGTATGTTGGTGGGTGGGTGTGTTGGTGTGCTGGTGGGTGTGTTGGTGTGCTGGTGGGTGTGTTAGTATGTTGGTGGGTGTGTTGGTGTGTTGGTGGGTGTGTTAGTATGTTGGTGGGTGGGTGTGTTGGTGTGCTGGTGGGTGTGTTGGTGTGCTGGTGGGTGTGTCGGTGTGCTGGTGGGTGTGTTGGTGTGATGGTGGGTGTGTTAGTATGTTGGTGGGTGGGTGTGTTGGTGTGCTGGTGGGTGTGTCGGTGTGTTGGTGGATGTGTTGGTGTGATGGTGGGTGTGTTAGTATGTTGGTGGGTGGGTGTGTTGGTGTGTTGGTGGGTGTGTTGGTGTGTTGGTGGGTGTGTTGGTGTGTTGGTGGGTGTGTTAGTATGTTGGTGGGTGTGTTAGTATGTTGGTGGGTGGGTGTGTTGGTGTGCTGGTGGGTGTGTTAGTATGTTGGTGGGTGGGTGTGTTGGTGTGTTGGTGGGTGTGTTGGTGTGTTGGTGGGTGTGTTGGTGTGATGGTGGGTGTGTTAGTATGTTGGTGGGTGGGTGTGTTGGTGTGCTGGTGGGTGTGTTAGTATGTTGGTGGGTGGGTGTGTTGGTGTGTTGGTGGGTGGGTGTGTTGGTGTGCTGGTGGGTGTGTTAGTATGTTGGTGGGTGGGTGTGTTGGTGTGCTGGTGGGTGTGTTAGTATGTTGGTGGGTGGGTGTGTTGGTGTGTTGGTGGGTGTGTTGGTGTGTTGGTGGGTGTGTTGGTGTGATGGTGGGTGTGTTAGTATGTTGGTGGGTGGGTGTGTTGGTGTGCTGGTGGGTGTGTTAGTATGTTGGTGGGTGGGTGTGTTGGTGTGTTGGTGGGTGGGTGTGTTGGTGTGCTGGTGGGTGTGTTAGTATGTTGGTGGGTGGGTGTGTTGGTGTGCTGGTGGGTGTGTTAGTATGTTGGTGGGTGGGTGTGTTGGTGTGTTGGTGGGTGTGTTGGTGTGTTGGTGGGTGTGTTGGTGTGATGGTGGGTGTGTTAGTATGTTGGTGGGTGTGTTAGTATGTTGGTGGGTGGGTGTGTTGGTGTGCTGGTGGGTGTGTTGGTGTGCTGGTGGGTGTGTTAGTATGTTGGTGGGTGTGTTGGTGTGTTGGTGGGTGTGTTAGTATGTTGGTGGGTGGGTGTGTTGGTGTGCTGGTGGGTGTGTTGGTGTGCTGGTGGGTGTGTCGGTGTGTTGGTGGGTGTGTTAGTATGTTGGTGGGTGTGTTAGTATGTTGGTGGGTGGGTGTGTTGGTGTGCTGGTGGGTGTGTTGGTGTGCTGGTGGGTGTGTCGGTGTGTTGGTGGGTGTGTTAGTATGTTGGTGGGTGGGTGTGTTGGTGTGTTGGTGGGTGTGTTGGTGTGCTGGTGGGTGTGTTAGTATGTTGGTGGGTGGGTGTGTTGGTGTGTTGGTGGGTGTGTTGGTGTGTTGGTGGGTGTGTTAGTATGTTGGTGGGTGTGTTAGTATGTTGGTGGGTGGGTGTGTTGGTGTGCTGGTGGGTGTGTCGGTGTGTTGGTGGGTGTGTTAGTATGTTGGTGGGTGGGTGTGTTGGTGTGCTGGTGGGTGTGTCGGTGTGTTGGTGGGTGTGTTAGTATGTTGGTGGGTGGGTGTGTTGGTGTGTTGGTGGGTGTGTTGGTGTGCTGGTGGGTGTGTCGGTGTGTTGGTGGGTGTGTTAGTATGTTGGTGGGTGGGTGTGTTGGTGTGCTGGTGGGTGTGTCGGTGTGTTGGTGGGTGTGTTAGTATGTTGGTGGGTGTGTTAGTATGTTGGTGGGTGGGTGTGTTGGTGTGCTGGTGGGTGTGTTGGTGTGCTGGTGGGTGTGTCGGTGTGTTGGTGGGTGTGTTAGTATGTTGGTGGGTGGGTGTGTTGGTGTGTTGGTGGGTGTGTTGGTGTGCTGGTGGGTGTGTTGGTGTGATGGTGGGTGTGTTAGTATGTTGGTGGGTGGGTGTGTTGGTGTGCTGGTGGGTGTGTTGGTGTGTTGGTGGGTGTGTTAGTATGTTGGTGGGTGTGTTAGTATGTTGGTGGGTGGGTGTGTTGGTGTGCTGGTGGGTGTGTCGGTGTGTTGGTGGGTGTGTTAGTATGTTGGTGGGTGTGTTAGTATGTTGGTGGGTGGGTGTGTTGGTGTGCTGGTGGGTGTGTCGGTGTGTTGGTGGGTGTGTTAGTATGTTGGTGGGTGTGTTAGTATGTTGGTGGGTGGGTGTGTTGGTGTACTGGTGGGTGTGTCGGTGTGTTGGTGGGTGTGTTAGTATGTTGGTGGGTGTGTTAGTATGTTGGTGGGTGTGTTAGTATGTTGGTGGGTGTGTTAGTATGTTGGTGGGTGGGTGTGTTGGTGTGCTGGTGGGTGTGTCGGTGTGTTGGTGGGTGGGTGTGTTGGTGTGCTGGTGGGTGTGTCGGTGTGTTGGTGGATGTGTTGGTGTGATGGTGGGTGTGTTAGTATGTTGGTGGGTGGGTGTGTTGGTGTGCTGGTGGGTGTGTCGGTGTGTTGGTGGGTGTGTTAGTATGTTGGTGGGTGTGTTAGTATGTTGGTGGGTGGGTGTGTTGGTGTGCTGGTGGGTGTGTTGGTGTGATGGTGGGTGTGTTAGTATGTTGGTGGGTGGGTGTGTTGGTGTGCTGGTGGGTGTGTCGGTGTGTTGGTGGATGTGTTGGTGTGATGGTGGGTGTGTTAGTATGTTGGTGGGTGGGTGTGTTGGTGTGCTGGTGGGTGTGTCGGTGTGTTGGTGGGTGTGTTAGTATGTTGGTGGGTGTGTTAGTATGTTGGTGGGTGGGTGTGTTGGTGTGCTGGTGGGTGTGTCGGTGTGTTGGTGGGTGTGTTAGTATGTTGGTGGGTGTGTTAGTATGTTGGTGGGTGGGTGTGTTGGTGTGCTGGTGGGTGTGTCGGTGTGTTGGTGGGTGTGTTAGTATGTTGGTGGGTGTGTTAGTATGTTGGTGGGTGGGTGTGTTGGTGTGTTGGTGGGTGTGTTGGTGTGTTGGTGGGTGTGTTAGTATGTTGGTGGGTGTGTTAGTATGTTGGTGGGTGGGTGTGTTGGTGTGCTGGTGGGTGTGTTAGTATGTTGGTGGGTGGGTGTGTTGGTGTGTTGGTGGGTGTGTTGGTGTGTTGGTGGGTGTGTTGGTGTGATGGTGGGTGTGTTAGTATGTTGGTGGGTGGGTGTGTTGGTGTGCTGGTGGGTGTGTTGGTGTGCTGGTGGGTGTGTCGGTGTGTTGGTGGGTGTGTTAGTATGTTGGTGGGTGTGTTAGTATGTTGGTGGGTGGGTGTGTTGGTGTGTTGGTGGGTGTGTTGGTGTGCTGGTGGGTGTGTTGGTGTGATGGTGGGTGTGTTAGTATGTTGGTGGGTGGGTGTGTTGGTGTGTTGGTGGGTGTGTTGGTGTGTTGGTGGGTGTGTTAGTATGTTGGTGGGTGTGTTAGTATGTTGGTGGGTGGGTGTGTTGGTGTGCTGGTGGGTGTGTCGGTGTGTTGGTGGGTGTGTTAGTATGTTGGTGGGTGGGTGTGTTGGTGTGCTGGTGGGTGTGTCGGTGTGTTGGTGGGTGTGTTAGTATGTTGGTGGGTGTGTTAGTATGTTGGTGGGTGGGTGTGTTGGTGTGCTGGTGGGTGTGTTGGTGTGCTGGTGGGTGTGTCGGTGTGTTGGTGGGTGTGTTAGTATGTTGGTGGGTGGGTGTGTTGGTGTGTTGGTGGGTGTGTTGGTGTGCTGGTGGGTGTGTCGGTGTGTTGGTGGGTGTGTTAGTATGTTGGTGGGTGGGTGTGTTGGTGTGTTGGTGGGTGGGTGTGTTGGTGTGCTGGTGGGTGTGTTAGTATGTTGGTGGGTGGGTGTGTTGGTGTGCTGGTGGGTGTGTTAGTATGTTGGTGGGTGGGTGTGTTGGTGTGTTGGTGGGTGTGTTGGTGTGTTGGTGGGTGTGTTGGTGTGATGGTGGGTGTGTTAGTATGTTGGTGGGTGTGTTAGTATGTTGGTGGGTGGGTGTGTTGGTGTGCTGGTGGGTGTGTTGGTGTGCTGGTGGGTGTGTTAGTATGTTGGTGGGTGTGTTAGTATGTTGGTGGGTGTGTTAGTATGTTGGTGGGTGTGTTAGTATGTTGGTGGGTGTGTTAGTATGTTGGTGGGTGGGTGTGTCGGTGTGCTGGTGGGTGTGTTGGTGTGATGGTGGGTGTGTTAGTATGTTGGTGGGTGGGTGTGTTGGTGTGCTGGTGGGTGTGTCGGTGTGTTGGTGGATGTGTTGGTGTGATGGTGGGTGTGTTAGTATGTTGGTGGGTGGGTGTGTTGGTGTGTTGGTGGGTGTGTTGGTGTGTTGGTGGGTGTGTTGGTGTGTTGGTGGGTGTGTTAGTATGTTGGTGGGTGTGTTAGTATGTTGGTGGGTGGGTGTGTTGGTGTGCTGGTGGGTGTGTTAGTATGTTGGTGGGTGGGTGTGTTGGTGTGTTGGTGGGTGTGTTGGTGTGTTGGTGGGTGTGTTGGTGTGATGGTGGGTGTGTTAGTATGTTGGTGGGTGGGTGTGTTGGTGTGCTGGTGGGTGTGTTAGTATGTTGGTGGGTGGGTGTGTTGGTGTGTTGGTGGGTGGGTGTGTTGGTGTGCTGGTGGGTGTGTTAGTATGTTGGTGGGTGGGTGTGTTGGTGTGCTGGTGGGTGTGTTAGTATGTTGGTGGGTGGGTGTGTTGGTGTGTTGGTGGGTGTGTTGGTGTGTTGGTGGGTGTGTTGGTGTGATGGTGGGTGTGTTAGTATGTTGGTGGGTGGGTGTGTTGGTGTGCTGGTGGGTGTGTTAGTATGTTGGTGGGTGGGTGTGTTGGTGTGTTGGTGGGTGGGTGTGTTGGTGTGCTGGTGGGTGTGTTAGTATGTTGGTGGGTGGGTGTGTTGGTGTGCTGGTGGGTGTGTTAGTATGTTGGTGGGTGGGTGTGTTGGTGTGTTGGTGGGTGTGTTGGTGTGTTGGTGGGTGTGTTGGTGTGATGGTGGGTGTGTTAGTATGTTGGTGGGTGTGTTAGTATGTTGGTGGGTGGGTGTGTTGGTGTGCTGGTGGGTGTGTTGGTGTGCTGGTGGGTGTGTTAGTATGTTGGTGGGTGTGTTGGTGTGTTGGTGGGTGTGTTAGTATGTTGGTGGGTGGGTGTGTTGGTGTGCTGGTGGGTGTGTTGGTGTGCTGGTGGGTGTGTCGGTGTGTTGGTGGGTGTGTTAGTATGTTGGTGGGTGGGTGTGTTGGTGTGTTGGTGGGTGTGTTGGTGTGCTGGTGGGTGTGTTAGTATGTTGGTGGGTGGGTGTGTTGGTGTGTTGGTGGGTGTGTTGGTGTGTTGGTGGGTGTGTTAGTATGTTGGTGGGTGTGTTAGTATGTTGGTGGGTGGGTGTGTTGGTGTGCTGGTGGGTGTGTCGGTGTGTTGGTGGGTGTGTTAGTATGTTGGTGGGTGGGTGTGTTGGTGTGCTGGTGGGTGTGTCGGTGTGTTGGTGGGTGTGTTAGTATGTTGGTGGGTGGGTGTGTTGGTGTGTTGGTGGGTGTGTTGGTGTGCTGGTGGGTGTGTCGGTGTGTTGGTGGGTGTATTAGTATGTTGGTGGGTGGGTGTGTTGGTGTGCTGGTGGGTGTGTCGGTGTGTTGGTGGGTGTGTTAGTATGTTGGTGGGTGTGTTAGTATGTTGGTGGGTGGGTGTGTTGGTGTGCTGGTGGGTGTGTTGGTGTGCTGGTGGGTGTGTCGGTGTGTTGGTGGGTGTGTTAGTATGTTGGTGGGTGGGTGTGTTGGTGTGTTGGTGGGTGTGTTGGTGTGCTGGTGGGTGTGTTGGTGTGATGGTGGGTGTGTTAGTATGTTGGTGGGTGGGTGTGTTGGTGTGCTGGTGGGTGTGTTGGTGTGTTGGTGGGTGTGTTAGTATGTTGGTGGGTGTGTTAGTATGTTGGTGGGTGGGTGTGTTGGTGTGCTGGTGGGTGTGTCGGTGTGTTGGTGGGTGTGTTAGTATGTTGGTGGGTGTGTTAGTATGTTGGTGGGTGGGTGTGTTGGTGTGCTGGTGGGTGTGTCGGTGTGTTGGTGGGTGTGTTAGTATGTTGGTGGGTGTGTTAGTATGTTGGTGGGTGGGTGTGTTGGTGTACTGGTGGGTGTGTCGGTGTGTTGGTGGGTGTGTTAGTATGTTGGTGGGTGTGTTAGTATGTTGGTGGGTGTGTTAGTATGTTGGTGGGTGTGTTAGTATGTTGGTGGGTGTGTTAGTATGTTGGTGGGTGGGTGTGTTGGTGTGCTGGTGGGTGTGTCGGTGTGTTGGTGGGTGGGTGTGTTGGTGTGCTGGTGGGTGTGTCGGTGTGTTGGTGGATGTGTTGGTGTGATGGTGGGTGTGTTAGTATGTTGGTGGGTGGGTGTGTTGGTGTGCTGGTGGGTGTGTCGGTGTGTTGGTGGGTGTGTTAGTATGTTGGTGGGTGTGTTAGTATGTTGGTGGGTGGGTGTGTTGGTGTGCTGGTGGGTGTGTTGGTGTGATGGTGGGTGTGTTAGTATGTTGGTGGGTGGGTGTGTTGGTGTGCTGGTGGGTGTGTCGGTGTGTTGGTGGATGTGTTGGTGTGATGGTGGGTGTGTTAGTATGTTGGTGGGTGGGTGTGTTGGTGTGCTGGTGGGTGTGTCGGTGTGTTGGTGGGTGTGTTAGTATGTTGGTGGGTGTGTTAGTATGTTGGTGGGTGGGTGTGTTGGTGTGCTGGTGGGTGTGTCGGTGTGTTGGTGGGTGTGTTAGTATGTTGGTGGGTGTGTTAGTATGTTGGTGGGTGGGTGTGTTGGTGTGCTGGTGGGTGTGTCGGTGTGTTGGTGGGTGTGTTAGTATGTTGGTGGGTGTGTTAGTATGTTGGTGGGTGGGTGTGTTGGTGTGTTGGTGGGTGTGTTGGTGTGTTGGTGGGTGTGTTAGTATGTTGGTGGGTGTGTTAGTATGTTGGTGGGTGGGTGTGTTGGTGTGCTGGTGGGTGTGTTAGTATGTTGGTGGGTGGGTGTGTTGGTGTGTTGGTGGGTGTGTTGGTGTGTTGGTGGGTGTGTTGGTGTGATGGTGGGTGTGTTAGTATGTTGGTGGGTGGGTGTGTTGGTGTGCTGGTGGGTGTGTTGGTGTGCTGGTGGGTGTGTCGGTGTGTTGGTGGGTGTGTTAGTATGTTGGTGGGTGTGTTAGTATGTTGGTGGGTGGGTGTGTTGGTGTGTTGGTGGGTGTGTTGGTGTGCTGGTGGGTGTGTTGGTGTGATGGTGGGTGTGTTAGTATGTTGGTGGGTGGGTGTGTTGGTGTGTTGGTGGGTGTGTTGGTGTGTTGGTGGGTGTGTTAGTATGTTGGTGGGTGTGTTAGTATGTTGGTGGGTGGGTGTGTTGGTGTGCTGGTGGGTGTGTCGGTGTGTTGGTGGGTGTGTTAGTATGTTGGTGGGTGGGTGTGTTGGTGTGCTGGTGGGTGTGTCGGTGTGTTGGTGGGTGTGTTAGTATGTTGGTGGGTGTGTTAGTATGTTGGTGGGTGGGTGTGTTGGTGTGCTGGTGGGTGTGTTGGTGTGCTGGTGGGTGTGTCGGTGTGTTGGTGGGTGTGTTAGTATGTTGGTGGGTGGGTGTGTTGGTGTGTTGGTGGGTGTGTTGGTGTGCTGGTGGGTGTGTCGGTGTGTTGGTGGGTGTGTTAGTATGTTGGTGGGTGGGTGTGTTGGTGTGCTGGTGGGTGTGTCGGTGTGTTGGTGGGTGTGTTAGTATGTTGGTGGGTGTGTTAGTATGTTGGTGGGTGGGTGTGTTGGTGTGCTGGTGGGTGTGTTGGTGTGCTGGTGGGTGTGTCGGTGTGTTGGTGGGTGTGTTAGTATGTTGGTGGGTGGGTGTGTTGGTGTGCTGGTGGGTGTGTCGGTGTGTTGGTGGGTGTGTTAGTATGTTGGTGGGTGTGTTAGTATGTTGGTGGGTGGGTGTGTTGGTGTGCTGGTGGGTGTGTTGGTGTGCTGGTGGGTGTGTCGGTGTGTTGGTGGGTGTGTTAGTATGTTGGTGGGTGTGTTAGTATGTTGGTGGGTGGGTGTGTTGGTGTGTTGGTGGGTGTGTTGGTGTGCTGGTGGGTGTGTTGGTGTGATGGTGGGTGTGTTAGTATGTTGGTGGGTGGGTGTGTTGGTGTGTTGGTGGGTGTGTTGGTGTGTTGGTGGGTGTGTTAGTATGTTGGTGGGTGTGTTAGTATGTTGGTGGGTGGGTGTGTTGGTGTGCTGGTGGGTGTGTCGGTGTGTTGGTGGGTGTGTTAGTATGTTGGTGGGTGTGTTAGTATGTTGGTGGGTGGGTGTGTTGGTGTGCTGGTGGGTGTGTCGGTGTGTTGGTGGGTGTGTTAGTATGTTGGTGGGTGTGTTAGTATGTTGGTGGGTGGGTGTGTTGGTGTACTGGTGGGTGTGTCGGTGTGTTGGTGGGTGTGTTAGTATGTTGGTGGGTGTGTTAGTATGTTGGTGGGTGTGTTAGTATGTTGGTGGGTGTGTTAGTATGTTGGTGGGTGGGTGTGTTGGTGTGCTGGTGGGTGTGTCGGTGTGTTGGTGGGTGGGTGTGTTGGTGTGCTGGTGGGTGTGTCGGTGTGTTGGTGGATGTGTTGGTGTGATGGTGGGTGTGTTAGTATGTTGGTGGGTGGGTGTGTTGGTGTGCTGGTGGGTGTGTCGGTGTGTTGGTGGGTGTGTTAGTATGTTGGTGGGTGTGTTAGTATGTTGGTGGGTGGGTGTGTTGGTGTGCTGGTGGGTGTGTTGGTGTGATGGTGGGTGTGTTAGTATGTTGGTGGGTGGGTGTGTTGGTGTGCTGGTGGGTGTGTCGGTGTGTTGGTGGATGTGTTGGTGTGATGGTGGGTGTGTTAGTATGTTGGTGGGTGGGTGTGTTGGTGTGCTGGTGGGTGTGTCGGTGTGTTGGTGGGTGTGTTAGTATGTTGGTGGGTGTGTTAGTATGTTGGTGGGTGGGTGTGTTGGTGTGCTGGTGGGTGTGTCGGTGTGTTGGTGGGTGTGTTAGTATGTTGGTGGGTGTGTTAGTATGTTGGTGGGTGGGTGTGTTGGTGTGCTGGTGGGTGTGTCGGTGTGTTGGTGGGTGTGTTAGTATGTTGGTGGGTGTGTTAGTATGTTGGTGGGTGGGTGTGTTGGTGTGCTGGTGGGTGTGTCGGTGTGTTGGTGGGTGTGTTAGTATGTTGGTGGGTGTGTTAGTATGTTGGTGGGTGGGTGTGTTGGTGTGCTGGTGGGTGTGTCGGTGTGTTGGTGGGTGTGTTAGTATGTTGGTGGGTGTGTCGGTGTGTTGGTGGGTGTGTTAGTATGTTGGTGGGTGTGTTAGTATGTTGGTGGGTGGGTGTGTTGGTGTGCTGGTGGGTGTGTCGGTGTGTTGGTGGGTGTGTTAGTATGTTGGTGGGTGTGTTAGTATGTTGGTGGGTGGGTGTGTTGGTGTACTGGTGGGTGTGTTAGTATGTTGGTGGGTGTGTTAGTATGTTGGTGGGTGTGTTAGTATGTTGGTGGGTGTGTTAGTATGTTGGTGGGTGGGTGTGTTGGTGTGCTGGTGGGTGTGTCGGTGTGTTGGTGGGTGTGTTAGTATGTTGGTGGGTGTGTTAGTATGTTGGTGGGTGGGTGTGTTGGTGTGCTGGTGGGTGTGTCGGTGTGTTGGTGGGTGTGTTAGTATGTTGGTGGGTGTGTTAGTATGTTGGTGGGTGGGTGTGTTGGTGTGCTGGTGGGTGTGTCGGTGTGTTGGTGGGTGTGTTAGTATGTTGGTGGGTGTGTCGGTGTGTTGGTGGGTGTGTTAGTATGTTGGTGGGTGTGTTAGTATGTTGGTGGGTGGGTGTGTTGGTGTGCTGGTGGGTGTGTCGGTGTGTTGGTGGGTGTGTTAGTATGTTGGTGGGTGTGTCGGTGTGTTGGTGGGTGTGTTAGTATGTTGGTGGGTGTGTTAGTATGTTGGTGGGTGGGTGTGTTGGTGTGCTGGTGGGTGTGTCGGTGTGTTGGTGGGTGTGTTAGTATGTTGGTGGGTGTGTTAGTATGTTGGTGGGTGGGTGTGTTGGTGTGCTGGTGGGTGTGTCGGTGTGTTGGTGGGTGTGTTAGTATGTTGGTGGGTGTGTTAGTATGTTGGTGGGTGGGTGTGTTGGTGTACTGGTGGGTGTGTCGGTGTGTTGGTGGGTGTGTTAGTATGTTGGTGGGTGTGTTAGTATGTTGGTGGGTGTGTTAGTATGTTGGTGGGTGTGTTAGTATGTTGGTGGGTGTGTTAGTATGTTGGTGGGTGGGTGTGTTGGTGTGCTGGTGGGTGTGTCGGTGTGTTGGTGGGTGTGTTAGTATGTTGGTGGGTGTGTTAGTATGTTGGTGGGTGGGTGTGTTGGTGTGCTGGTGGGTGTGTCGGTGTGTTGGTGGGTGTGTTAGTATGTTGGTGGGTGTGTTAGTATGTTGGTGGGTGGGTGTGTTGGTGTGCTGGTGGGTGTGTCGGTGTGTTGGTGGGTGTGTTAGTATGTTGGTGGGTGTGTTAGTATGTTGGTGGGTGGGTGTGTTGGTGTGCTGGTGGGTGTGTCGGTGTGTTGGTGGGTGTGTTAGTATGTTGGTGGGTGTGTTAGTATGTTGGTGGGTGTGTTAGTATGTTGGTGGGTGTGTTAGTATGTTGGTGGGTGTGTCGGTGTGTTGGTGGGTGTGTTGGTGTGTTGTTGGGTGTATTGGTGGGTGTGTTGGTGGGTGTATTGGTGGGTGTGTTGGTGTGTTGGTGGGTGTGTTGGTGGGTGTGTCGGTGTATGTGTGATGGTGTGAGAGTGGCCTGTTAGTATAACTGATTAGTAACCTAATTAAACGTGTATCTTGGTAGTGTTGGTGTAACTAATTAATAAGTTGTGTGGGTGTGTGTTTCTTTGTATCTTTGTGTGTAAGTGGGTGCCTTGGTGTCAGTGTGGGTGGCAGGTAGGTGCTGGGAAAGAAGGAGGGGTGGGGCTTTTAGGATATGTCTACAAAATGTTTGGGTAGAAAAAATAAAGTGCTGTACTCTTAACAGGCATGAATTGGGGGTGGGGGGTGGGGGGAAGTAATGATGTCGAAATCAATGAGGGGGTTGATGGAGTGTCCAGCACGGACAAGAGACTGCTTACCAGATGGAGTGTCCAGCAGAGACAAGAGACTGGTTGTTGGATGGAGTGTCCAGCAGAGACAAGGGACTGGTTGTTGGATGGAGTGTCCAGCAGAGATAAGGGTCTGGTTGTTGGATGGAGTGTCCAGCAGAGATAAGGGTCTGGTTGTTGGATGGAGTGTCCAGCAGAGACAAGGGACTGGTTGTTGGATGGAGTGTCCAGCAGAGATAAGGGTCTGGTTGTTGGATGGAGTGTCCAGCAGAGATAAGGGTCTGGTTGTTGGATGGAGTGTCCAGCAGAGATAAGGGTCTGGTTGTTGGATGGAGTGTCCAGCAGAGACAAGAGACTGGTTGTTGGATGGAGTGTCCAGTAGAGACAAGAGACTGGTTGTTGGATGGAGTGTCCAGTAGAGACAAGAGACTGGTTGTTGGATGGAGTGTCCAGTAGAGACAAGAGACTGGTTGTTGGATGTAGTGTCCAGTAGAGACAAGAGACTGGTTGTTGGATGGAGTCTCCAGTAGAGACAAGAGACTGGTTGTTGGATGGAGTGTCCAGTAGAGACAAGAGACTGGTTGTTGGATGGAGTGTCCAGTAGAGACAAGGGACTGGTTGTTGGATGGAGTGTCCAGTAGAGACAAGAGACTGGTTGTTGGATGGAGTGTCCAGTAGAGACAAGAGACTGGTTGTTGGATGGAGTGTCCAGTAGAGACAAGAGACTGGTTGTTGGATGTAGTGTCCAGTAGAGACAAGAGACTGGTTGTTGGATGGAGTGTCCAGTAGAGACAAGGGACTGGTTGTTGGATGGAGTGTCCAGTAGAGACAAGAGACTGGTTGTTGGATGGAGTGTCCAGTAGAGACAAGAGACTGGTTGTTGGATGGAGTGTCCAGTAGAGACAAGAGACTGGTTGTTGGATGTAGTGTCCAGTAGAGACAAGAGACTGGTTGTTGGATGGAGTGTCTAGTAGAGACAAGAGACTGGTTGTTGGATGGAGTGTCCAGCAGAGACAAGAGACTGGTTGTTGGATGGAGTGTCCAGTAGAGACCAGAGACTGGTTGTTGGATGGAGTGTCCAGTAGAGACAAGAGACTGGTTGTTGGATGGAGTGTCCAGTAGAGACAAGAGACTGGTTGTTGGATGGAGTGTCCAGCAGAGACAAGAGACTGGTTGTTGGATGGAGTGTCCAGCAGAGACAAGGGACTGGTTGTTGGATGGAGTGTCTAGTAGAGACAAGAGACTGGTTGTTGGATGGAGTGTCCAGCAGAGACAAGAGACTGGTTGTTGGATGGAGTGTCCAGCAGAGACAAGGGACTGGTTGTTGGATGGAGTGTCTAGTAGAGACAAGAGACTGGTTGTTGGATGGAGTGTCCAGCAGAGACAAGAGACTGGTTGTTGGATGGAGTGTCCAGTAGAGACAAGGGACTGGTTGTTGGATGGAGTGTCTAGTAGAGACAAGAGACTGGTTGTTGGATGGAGTGTCCAGTAGAGACAAGAGACTGGTTGTTGGATGGAGTGTCCAGCAGAGACAAGAGACTGGTTGTTGGATGGAGTGTCCAGCAGAGATAAGGGACTGATTGTTGGATGGAGTCTCCAGTAGAGACAAGAGACTGGTTGTTGGATGGAGTGTCCAGCAGAGACAAGAGACTGGTTGTTGGATGTAGTGTCCAGTAGAGACAAGGGACTGATTGTTGGATGGAGTGTCTAGTAGAGACAAGAGACTGGTTGTTGGATGGAGTGTCCAGCAGAGACAAGAGACTGGTTGTTGGATGGAGTGTCCAGTAGAGACAAGGGACTGGTTGTTGGATGGAGTGTCTAGTAGAGACAAGAGACTGGTTGTTGGATGGAGTGTCCAGTAGAGACAAGAGACTGGTTGTTGGATGGAGTGTCCAGCAGAGACAAGAGACTGGTTGTTGGATGGAGTGTCCAGCAGAGATAAGGGACTGATTGTTGGATGGAGTCTCCAGTAGAGACAAGAGACTGGTTGTTGGATGGAGTGTCCAGCAGAGACAAGAGACTGGTTGTTGGATGGAGTGTCCAGTAGAGACAAGAGACTGGTTGTTGGATGTAGTGTCCAGTAGAGACAAGGGACTGATTGTTGGATGGAGTGTCTAGTAGAGACAAGAGACTGGTTGTTGGATGGAGTGTCCAGTAGAGACAAGAGACTGGTTGTTGGATGGAGTGTCCAGCAGAGACAAGAGACTGGTTGTTGGATGGAGTGTCCAGCAGAGATAAGGGACTGATTGTTGGATGGAGTCTCCAGTAGAGACAAGAGACTGGTTGTTGGATGGAGTGTCCAGTAGAGACAAGAGACTGGTTGTTGGATGTAGTGTCCAGTAGAGACAAGGGACTGATTGTTGGATGGAGTGTCTAGTAGAGACAAGAGACTGGTTGTTGGATGGAGTGTCCAGTAGAGACAAGAGACTGGTTGTTGGATGGAGTGTCCAGCAGAGACAAGAGACTGGTTGTTGGATGGAGTGTCCAGCAGAGATAAGGGACTGATTGTTGGATGGAGTGTCCAGTAGAGACAAGGGACTGGTTGTTGGATGTAGTGTCCAGCAGAGACAAGGGACTGGTTGTTGGATGGAGTGTCCAGCAGAGATAAGGGTCTGGTTGTTGGATGGAGTCTCCAGTAGAGACAAGGGACTGGTTGTTGGATGGAGTGTCCAGTAGAGACAAGAGACTGGTTGTTGGATGGAGTGTCCAGCAGAGACAAGAGACTGGTTGTTGGATGGAGTGTCTAGTAGAGACAAGAGACTGGTTGTTGGATGGAGTGTCCAGTAGAGACAAGAGACTGGTTGTTGGATGGAGTCTCCAGTAGAGACAAGAGACTGGTTGTTGGATGGAGTGTCCAGTAGAGACAAGGGACTGATTGTTGGATGGAGTGTCCAGTAGAGACAAGAGACTGGTTGTTGGATGGAGTGTCCAGTAGAGACAAGAGACTGGTTGTTGGATGGAGTGTCCAGTAGAGACAAGGTACTGGTTGTTGGATGGAGTGTCCAGTAGAGACAAGAGACTGGTTGTTGGATGGAGTGTCCAGTAGAGACAAGAGACAGGTTGTTGGATGGAGTGTCCAGCAGAGACAAGAGACTGGTTGTTGGATGGAGTGTCCAGTAGAGACAAGGGACTGGTTGTTGGATGGAGTGTCCAGTAGAGACAAGAGACTGGATGTTGGATGGAGTGTCCAGTAGAGACAAGAGACTGGTTGTTGGATGGAGTGTCCAGTAGAGACAAGGGAGTGGTTGTTGGATGGAGTGTCCAGCAGAGACAAGAGACAGGTTGTTGGATGGAGTGTCCAGTAGAGACAAGAGACTGGTTGTTGGATGGAGTGTCCAGTAGAGACAAGAGACTGGTTGTCAGATGGAGTGTCCAGTAGAGACAAGAGACTGGTTGTTGGATGGAGTGTCCAGTAGAGACAAGAGACTGGATGTTGGATGGAGTGTCCAGTAGAGACAAGAGACAGGTTGTTGGATGGAGTGTCCAGTAGAGACAAGAGACTGGTTGTTGGATGGAGTGTCCAGTAGAGACAAGAGACTGGTTGTTGGATGGAGTGTCCAGTAGAGACAAGAGACTGGTTGTTGGATGGAGTGTCCAGTAGAGACAAGAGACTGGTTGTTGGATGGAGTGTCCAGTAGAGACAAGAGACTGGATGTTGGATGGAGTGTCCAGTAGAGACAAGAGACTGGTTGTTGGATGGAGTGTCCAGTAGAGACAAGGGACTGGTTGTTGGATGGAGTGTCCAGCAGAGACAAGAGACAGGTTGTTGGATGGAGTGTCCAGTAGAGACAAGAGACTGGTTGTTGGATGGAGTGTCCAGTAGAGACAAGAGACTGGTTGTCAGATGGAGTGTCCAGTAGAGACAAGAGACTGGTTGTTGGATGGAGTGTCCAGTAGAGACAAGAGACTGGATGTTGGATGGAGTGTCCAGTAGAGATAAGGGACTGATTGTTGGATGGAGTCTCCAGTAGAGACAAGGGACTGGTTGTTGGATGGAGTGTCCAGTAGAGACAAGAGACTGGTTGTTGGATGTAGTGTCCAGTAGAGACAAGAGACTGGTTGTTGGATGTAGTGTCCAGCAGAGACAAGAGACTGGTTGTTGGATGGAGTGTCCAGTAGAGACAAGGGACTGGTTGTTGGATGGAGTGTCCAGCAGAGACAAGAGACTGGTTGTTGGATGGAGTGTCCAGTAGAGACAAGAGACTGGTTGTTGGATGGAGTGTCCAGTAGAGACAAGGGACTGGTTGTTGGATGGAGTGTCCAGTAGAGACAAGAGACTGGTTGTCAGATGGAGTGTCCAGTAGAGACAAGAGACTGGTTGTTGGATGGAGTGTCCAGTAGAGACAAAAGACTGGTTGTCAGATGGAGTGTCCAGTAGAGACAAGAGACTGGTTGTTGGATGGAGTGTCCAGTAGAGACAAGAGACTGGTTGTCAGATGGAGTGTCCAGTAGAGACAAGAGACTGGTTTTGGATGGAGTGTCCAGTAGAGACAAGGTACTGGTTGTTGGATGGAGTGTCCAGTAGAGACAAGGGACTGGTTGTTGGATGGAGTGTCCAATAGAGACAAGGGACTGGTTGTTGGATGGAGTGTCCAGTAGAGACAAGGTACTGGTTGTTGGATGGAGTGTCCAGTAGAGACAAGAGACAGGTTGTTGGATGGAGTGTCCAATAGAGACAAGGGAGTGGTTGTTGGATGGAGTGTCCAGTAGAGACAAGAGACTGGTTGTTGGATGGAGTGTCCAGTAGAGACAAGAGACTGGTTGTTGGATGGAGTGTCTAGTAGAGACAAGAGACTGGTTGTTGGATGGAGTGTCCAGTAGAGACAAGGGACTGGTTGTTGGATGGAGTGTCCAGCAGAGACAAGAGACTGGTTGTTGGATGGAGTGTCCAGTAGAGACAAGAGACTGGTTGTTGGATGGAGTCTCCAGTAGAGACAAAAGACTGGTTGTTGGATGGAGTGTCCAGTAGAGACAAGAGACTGGTTGTTGGATGGAGTGTCCAGTAGAGACAAGGGACTGATTGTTGGATGGAGTGTCCAGTAGAGACAAGAGACTGGTTGTTGGATGGAGTGTCCAGTAGAGACAAGAGACTGGTTGTTGGATGGAGTCTCCAGTAGAGACAAGAGACTGGTTGTTGGATGGAGTGTCCAGTAGAGACAAGGGACTGGTTGTTGGATGGAGTGTCCAGTAGAGACAAGAGACTGGTTGTTGGATGGAGTGTCCAGTAGAGACAAGAGACTGGTTGTTGGATGGAGTGTCCAGTAGAGACAAGAGACTGGTTGTTGGATGTAGTGTCCAGTAGAGACAAGAGACTGGTTGTTGGATGGAGTGTCCAGTAGAGACAAGAGACTGGTTGTTGGATGGAGTGTCCAGTAGAGACAAGAGACTGGTTGTTGGATGGAGTGTCCAGTAGAGACAAGAGACTGGTTGTTGGATGTAGTGTCCAGTAGAGACAAGGGACTGATTGTTGGATGGAGTCTCCAGTAGAGACAAGGGACTGGTTGTTGGATGGAGTGTCCAGTAGAGACAAGGGACTGATTGTTGGATGTAGTGTCCAGTAGAGACAAGAGACTGGTTGTTGGATGGAGTGTCCAGTAGAGACAAGAGACTGGTTGTTGGATGGAGTGTCTAGTAGAGACAAGGTACTGGTTGTTGGATGGAGTGTCCAGCAGAGACAAGAGACTGGTTGTTGGATGGAGTGTCCAGTAGAGACAAGAGACTGGTTGTTGGATGGAGTGTCCAGTAGAGACAAGGGACTGGTTGTTGGATGTAGTGTCCAGCAGAGACAAGAGACTGGTTGTTGGATGGAGTGTCCAGTAGAGACAAGGGACTGGTTGTTGGATGGAGTGTCCAGTAGAGACAAGAGACTGGTTGTTGGATGGAGTGTCCAGTAGAGACAAGAGACTGGTTGTTGGATGGAGTGTCCAGTAGAGACAAGAGACTGGTTGTTGGATGGAGTGTCCAGTAGAGACAAGAGACTGGTTGTTGGATGGAGTGTCCAGTAGAGACAAGAGACTGGATGTTGGATGGAGTGTCCAGTAGAGATAAGGGACTGATTGTTGGATGGAGTCTCCAGTAGAGACAAGGGACTGGTTGTTGGATGGAGTGTCCAGTAGAGACAAGAGACTGGTTGTTGGATGTAGTGTCCAGTAGAGACAAGAGACTGGTTGTTGGATGTAGTGTCCAGCAGAGACAAGAGACTGGTTGTTGGATGGAGTGTCCAGTAGAGACAAGGGACTGGTTGTTGGATGGAGTGTCCAGCAGAGACAAGAGACTGGTTGTTGGATGGAGTGTCCAGTAGAGACAAGAGACTGGTTGTTGGATGGAGTGTCCAGTAGAGACAAGGGACTGGTTGTTGGATGGAGTGTCCAGTAGAGACAAGAGACTGGTTGTCAGATGGAGTGTCCAGTAGAGACAAGAGACTGGTTGTTGGATGGAGTGTCCAGTA
This sequence comes from Eledone cirrhosa, assembly GCA_964016885.1. NCBI lineage: Eukaryota > Metazoa > Mollusca > Cephalopoda > Octopoda > Eledonidae > Eledone > Eledone cirrhosa. Next base: position 107,627,595 of record OZ024744.1, read on the forward strand.
GAGACAAAAGACTGGTTGTCAGATGGAGTGTCCAGTAGAGACAAGAGACTGGTTGTTGGATGGAGTGTCCAGTAGAGACAAGAGACTGGTTGTCAGATGGAGTGTCCAGTAGAGACAAGAGACTGGTTTTGGATGGAGTGTCCAGTAGAGACAAGGTACTGGTTGTTGGATGGAGTGTCCAGTAGAGACAAGGGACTGGTTGTTGGATGGAGTGTCCAATAGAGACAAGGGACTGGTTGTTGGATGGAGTGTCCAGTAGAGACAAGGTACTGGTTGTTGGATGGAGTGTCCAGTAGAGACAAGAGACTGGTTGTTGGATGGAGTGTCCAGTAGAGACAAGGGAGTGGTTGTTGGATGGAGTGTCCAGTAGAGACAAGAGACTGGTTGTTGGATGGAGTGTCCAGTAGAGACAAGAGACTGGTTGTTGGATGGAGTGTCTAGTAGAGACAAGAGACTGGTTGTTGGATGGAGTGTCCAGTAGAGACAAGAGACAGGTTGTTGGATGGAGTGTCCAGCAGAGACAAGAGACAGGTTGTTGGATGGAGTGTCCAGCAGAGACAAGAGACTGGTTGTTGGATGGAGTGTCTAGTAGAGACAAGAGACTGGTTGTTGGATGGAGTGTCCAGTAGAGACAAGAGACAGGTTGTTGGATGGAGTGTCCAGCAGAGACAAGAGACTGGTTGTTGGATGGAGTGTCCAGTAGAGACAAGAGACAGGTTGTTGGATGGAGTGTCCAGTAGAGACAAGGGAGTGGTTGTTGGATGGAGTGTCCAGTAGAGACAAGAGACTGGTTGTTGGATGGAGTGTCCAGTAGAGACAAGAGACTGGTTGTTGGATGGAGTGTCTAGTAGAGACAAGAGACTGGTTGTTGGATGGAGTGTCCAGTAGAGACAAGAGACAGGTTGTTGGATGGAGTGTCCAGCAGAGACAAGAGACAGGTTGTTGGATGGAGTGTCCAGCAGAGACAAGAGACTGGTTGTTGGATGGAGTGTCTAGTAGATGCAAGGGACTGGTTGTTGGATGGAGTGTCCAGTAGAGACAAGAGACTGGTTGTTGGATGGAGTCTCCAGTAGAGACAAGGGACTGATTGTTGGATGGAGTGTCCAGTAGAGACAAGAGACAGGTTGTTGGATGGAGTGTCCAGCAGAGACAAGAGACAGGTTGTTGGATGGAGTGTCCAGCAGAGACAAGAGACTGGTTGTTGGATGGAGTGTCCAGTAGAGACAAGAGACAGGTTGTTGGATGGAGTGTCCAGCAGAGACAAGAGACTGGTTGTTGGATGGAGTGTCTAGTAGAGACAAGAGACTGGTTGTTGGATGGAGTCTCCAGTAGAGACAAGGGAGTGGTTGTTGGATGGAGTGTCCAGTAGAGACAAGAGACTGGTTGTTGGATGGAGTGTCCAGCAGTGACAAGAGACTGGTTGTTGGATGGAGTGTCCAGTAGAGACAAGGGACTGGTTGTTGGATGGAGTGTCTAGTAGAGACAAGAGACTGGTTGTTGGATGGAGTGTCTAGTAGAGACAAGAGACTGGTTGTTGGATGGAGTGTCCAGTAGAAGCAAGAGACTGGTTGTTGGATGGAGTCTCCAGTAGAGACAAGGGAGTGGTTGTTGGATGGAGTGTCCAGTAGAGACAAGAGACAGGTTGTTGGATGGAGTGTCCAGCAGAGACAAGAGACTGGTTGTTGGATGGAGTGTCTAGTAGAGACAAGAGACTGGTTGTTGGATGGAGTCTCCAGTAGAGACAAGGGAGTGGTTGTTGGATGGAGTGTCCAGTAGAGACAAGAGACTGGTTGTTGGATGGAGTGTCCAGCAGTGACAAGAGACTGGTTGTTGGATGGAGTGTCCAGTAGAGACAAGGGACTGGTTGTTGGATGGAGTGTCTAGTAGAGACAAGAGACTGGTTGTTGAATGGAGTGTCTAGTAGAGACAAGAGACTGGTTGTTGGATGGAGTCTCCAGTAGAGACAAGGGAGTGGTTGTTGGATGGAGTGTCCAGTAGAGACAAGAGACTGGTTGTTGGATGGAGTGTCCAGTAGAGACAAGAGACTGGTTGTTGGATGGAGTGTCCAGTAGAGACAAGAGACTGGTTGTTGGATGGAGTCTCCAGTAGAGACAAGGGAGTGGTTGTTGGATGGAGTGTCCAGTAGAGACAAGAGACAGGTTGTTGGATGGAGTGTCCAGCAGTGACAAGAGACTGGTTGTTGGATGGAGTGTCCAGTAGAGACAAGGGACTGGTTGTTGGATGGAGTGTCTAGTAGAGACAAGAGACTGGTTGTTGGATGGAGTGTCTAGTAGAGACAAGAGACTGGTTGTTGGATGGAGTCTCCAGTAGAGACAAGGGAGTGGTTGTTGGATGGAGTGTCCAGTAGAGACAAGAGACTGGTTGTTGGATGGAGTGTCCAGTAGAGACAAGAGACTGGTTGTTGGATGGAGTGTCCAGCAGAGACAAGGGACTGGTTGTTGGATGAAGTGTCCAGCAGCGACAAGAGACTGGTTGTTGGATGGAGTGTCTAGTAGAGACAAGGTACTGGTTGTTGGATGGAATGTCCAGTAGAGACAAGGTACTGGTTGTTGGATGGAATGTCCAGTAGAGACAAGGGACTGGTTGTTGGATGGAGTGTCTAGTAGAGACAAGAGACTGGTTGTTGGATGGAGTGTCCAGTAGAGACAAGGGAGTGGTTGTTGGATGGAGTGTCCAGTAGAGACAAGAGACTGGTTGTTGGATGGAGTCTCCAGTAGAGACAAGGGAGTGGTTGTTGGATGGAGTGTCCAGTAGAGACAAGAGACTGGTTGTTGGATGGAGTGTCTAGTAGAGACAAGAGACTGGTTGTTGGATGGAGTGTCAAGTAGAGACAAGAGACTGGTTGTTGGATGGAGTGTCTAGTAGAGACAAGTGACTGGTTGTTGGATGGAGTGTCCAGTAGAGACAAGGGACTGGTTGTTGGATGGAGTGTCCAGTAGAGACAAGAGACTGGTTGTTGGTTGGAGTGTCCAGCAGAGACAAGAGACTGGTTGTTGGATGGAGTCTCCAGTAGAGACAAGGGACTGGTTGTTGGATGGAGTGTCCAGTAGAGACAAGGGACTGGTTGTTGGATGAAGTGTCCAGTAGAGACAAGGGACTGGTTGTTGGATGGAGTGTCCAGTAGAGACAAGAGACTGGTTGTTGGATGGAGTGTCCTGCAGAGACAAGAGACTGGTTGTTGGATGGAGTGTCCAGTAGAGACAAGAGGCTGGTTGTTGGATGGAGTGTCCAGCAGAGACAAGAGACTGGTTGTTGGATGGAGTGTCCAGCAGAGACAAGAGACTGGTTGTTGGTTGGAGTGTCCAGCAGAGACAAGGGACTGGTTGTTGGATGGAGTGTCCAGTAGAGACAAGAGGCTGGTTGTTGGATGGAGTGTCCAGCAGAGACAAGAGACTGGTTGTTGGATGGAGTGTCCAGTAGAGACAAGAGGCTGGTTGTTGGATGGAGTGTCCAGCAGAGACAAGAGACTGGTTGTTGGATGGAGTGTCCAGTAGAGACAAGAGACTGGTTGTTGGTTGGAGTGTCCAGCAGAGACAAGGGACTGGTTGTTGGATGAAGTGTCCAGTAGAGACAAGGGACTGGTTGTTGGATGGAGTGTCCAGTAGAGACAAGGGACTGGTTGTTGGATGGAGTGTCCAGTAGAGACTAGAGACTGGTTGTTGGATGGAGTGTCCAGTAGAGACAAGGGACTGGTTGTTGGATGGAATGTCCAGTAGAGACAAGGGACTGGTTGTTGGATCGAGTGTCCAGCAGAGGCAAAGGACTGGTTGTTGGATGGAGTGTCCAGCAGAGACAAAGGACTGGTTGTTGGATGGAGTGTCCAGCAGAGACAAGAGACTGGTTGTTGGTTGGAGTGTCCAGTAGAGACAAGGTACTGGTTGTTGGATGGAATGTCCAGTAGAGACAAGGGACTGGTTGTTGGATGGAGTGTCCAGCAGAGACAAGGGACTGGTTGTTGGATGGAGTGTCCAGCAGAGACAAGGGACTGGTTGTTTGATGGAGTGTCCAGTAGAGACAAGGGACTGGTTGTTGGATGGAGTGTCCAGCAGAGACAAGGGACTGGTTGTTGGATGGAGTGTCCAGTAGAGACAAGAGACTGGTTGTTGGATGGAGTGTCCAGTAGAGACAAGGGACTGGTTGTTGGATGGAGTGTCCAGCAGAGACAAGAGACTGGTTGTCAGATGGAGTGTCCAGTAGAGGCAAGGGACTGGTTGTTGGATGGAGTGTCCAGTAGAGACAAGATACTGGTTGTTGGATGGAGTGTCCAGTAGAGACAAGAGACTGGTTGTTGGATGGAGTGTCAAGTAGAGACAAGAGACTGGTTGTTGGATGGAGTGTCCAGTAGAGACTAGAGACTGGTTGTTGGATGGAGTGTCCAGTAGAGACAAGAGACTGGTTGTTGGATGGAGTGTCCAGCAGAGACAAGTGACTGGTTGTTGGATGGAGTGTCCAGTAGAGATAAGAGACTGGTTGTTGGATGGAGTGTCCAGCAGAGACAAGGTACTGGTTGTTGGATGGAGTGTCTAGTAGAGACAAGGGACTGGTTGTTGGATGGAGTGTCCAGTAGAGACAAGAGACTGGTTGTTGGATGGAGTCTCCAGTAGAGACAAGAGACTGGTTGTTGGATGTAGTGTCCAGTAGAGACAAGAGACTGGTTGTTGGATGGAGTGTCCAGTAGAGACAAGAGACTGGTTGTTGGATGGAGTGTCCAGTAGAGACAAGGGACTGGTTGTTGGATGGAGTGTCCAGTAGAGACAAGGGACTGGTTGTTGGATGGAGTGTCCAGTAGAGAAAAGAGACAGGTTGTTGGATGGAGTGTCCAGTAGAGACAAGGGACTGGTTGTTGGATGGAGTGTCCAGTAGAGACAAGAGACTGGTTGTTGGATGGAGTGTCCAGTAGAGACAAGGGACTGGTTGTTGGATGGAGTGTCCAGTAGAGACAAGAGACTGGTTGTTGGATGGAGTGTCCAGTAGAGACAAGAGACTGGTTGTTGGATGGAGTGTCCAGCAGAGACAAGAGACTGGTTGTTGGATGTAGTGTCCAGTAGAGACAAGAGACTGGTTGTTGGATGGAGTGTCCAGTAGAGACAAGGGACTGGTTGTTGGAAGGAGTGTCCAGCAGAGACAAGAGACTGGTTGTTGGATGGAGTGTCCAGTAGAGACAAGGGACTGGTTGTTGGATGGAGTGTCCAGTAGAGACAAGAGACTGGTTGTTGGATGGAGTCTCCAGTAGAGACAAGAGACTGGTTGTTGGATGTAGTGTCCAGTAGAAACAAGAGACTGGTTGTTGGATGGAGTGTCCAGTAGAGACAAGGGACTGGTTGTTGGAAGGAGTGTCCAGCAGAGACAAGAGACTGGTTGTTGGATGGAGTGTCCAGTAGAGACAAGAGACTGGTTGTTGGATGGCGTGTCCAGCAGAGACAAGGGACTGGTTGTTGGATGGAGTGTCCAGTAGAGACAAGAGACTGGTTGTTGGATGGCGTGTCCAGCAGAGACAAGAGAGTGGTTGTTGGATGGAGTGTCCAGTAGAGACAAGGGACTGGTTGTTGGATGGAGTGTCCAGTAGAGAAAAGAGACAGGTTGTTGGATGGAGTGTCCAGTAGAGACAAGGGACTGGTTGTTGGATGGAGTGTCCAGTAGAGACAAGAGACTGGTTGTTGGATGGAGTGTCCAGTAGAGACAAGGGACTGGTTGTTGGATGGAGTGTCCAGTAGAGACAAGAGACTGGTTGTTGGATGGAGTGTCCAGTAGAGACAAGAGACTGGTTGTTGGATGGAGTGTCCAGCAGAGACAAGAGACTGGTTGTTGGATGGAGTGTCCAGTAGAGACAAGGGACTGGTTGTTGGATGGAGTGTCCAGTAGAGACAAGAGACTGGTTGTTGGATGGAGTGTCCAGTAGAGACAAGAGACTGGTTGTTGGATGGAGTGTCCAGCAGAGACAAGAGACTGGTTGTTGGATGGAGTGTCCAGTAGAGACAAGGGACTGGTTGTTGGATGGAGTGTCCAGTAGAGACAAGAGACTGGTTGTTGGATGGAGTGTCCAGTAGAGACAAGAGACTGGTTGTTGGATGGAGTGTCCAGCAGAGACAAGAGACTGGTTGTTGGATGGAGTGTCCAGTAGAGACAAGGGACTGGTTGTTGGATGGAGTGTCCAGTAGAGACAAGAGACTGGTTGTTGGATGGAGTCTCCAGTAGAGACAAGAGACGGGTTGTTGGATGGAGTGTCCAGTAGAGACAAGGGACTGGTTGTTGGATGGAGTGTCCAGTAGAGACAAGAGACTGGTTGTTGGATGGAGTGTCTAGTAGAGACAAGGGACTGGTTGTTGGATGGAGTGTCCAGTAGAGACAAGAGACTGGTTGTTGGATGGAGTGTCCAGTAGAGACAAGGGACTGGTTGTTGGATGTAGTGTCCAGCAGAGACAAGAGACTGGTTGTTGGATGGAGTGTCCAGCAGAGACAAGAGACTGGTTGTTGGATGGAGTGTCCAGTAGAGACAAGGGACTGGTTGTTGGATGGAGTGTCCAGTAGAGACAAGAGACTGGTTGTTGGATGGAGTGTCCAGCAGAGACAAGAGACTGGTTGTTGGATGGAGTGTCCAACAGAGACAAGGGAGTGGTTGTTGGATGTAGTGTCCAGTAGAGACAAGAGACTGGTTTTGGATGGAGTGTCCAGTAGAGACAAGGGACTGGTTGTTGGATGGAGTGTCCAGTAGAGACAAGGGACTGGTTGTTGGATGGAGTGTCCAGTAGAGACAAGATACTGGTTGTTGGATGGAGTGTCCAGTAGAGACAAGATACTGGTTGTTGGATGGAGTGTCCAGTAGAGACAAGAGACTGGTTTTGGATGGAGTGTCCAGTAGAGACAAGGGACTGGTTGTTGGATGGAGTGTCCAGTAGAGACAAGGGACTGGTTGTTGGATGGAGTGTCCAGTAGAGACAAGGGACTGGTTGTTGGATGGAGTGTCCAGTAGAGACAAGATACTGGTTGTTGGATGGAGTGTCCAGTAGAGACAAGAGACTGGTTTTGGATGGAGTGTCCAGTAGAGACAAGGGACTGGTTGTTGGATGGAGTGTCCAGTAGAGACAAGGGACTGGTTGTTGGATGGAGTGTCCAGTAGAGACAAGAGACTGGTTGTTGGATGGAGTGTCCAGTAGAGACAAGAGACTGGTTGTTGGATGGAGTGTCCAGCAGAGACAAGAGACTGGTTGTTGGATGGAGTGTCCAGTAGAGACAAGAGACTGGTTGTTGGATGGAGTGTCCAGTAGAGACAAGAGACTGGTTGTTGGATGGAGTGTCCAGCAGAGACGAGAGACTGGTTGTTGGATGGAGTGTCCAGCAGAGACAAGAGACTGGTTGTTGGATGGAGTGTCCAGTAGAGACAAGAGACTGGTTGTTGGATGGAGTGTCCAGTAGAGACAAGAGACTGGTTGTTGGATGGAGTGTCCAGCAGAGACAAGAGACTGGTTGTTGGATGGAGTGTCCAGCAGAGACGAGAGACTGGTTGTTGGATGGAGTGTCCAGCAGAGACGAGAGACTGGTTGTTGGATGGAGTGTCCAGCAGAGACAAGAGACTGGTTGTTGGATGGAGTGTCCAGCAGAGACGAGAGACTGGTTGTTGGATGGAGTGTCCAGCAGAGACAAGAGACTGGTTGTTGGATGGAGTGTCCAGTAGAGACAAGAGACTGGTTGTTGGATGGAGTGTCCAGTAGAGACAAGAGACTGGTTGTTGGATGGAGTGTCCAGTAGAGACAAGAGACTGGTTGTTGGATGGAGTGTCCAGTAGAGACAAGGGACTGGTTGTTGGATGTAGTGTCCAGTAGAGACAAGAGACTGGTTGTTGGATGGAGTGTCCAGTAGAGACAAGAGACTGGTTGTTGGATGGAGTGTCCAGTAGAGACAAGAGACTGGTTGTTGGATGGAGTGTCCAGTAGAGACAAGGTACTGGTTGTTGGATGGAGTGTCTAGTAGAGACAAGAGACTGGTTGTTGGATGGAGTGTCCAGTAGAGGCAAGATACTGGTTGTTGGATGGAGTGTCCAGTAGAGACAAGAGACTGGTTGTTGGATGGAGTGTCCAGTAGAGACAAGAGACTGGTTGTTGGATGGAGTGTCAAGTAGAGACTAGAGACTGGTTGTTGGATGGAGTGTCCAGTAGAGACAAGAGACTGGTTGTTGGATGGAGTGTCCAGTAGAGACAAGAGACTGGTTGTTGGATGGAGTGTCAAGTAGAGACTAGAGACTGGTTGTTGGATGGAGTGTCCAGTAGAGACAAGAGACTGGTTGTTGGATGGAGTGTCCAGTAGAGACAAGAGACTGGTTGTTGGATGGAGTGTCCAGTAGAGACAAGAGACTGGTTGTTGGATGGAGTGTCCAGTAGAGACAAGGGACTGGTTGTTGGATGGAGTCTCCAGTAGAGACAAGGTACTGGTTGTTGGATGGAGTGTCCAGTAGAGACAAGGGAGTGGTTGTTGGATGGAGTGTCCAGTAGAGACAAGAGACTGGTTGTTGGATGGAGTGTCCAGTAGAGACAAGAGACTGGTTGTTGGATGGCGTGTCCAGTAGAGACAAGAGACTGGTTGTTGGATGGAGTCTCGAGTAGAGACAAGAGACTGGTTGTTGGATGGAGTGTCCAGTAGAGACAAGGGACTGGTTGTTGGATGGAGTCTCCAGTAGAGACAAGGGAGTGGTTGTTGGATGGAGTGTCCAGTAGAGACAAGAGACTGGTTGTTGGATGGAGTGTCCAGTAGAGACAAGGTACTGGTTGTTGGATGGAGTGTCCAGTAGAGACAAGGGAGTGGTTGTTGGATGGAGTGTCCAGTAGAGACAAGAGACTGGTTGTTGGATGGAGTGTCCAGTAGAGACAAGAGACTGGTTGTTGGATGGCGTGTCCAGTAGAGACAAGAGACTGGTTGTTGGATGGAGTCTCCAGTAGAGACAAGGGACTGGTTGTTTGTTGGAGTGTCCAGTAGAGACAAGAGACTGGTTGTTGGATGGAGTGTCCAGTAGAGACAAGGGACTGGTTGTTGGATGGAGTCTCCAGTAGAGACAAGAGACTGGTTGTTGGATGGAGTGTCCAGTAGAGACAAGGTACTGGTTGTTGGATGGAGTGTCTAGTAGAGACAAGAGACTGGTTGTTGGATGGAGTGTCCAGTAGAGACAAGGTACTGGTTGTTGGATGGAGTGTCTAGTAGAGACAAGAGACTGGTTGTTGGATGGAGTGTCCAGTAGAGACAAGGGACTGGTTGTTTGTTGGAGTGTCCAGTAGAGACAAGAGACTGGTTGTTGGATGGAGTGTCCAGTAGAGACAAGGGACTGGTTGTTGGATGGAGTCTCCAGTAGAGACAAGGGAGTGGTTGTTGGATGGAGTGTCCAGTAGAGACAAGAGACTGGTTGTTGGATGGAGTGTCCAGTAGAGACAAGAGACTGGTTGTTGGATGGCGTGTCCAGTAGAGACAAGAGACTGGTTGTTGGATGGAGTGTCCAGTAGAGACAAGAGACTGGTTTTGGATGGAGTGTCCAGTAGAGACAAGAGACTGGTTGTTGGATGGAGTGTCCAGTAGAGACAAGGGACTGGTTGTTGGATGGAGTGTCCAATAGAGACAAGGGACTGGTTGTTGGATGGAGTGTCCAGTAGAGACAAGGTACTGGTTGTTGGATGGAGTGTCCAGTAGAGACAAGAGACAGGTTGTTGGATGGAGTGCCCAGTAGAGACAAGGGAGTGGTTGTTGGATGGAGTGTCCAGTAGAGACAAGAGACTGGTTGTTGGATGGAGTGTCCAGTAGAGACAAGAGACTGGTTGTTGGATGGAGTGTCTAGTAGAGACAAGAGACTGGTTGTTGGATGGAGTGTCCAGTAGAGACAAGAGACAGGTTGTTGGATGGAGTGTCCAGCAGAGACAAGAGACAGGTTGTTGGATGGAGTGTCCAGCAGAGACAAGAGACTGGTTGTTGGATGGAGTGTCCAGTAGAGACAAGGTACTGGTTGTTGGATGGAGTGTCCAGTAGAGACAAGGGACTGGTTGTTGGATGGAGTGTCCAATAGAGACAAGGGACTGGTTGTTGGATGGAGTGTCCAGTAGAGACAAGGTACTGGTTGTTGGATGGAGTGTCCAGTAGAGACAAGAGACAGGTTGTTGGATGGAGTGTCCAGTAGAGACAAGGGAGTGGTTGTTGGATGGAGTGTCCAGTAGAGACAAGAGACTGGTTGTTGGATGGAGTGTCCAGTAGAGACAAGAGACTGGTTGTTGGATGGAGTGTCTAGTAGAGACAAGAGACTGGTTGTTGGATGGAGTGTCCAGTAGAGACAAGAGACAGGTTGTTGGATGGAGTGTCCAGCAGAGACAAGAGACAGGTTGTTGGATGGAGTGTCCAGCAGAGACAAGAGACTGGTTGTTGGATGGAGTGTCTAGTAGAGACAAGAGACTGGTTGTTGGATGGAGTGTCCAGTAGAGACAAGAGACAGGTTGTTGGATGGAGTGTCCAGCAGAGACAAGAGACTGGTTGTTGGATGGAGTGTCCAGTAGAGACAAGAGACAGGTTGTTGGATGGAGTGTCCAGTAGAGACAAGGGAGTGGTTGTTGGATGGAGTGTCCAGTAGAGACAAGAGACTGGTTGTTGGATGGAGTGTCCAGTAGAGACAAGAGACTGGTTGTTGGATGGAGTGTCTAGTAGAGACAAGAGACTGGTTGTTGGATGGAGTGTCCAGTAGAGACAAGAGACAGGTTGTTGGATGGAGTGTCCAGCAGAGACAAGAGACAGGTTGTTGGATGGAGTGTCCAGCAGAGACAAGAGACTGGTTGTTGGATGGAGTGTCTAGTAGATGCAAGGGAGTGGTTGTTGGATGGAGTGTCCAGTAGAGACAAGAGACTGGTTGTTGGATGGAGTCTCCAGTAGAGACAAGGGACTGATTGTTGGATGGAGTGTCCAGTAGAGACAAGAGACAGGTTGTTGGATGGAGTGTCCAGCAGAGACAAGAGACAGGTTGTTGGATGGAGTGTCCAGCAGAGACAAGAGACTGGTTGTTGGATGGAGTGTCCAGTAGAGACAAGAGACAGGTTGTTGGATGGAGTGTCCAGCAGAGACAAGAGACTGGTTGTTGGATGGAGTGTCTAGTAGAGACAAGAGACTGGTTGTTGGATGGAGTCTCCAGTAGAGACAAGGGAGTGGTTGTTGGATGGAGTGTCCAGTAGAGACAAGAGACTGGTTGTTGGATGGAGTGTCCAGCAGTGACAAGAGACTGGTTGTTGGATGGAGTGTCCAGTAGAGACAAGGGACTGGTTGTTGGATGGAGTGTCTAGTAGAGACAAGAGACTGGTTGTTGGATGGAGTGTCTAGTAGAGACAAGAGACTGGTTGTTGGATGGAGTGTCCAGTAGAGACAAGAGACTGGTTGTTGGATGGAGTCTCCAGTAGAGACAAGGGAGTGGTTGTTGGATGGAGTGTCCAGTAGAGACAAGAGACAGGTTGTTGGATGGAGTGTCCAGCAGAGACAAGAGACTGGTTGTTGGATGGAGTGTCTAGTAGAGACAAGAGACTGGTTGTTGGATGGAGTCTCCAGTAGAGACAAGGGAGTGGTTGTTGGATGGAGTGTCCAGTAGAGACAAGAGACTGGTTGTTGGATGGAGTGTCCAGCAGTGACAAGAGACTGGTTGTTGGATGGAGTGTCCAGTAGAGACAAGGGACTGGTTGTTGGATGGAGTGTCTAGTAGAGACAAGAGACTGGTTGTTGGATGGAGTGTCCAGTAGAGACAAGAGACTGGTTGTTGGATGGAGTGTCCAGTAGAGACAAGAGACTGGTTGTTGGATGGAGTGTCCAGTAGAGACAAGAGACTGGTTGTTGGATGGAGTGTCTAGTAGATGCAAGGGACTGGTTGTTGGATGGAGTGTCCAGTAGAGACAAGAGACTGGTTGTTGGAAGGAGTGTCTAGTAGAGACAAGAGACTGGTTGTTGGATGGAGTGTCCAGTAGAGACAAGAGACTGGTTGTTGGATGGAGTGTCCAGTAGAGAAAAGAGACAGGTTGTTGGATGGAGTGTCCAGTAGAGACAAGAGACTGGTTGTTGGATGGAGTCTCCAGTAGAGACAAGAGACTGGTTGTTGGATGGAGTGTCTAGTAGAGACAAGAGACTGGTTGTTGGATGGAGTGTCCAGTAGAGACAAGGGACTGGTTGTTGGATGTAGTGTCCAGTAGAGACAAGAGACTGGTTGTTGGATGGAGTGTCCAGCAGAGACAAGAGACTGGTTGTTGGATGGAGTGTCCAGTAGAGACAAGAGACTGGTTGTTGGATGGAGTGTCCAGTAGAGACAAGAGACTGGTTGTTGGATGGAGTGTCCAGTAGAGACAAGAGACTGGTTGTTGGATGGAGTGTCCAGTAGAGACAAGAGACAGGTTGTTGGATGGAGTCTCCAGTAGAGACAAGAGACTGGTTGTTGGATGGAGTGTCCAGTAGAGACAAGAGACTGGTTGTTGGATGGAGTGTCTAGTAGAGACAAGAGACTGGTTGTTGGATGGAGTGTCCAGTAGAGACAAGGGACTGGTTGTTGGATGTAGTGTCCAGTAGAGACAAGAGACTGGTTGTTGGAAGGAGTGTCCAGCAGAGACAAGAGACTGGTTGTTGGATGGAGTGTCCAGCAGAGACAAGAGACTGGTTGTTGGATGGAGTGTCCAGTAGAGACAAGAGACTGGTTGTTGGATGGAGTGTCCAGTAGAGACAAGTTGTTGGATGGAGTCTCCAGTAGAGACAAGAGACTGGTTGTTGGATGGAGTGTCTAGTAGAGACAAGAGACTGGTTGTTGGATGGAGTGTCCAGTAGAGACAAGGGACTGGTTGTTGGATGTAGTGTCCAGTAGAGACAAGAGACTGGTTGTTGGATGGAGTGTCCAGTAGAGACAAGAGACTGGTTGTTGGATGGAGTCTCCAGTAGAGACAAGGGAGTGGTTGTTGGATGGAGTGTCCAGTAGAGACAAGAGACTGGTTGTTGGATGGAGTGTCCAGTAGAGACAAGAGACTGGTTGTTGGATGGAGTGTCCAGTAGAGACAAGGGACTGGTTGTTGGATGGAGTGTCTAGTAGAGACAAGAGACTGGTTGTTGGATGGAGTGTCTAGTAGAGACAAGAGACTGGTTGTTGGATGGAGTCTCCAGTAGAGACAAGGGAGTGGTTGTTGGATGGAGTGTCCAGTAGAGACAAGAGACTGGTTGTTGGATGGAGTGTCCAGTAGAGACAAGAGACTGGTTGTTGGATGGAGTGTCCAGCAGAGACAAGGGACTGGTTGTTGGATGAAGTGTCCAGCAGAGACAAGAGACTGGTTGTTGGATGGAGTGTCTAGTAGAGACAAGGTACTGGTTGTTGGATGGAATGTCCAGTAGAGACAAGAGACAGGTTGTTGGATGTAGTGTCCAGTAGAGACAAGAGACTGGTTGTTGGATGGAATGTCCAGTAGAGACAAGGGACTGGTTGTTGGATGGAGTGTCTAGTAGAGACAAGAGACTGGTTGTTGGATGGAGTGTCCAGTAGAGACAAGGGAGTGGTTGTGGATGGAGTGTCCAGTAGAGACAAGAGACTGGTTGTTGGATGGAGTCTCCAGTAGAGACAAGGGAGTGGTTGTTGGATGGAGTGTCCAGTAGAGACAAGAGACTGTTTGTTGGATGGAGTGTCTAGTAGAGACAAGAGACTGGTTGTTGGATGGAGTGTCAAGTAGAGACAAGAGACTGGTTGTTGGATGGAGTGTCTAGTAGAGACAAGTGACTGGTTGTTGGATGGAGTGTCCAGTAGAGACAAGGGACTGGTTGTTGGATGGAGTGTCCAGTAGAGACAAGGGACTGGTTGTTGGATGGAGTGTCCAGCAGAGACAAGAGACTGGTTGTTGGTTGGAGTGTCCAGCAGAGACAAGAGACTGGTTGTTGGATGGAGTCTCCAGTAGAGACAAGGGACTGGTTGTTGGATGGAGTGTCCAGTAGAGACAAGGGACTGGTTGTTGGATGAAGTGTCCAGTAGAGACAAGGGACTGGTTGTTGGATGGAGTGTCCAGTAGAGACAAGAGACTGGTTGTTGGATGGAGTGTCCAGCAGAGACAAGAGACTGGTTGTTGGATGGAGTGTCCAGTAGAGACAAGGGACTGGTTGTTGGATGGAGTGTCCAGTAGAGACAAGGGACTGGTTGTTGGATGAAGTGTCCAGTAGAGACAAGGGACTGGTTGTTGGATGGAGTGTCCAGTAGAGACAAGAGACTGGTTGTTGGATGGAGTGTCCAGCAGAGACAAGAGACTGGTTGTTGGATGGAGTGTCCAGTAGAGACAAGGGACTGGTTGTTGGATGGAGTGTCCAGTAGAGACAAGATACTGGTTGTTGGATGGAGTGTCCAGTAGAGACAAGAGACTGGTTGTTGGATGGAGTGTCCAGCAGAGACAAGAGACTGGTTGTTGGATGGAGTGTCCAGTAGAGACAAGGGACTGGTTGTTGGATGGAGTGTCCAGTAGAGACAAGAGGCTGGTTGTTGGATGGAGTGTCCAGCAGAGACAAGAGACTGGTTGTTGGATGGAGTGTCCAGCAGAGACAAGAGACTGGTTGTTGGATGGAGTGTCCAGTAGAGACAAGAGGCTGGTTGTTGGATGGAGTGTCCAGCAGAGACAAGAGACTGGTTGTTGGATGGAGTGTCCAGCAGAGACAAGAGACTGGTTGTTGGTTGGAGTGTCCAGCAGAGACAAGGGACTGGTTGTTGGATGGAGTGTCCAGTAGAGACAAGAGGCTGGTTGTTGGATGGAGTGTCCAGCAGAGACAAGAGACTGGTTGTTGGATGGAGTGTCCAGCAGAGACAAGAGACTGGTTGTTGGATGGAGTGTCCAGTAGAGACAAGAGACTGGTTGTTGGTTGGAGTGTCCAGCAGAGACAAGGGACTGGTTGTTGGATGAAGTGTCCAGTAGAGACAAGGGACTGGTTGTTGGATGGAGTGTCCAGTAGAGACAAGGGACTGGTTGTTGGATGGAGTGTCCAGTAGAGACTAGAGACTGGTTGTTGGATGGAGTGTCCAGTAGAGACAAGGGACTGGTTGTTGGATGGAATGTCCAGTAGAGACAAGGGACTGGTTGTTGGATCGAGTGTCCAGCAGAGGCAAAGGACTGGTTGTTGGATGGAGTGTCCAGCAGAGACAAAGGACTGGTTGTTGGATGGAGTGTCCAGCAGAGACAAGAGACTGGTTGTTGGTTGGAGTGTCCAGTAGAGACAAGGTACTGGTTGTTGGATGGAATGTCCAGTAGAGACAAGGGACTGGTTGTTGGATGGAGTGTCCAGCAGAGACAAGGGACTGGTTGTTGGATGGAGTGTCCAGCAGAGACAAGGGACTGGTTGTTTGATGAAGTGTCCAGTAGAGACAAGGGACTGGTTGTTGGATGGAGTGTCCAGTAGAGGCAAGAGACTGGTTGTTGGATGGAGTGTCCAGTAGAGACAAGGGACTGGTTGTTGGATGGAGTGTCCAGCAGAGACAAGAGACTGGTTGTCAGATGGAGTGTCCAGTAGAGGCAAGGGACTGGTTGTTGGATGGAGTGTCCAGTAGAGACAAGATACTGGTTGTTGGATGGAGTGTCCAGTAGAGACAAGAGACTGGTTGTTGGATGGAGTGTCAAGTAGAGACAAGAGACTGGTTGTTGGATGGAGTGTCCAGTAGAGACTAGAGACTGGTTGTTGGATGGAGTGTCCAGTAGAGACAAGAGACTGGTTGTTGGATGGAGTGTCCAGCAGAGACAAGTGACTGGTTGTTGGATGGAGTGTCCAGTAGAGATAAGAGACTGGTTGTTGGATGGAGTGTCCAGTAGAGACAAGAGACTGGTTGTTGGATGGAGTGTCCAGTAGAGACAAGGGACTGGTTGTTGGATGGAGTCTCCAGTAGAGACAAGAGACTGGTTGTTGGATGGAGTGTCCAGTAGAGACAAGAGACTGGTTTTGGATGGAGTGTCCAGTAGAGACAAGGGACTGGTTGTTGGATGGAGTGTCCAGTAGAGACAAGAGACTGGTTGTTGGATGGAGTCTCCAGTAGAGACAAGAGACTGGTTGTTGGAAGGAGTGTCCAGTAGAGACAAGGGACTGGTTGTTGGATGGAGTGTCCAGTAGAGACAAGGGACTGGTTGTTGGATGGAGTGTCCAGTAGAGACAAGATACTGGTTGTTGGATGGAGTGTCCAGTAGAGACAAGATACTGGTTGTTGGATGGAGTGTCCAGTAGAGACAAGAGACTGGTTTTGGATGGAGTGTCCAGTAGAGACAAGGGACTGGTTGTTGGATGGAGTGTCCAGTAGAGACAAGGGACTGGTTGTTGGATGGAGTGTCCAGTAGAGACAAGGGACTGGTTGTTGGATGGAGTGTCCAGTAGAGACAAGATACTGGTTGTTGGATGGAGTGTCCAGTAGAGACAAGAGACTGGTTTTGGATGGAGTGTCCAGTAGAGACAAGGGACTGGTTGTTGGATGGAGTGTCCAGCAGAGACAAGGGACTGGTTGTTGGATGGAGTGTCCAGTAGAGACAAGAGACTGGTTGTTGGATGGAGTGTCCAGCAGAGACAAGAGACTGGTTGTTGGATGGAGTGTCCAACAGAGACAAGGGAGTGGTTGTTGGATGTAGTGTCCAGTAGAGACAAGAGACTGGTTTTGGATGGAGTGTCCAGTAGAGACAAGGGACTGGTTGTTGGATGGAGTGTCCAGTAGAGACAAGAGACTGGTTGTTGGATGGAGTCTCCAGTAGAGACAAGAGACTGGTTGTTGGAAGGAGTGTCCAGTAGAGACAAGGGACTGGTTGTTGGATGGAGTGTCCAGTAGAGACAAGGGACTGGTTGTTGGATGGAGTGTCCAGTAGAGACAAGATACTGGTTGTTGGATGGAGTGTCCAGTAGAGACAAGATACTGGTTGTTGGATGGAGTGTCCAGTAGAGACAAGAGACTGGTTTTGGATGGAGTGTCCAGTAGAGACAAGGGACTGGTTGTTGGATGGAGTGTCCAGTAGAGACAAGGGACTGGTTGTTGGATGGAGTGTCCAGTAGAGACAAGGGACTGGTTGTTGGATGGAGTGTCCAGTAGAGACAAGATACTGGTTGTTGGATGGAGTGTCCAGTAGAGACAAGAGACTGGTTTTGGATGGAGTGTCCAGTAGAGACAAGGGACTGGTTGTTGGATGGAGTGTCCAGTAGAGACAAGGGACTGGTTGTTGGATGGAGTGTCCAGTAGAGACAAGAGACTGGTTGTTGGATGGAGTGTCCAGTAGAGACAAGAGACTGGTTGTTGGATGGAGTGTCCAGCAGAGACAAGAGACTGGTTGTTGGATGGAGTGTCCAGTAGAGACAAGAGACTGGTTGTTGGATGGAGTGTCCAGTAGAGACAAGAGACTGGTTGTTGGATGGAGTGTCCAGCAGAGACGAGAGACTGGTTGTTGGATGGAGTGTCCAGCAGAGACAAGAGACTGGTTGTTGGATGGAGTGTCCAGTAGAGACAAGAGACTGGTTGTTGGATGGAGTGTCCAGTAGAGACAAGAGACTGGTTGTTGGATGGAGTGTCCAGCAGAGACAAGAGACTGGTTGTTGGATGGAGTGTCCAGCAGAGACGAGAGACTGGTTGTTGGATGGAGTGTCCAGCAGAGACGAGAGACTGGTTGTTGGATGGAGTGTCCAGCAGAGACAAGAGACTGGTTGTTGGATGGAGTGTCCAGCAGAGACGAGAGACTGGTTGTTGGATGGAGTGTCCAGCAGAGACAAGAGACTGGTTGTTGGATGGAGTGTCCAGTAGAGACAAGAGACTGGTTGTTGGATGGAGTGTCCAGTAGAGACAAGAGACTGGTTGTTGGATGGAGTGTCCAGTAGAGACAAGAGACTGGTTGTTGGATGGAGTGTCCAGTAGAGACAAGGGACTGGTTGTTGGATGTAGTGTCCAGTAGAGACATGAGACTGGTTGTTGGATGGAGTGTCCAGTAGAGACAAGAGACTGGTTGTTGGATGGAGTGTCCAGTAGAGACAAGAGACTGGTTGTTGGATGGAGTGTCCAGTAGAGACAAGGTACTGGTTGTTGGATGGAGTGTCTAGTAGAGACAAGAGACTGGTTGTTGGATGGAGTGTCCAGTAGAGGCAAGATACTGGTTGTTGGATGGAGTGTCCAGTAGAGACAAGAGACTGGTTGTTGGATGGAGTGTCCAGTAGAGACAAGAGACTGGTTGTTGGATGGAGTGTCAAGTAGAGACTAGAGACTGGTTGTTGGATGGAGTGTCCAGTAGAGACAAGAGACTGGTTGTTGGATGGAGTGTCCAGTAGAGACAAGAGACTGGTTGTTGGATGGAGTGTCAAGTAGAGACTAGAGACTGGTTGTTGGATGGAGTGTCCAGTAGAGACAAGAGACTGGTTGTTGGATGGAGTGTCCAGTAGAGACAAGAGACTGGTTGTTGGATGGAGTGTCCAGTAGAGACAAGAGACTGGTTGTTGGATGGAGTCTCCAGTAGAGACAAGGTACTGGTTGTTGGATGGAGTGTCCAGTAGAGACAAGGGAGTGGTTGTTGGATGGAGTGTCCAGTAGAGACAAGAGACTGGTTGTTGGATGGAGTGTCCAGTAGAGACAAGAGACTGGTTGTTGGATGGCGTGTCCAGTAGAGACAAGAGACTGGTTGTTGGATGGAGTCTCCAGTAGAGACAAGAGACTGGTTGTTGGATGGAGTGTCCAGTAGAGACAAGGGACTGGTTGTTGGATGGAGTCTCCAGTAGAGACAAGGGTGTGGTTGTTGGATGGAGTGTCCAGTAGAGACAAGAGACTGGTTGTTGGATGGAGTGTCCAGTAGAGACAAGAGACTGGTTGTTGGATGGCGTGTCCAGTAGAGACAAGAGACTGGTTGTTGGATGGAGTGTCCAGTAGAGACAAGGTACTGGTTGTTGGATGGAGTGTCCAGTAGAGACAAGGGAGTGGTTGTTGGATGGAGTGTCCAGTAGAGACAAGAGACTGGTTGTTGGATGGAGTGTCCAGTAGAGACAAGAGACTGGTTGTTGGATGGAGTGTCCAGTAGAGACAAGGTACTGGTTGTTGGATGGAGTGTCCAGTAGAGACAAGGGAGTGGTTGTTGGATGGAGTGTCCAGTAGAGACAAGAGACTGGTTGTTGGATGGAGTGTCCAGTAGAGACAAGAGACTGGTATTTGGATGGAGTGTCCAGTAGAGACAAGAGACTGGTTGTTGGATGGAGTGTCCAGTAGAGACAAGGGACTGGTTGTTGGATGGAGTGTCCAGTAGAGACAAGAGACTGGTTGTTGGATGGAGTGTCCAGTAGAGACAAGAGACTGGTTGTTGGATGGAGTGTCCAGTAGAGACAAGAGACTGGTTGTTGGATGGAGTCTCCAGTAGAGACAAGGTACTGGTTGTTGGATGGAGTGTCCAGTAGAGACAAGGGAGTGGTTGTTGGATGGAGTGTCCAGTAGAGACAAGAGACTGGTTGTTGGATGGAGTGTCCAGTAGAGACAAGAGACTGGTTGTTGGATGGAGTGTCCAGTAGAGACAAGAGACTGGTTGTTGGATGGAGTGTCCAGTAGAGACAAGAGACAGGTTGTTGGATGGAGTGTCCAGCAGAGACAAGAGACTGGTTGTTGGATGGAGTGTCCAGTAGAGACAAGGGACTGGTTGTTGGATGGAGTGTCTAGTAGAGACAAGGGACTGGTTGTTGGATGGAGTGTCCAGTAGAGACAAGAGACTGGTTGTTGGATGGAGTGTCCAGTAGAGACAAGAGACTGGTTGTTTGATGGAGTGTCCAGTAGAGACAAGAGACTGGTTGTTGGATGGAGTGTCCAGTAGAGACAAGAGACTGGTTGTTGGATGGAGTGTCCAGTAGAGACAAGAGACTGGTTGTTGGATGGAGTGTCCAGTAGAGACAAGGGACTGGTTGTTGGATGGAGTGTCTAGTAGAGACAAGGGACTGGTTGTTGGATGGAGTGTCCAGTAGAGACAAGAGACTGGTTGTTGGATGGAGTGTCCAGTAGAGACAAGAGACTGGTTGTTGGATGGAGTGTCCAGCAGAGACAAGGGACTGGTTGTTGGATGAAGTGTCCAGCAGAGACAAGAGACTGGTTGTTGGATGGAGTGTCTAGTAGAGACAAGAGACTGGTTGTTGGATGGAGTGTCCAGCAGAGACAAGAGACTGGTTGTTGGATGGAGTGTCAAGTAGAGACAAGGGACTGGTTGTTGGATGGAGTCTCCAGTAGAGACAAGAGACTGGTTGTTGGATGGAGTGTCCAGTAGAGACAAGGGACTGGTTGTTGGATGGAGTGTCCAGTAGAGACAAGGGACTGGTTGTTGGATGGAGTGTCTAGTAGAGACAAGGGACTGGTTGTTGGATGGAGTGTCCAGTAGAGACAAGGGACTGGTTGTTGGATGGAGTGTCTAGTAGAGACAAGGGACTGGTTGTTGGATGGAGTGTCCAGTAGAGACAAGAGACTGGTTGTTGGATGGAGTGTCCAGTAGAGACAAGAGACTGGTTGTTGGATGGAGTGTCCAGCAGAGACAAGGGACTGGTTGTTGGATGAAGTGTCCAGCAGAGACAAGAGACTGGTTGTTGGATGGAGTGTCTAGTAGAGACAAGAGACTGGTTGTTGGATGGAGTGTCCAGTAGAGACAAGGGACTGGTTGTTGGATGGAGTGTCCAGTAGAGACAAGGGACTGGTTGTTGGATGGAGTCTCCAGTAGAGACAAGGGACTGGTTGTTGGATGTAGTGTCCAGTAGAGACAAGAGACTGGTTGTTGGATGGAGTGTCAAGTAGAGACAAGGGACTGGTTGTTGGATGGAGTGTCCAGTAGAGACAAGGGACTGGTTGTTGGATGGAGTGTCCAGTAGAGACAAGAGACTGGTTGTCAGATGGAGTGTCCAGTAGAGACAAGGGACTGGTTGTTGGATGGAGTCTCCAGTAGAGACAAGAGACTGGTTGTTGGATGGAATGTCCAGTAGAGACAAGGGACTGGTTGTTGGATGGAGTGTCCAGTAGAGACAAGAGACTGGTTGTTGGATGGAGTGTCCAGCAGAGACAAGGGACTGGTTGTTGGATGGAGTGTCCAGTAGAGACAAGAGACTGGTTGTTGGATGGAGTGTCCAGCAGAGACAAGAGACTGGTTGTTGGATGGAGTGTCCAGTAGAGACAAGAGACTGGTTGTTGGATGGAGTGTCCAGTAGAGACAAGGGACTGGTTGTTGGATGGAGTGTCCAGTAGAGACAAGGTACTGGTTGTTGGATGGAGTGTCCAGTAGAGACAAGAGACTGGTTGTTGGATGGAGTGTCCAGTAGAGACAAGAGACTGGTTGTTGGATGGAGTGTCCAGTAGAGACAAGAGACTGGTTGTTGGATGGAGTGTCCAGTAGAGACAAGGGACTGGTTGTTGGATGGAGTGTCCAGTAGAGACAAGAGACTGGTTGTTGGATGGAGTGTCCAGTAGAGACAAGAGACTGGTTGTTGGATGGAGTGTCCAGTAGAGACAAGAGACTGGTTGTTGGATGGAGTGTCTAGTAGAGACAAGGTACTGGTTGTTGGATGGAATGTCCAGTAGAGACAAGGGACTGGTTGTTGGATGGAGTGTCAAGTAGAGACAAGAGACTGGTTGTTGGATGGAGTGTCCAGTAGAGACAAGAGACTGGTTGTTGGACGGAGTGTCCAGTAGAGACAAGAGACTGGTTGTTGGATGGAGTGTCCAGTAGAGACAAGAGACTGGTTGTTGGATGGAGTGTCCAGTAGAGACAAGGGACTGGTTGTTGGATGGAGTGTCCAGCAGAGACAAGAGACTGGTTGTTGGATGGAGTGTCCAGCAGAGACAAGAGACAGGTTGTTGGTTGGAGTGTCCAGCAGAGACAAGGGACTGGTTGTTGGATGAAGTGTCCAGTAGAGACAAGGGACTGGTTGTTGGATGGAGTGTCCAGTAGAGACAAGGGACTGGTTGTTGGATGGAGTGTCCAGTAGAGACAAGGGACTGGTTGTTGGATGGAGTGTCCAGTAGAGACAAGGGACTGGTTGTTGGATGGAGTGTCCAGCAGAGACAAGAGACTGGTTGTTGGATGGAGTCTCCAGTAGAGACAAGGGACTGGTTGTTGGATGGAGTGTCCAGTAGAGACAAGGGACTGGTTGTTGGATGGAGTCTCCAGTAGAGACAAGAGACTGGTTGTTGGATGGAGTGTCCAGTAGAGACAAGGGACTGGTTGTTGGATGGAGTCTCCAGTAGAGACAAGGGTGTGGTTGTTGGATGGAGTGTCCAGTAGAGACAAGAGACTGGTTGTTGGATGGAGTGTCCAGTAGAGACAAGAGACTGGTTGTTGGATGGCGTGTCCAGTAGAGACAAGAGACTGGTTGTTGGATGGAGTGTCCAGTAGAGACAATGTACTGGTTGTTGGATGGAGTGTCCAGTAGAGACAAGGGAGTGGTTGTTGGATGGAGTGTCCAGTAGAGACAAGAGACTGGTTGTTGGATGGAGTGTCCAGTAGAGACAAGAGACTGGTTGTTGGATGGAGTGTCCAGTAGAGACAAGGTACTGGTTGTTGGATGGAGTGTCCAGTAGAGACAAGGGAGTGGTTGTTGGATGGAGTGTCCAGTAGAGACAAGAGACTGGTTGTTGGATGGAGTGTCCAGTAGAGACAAGAGACTGGTTGTTGGATGGAGTGTCCAGTAGAGACAAGAGACTGGTTGTTGGATGGAGTGTCCAGTAGAGACAAGGGACTGGTTGTTGGATGGAGTGTCCAGTAGAGACAAGAGACTGGTTGTTGGATGGAGTGTCCAGTAGAGACAAGAGACTGGTTGTTGGATGGAGTGTCCAGTAGAGACAAGAGACTGGTTGTTGGATGGAGTGTCCAGTAGAGACAAGGTACTGGTTGTTGGATGGAGTGTCCAGTAGAGACAAGGGAGTGGTTGTTGGATGGAGTGTCCAGTAGAGACAAGAGACTGGTTGTTGGATGGAGTGTCCAGTAGAGACAAGAGACTGGTTGTTGGATGGAGTGTCCAGTAGAGACAAGAGACTGGTTGTTGGATGGAGTGTCCAGTAGAGACAAGAGACAGGTTGTTGGATGGAGTGTCCAGCAGAGACAAGAGACTGGTTGTTGGATGGAGTGTCCAGTAGAGACAAGGGACTGGTTGTTGGATGGAGTGTCTAGTAGAGACAAGGGACTGGTTGTTGGATGGAGTGTCCAGTAGAGACAAGAGACTGGTTGTTGGATGGAGTGTCCAGTAGAGACAAGAGACTGGTTGTTGGATGGAGTGTCCAGTAGAGACAAGAGACTGGTTGTTGGATGGAGTGTCCAGTAGAGACAAGAGACTGGTTGTTGGATGGAGTGTCCAGTAGAGACAAGAGACTGGTTGTTGGATGGAGTGTCCAGTAGAGACAAGGGACTGGTTGTTGGATGGAGTGTCTAGTAGAGACAAGGGACTGGTTGTTGGATGGAGTGTCCAGCAGAGACAAGGGACTGGTTGTTGGATGAAGTGTCCAGCAGAGACAAGAGACTGGTTGTTGGATGGAGTGTCTAGTAGAGACAAGAGACTGGTTGTTGGATGGAGTGTCCAGCAGAGACAAGAGACTGGTTGTTGGATGGAGTGTCAAGTAGAGACAAGGGACTGGTTGTTGGATGGAGTCTCCAGTAGAGACAAGAGACTGGTTGTTGGATGGAGTGTCCAGTAGAGACAAGGGACTGGTTGTTGGATGGAGTGTCCAGTAGAGACAAGGGACTGGTTGTTGGATGGAGTGTCTAGTAGAGACAAGGGACTGGTTGTTGGATGGAGTGTCCAGTAGAGACAAGGGACTGGTTGTTGGATGGAGTGTCTAGTAGAGACAAGGGACTGGTTGTTGGATGGAGTGTCCAGTAGAGACAAGAGACTGGTTGTTGGATGGAGTGTCCAGTAGAGACAAGAGACTGGTTGTTGGATGGAGTGTCCAGCAGAGACAAGGGACTGGTTGTTGGATGAAGTGTCCAGCAGAGACAAGAGACTGGTTGTTGGATGGAGTGTCTAGTAGAGACAAGAGACTGGTTGTTGGATGGAGTGTCCAGTAGAGACAAGGGACTGGTTGTTGGATGGAGTGTCCAGTAGAGACAAGGGACTGGTTGTTGGATGGAGTCTCCAGTAGAGACAAGGGACTGGTTGTTGGATGGAATGTCCAGTAGAGACAAGGGACTGGTTGTTGGATGGAGTGTCCAGTAGAGACAAGAGACTGGTTGTTGGATGGAGTGTCCAGCAGAGACAAGGGACTGGTTGTTGGATGGAGTGTCCAGTAGAGACAAGAGACTTGTTGTTGGATGGAGTGTCCAGCAGAGACAAGAGACTGGTTGTTGGATGGAGTGTCCAGTAGAGACAAGAGACTGGTTGTTGGATGGAGTGTCCAGTAGAGACAAGGGACTGGTTGTTGGATGGAGTGTCCAGTAGAGACAAGGTACTGGTTGTTGGATGGAGTGTCCAGTAGAGACAAGAGACTGGTTGTTGGATGGAGTGTCCAGTAGAGACAAGAGACTGGTTGTTGGATGGAGTGTCCAGTAGAGACAAGAGACTGGTTGTTGGATGGAGTGTCCAGTAGAGACAAGGGACTGGTTGTTGGATGGAGTGTCCAGTAGAGACAAGAGACTGGTTGTTGGATGGAGTGTCCAGTAGAGACAAGAGACTGGTTGTTGGATGGAGTGTCCAGTAGAGACAAGAGACTGGTTGTTGGATGGAGTGTCTAGTAGAGACAAGGTACTGGTTGTTGGATGGAATGTCCAGTAGAGACAAGGGACTGGTTGTTGGATGGAGTGTCAAGTAGAGACAAGAGACTGGTTGTTGGATGGAGTGTCCAGTAGAGACAAGAGACTGGTTGTTGGACGGAGTGTCCAGTAGAGACAAGAGACTGGTTGTTGGATGGAGTGTCCAGTAGAGACAAGAGACTGGTTGTTGGATGGAGTGTCCAGTAGAGACAAGGGACTGGTTGTTGGATGGAGTGTCCAGCAGAGACAAGAGACTGGTTGTTGGATGGAGTGTCCAGCAGAGACAAGAGACAGGTTGTTGGTTGGAGTGTCCAGCAGAGACAAGGGACTGGTTGTTGGATGAAGTGTCCAGTAGAGACAAGGGACTGGTTGTTGGATGGAGTGTCCAGTAGAGACAAGGGACTGGTTGTTGGATGGAGTGTCCAGTAGAGACAAGGGACTGGTTGTTGGATGGAGTGTCCAGTAGAGACAAGGGACTGGTTGTTGGATGGAGTGTCCAGCAGAGACAAGAGACTGGTTGTTGGATGGAGTCTCCAGTAGAGACAAGGGACTGGTTGTTGGATGGAGTGTCCAGTAGAGACAAGGGACTGGTTGTTGGATGGAGTGTCCAGTAGAGACAAGATACTGGTTGTTGGATGGAGTGTCCAGTAGAGACAAGGGACTGGTTGTTGGATGGAGTGTCCAGTAGAGGCAAGGGACTGGTTGTTGGATGGAGTGTCCAGCAGAGGCAAGGGACTGGTTGTTGGATGGAGTGTCCAGTAGAGACAAGAGACTGGTTGTTGGATGGAGTGTCCAGTAGAGACAAGAGACTGGTTGTTGGATGGAGTGTCCAGTAGAGACAAGAGACTGGTTGTTGGATGGAGTGTCCAGTAGAGACAAGAGACTGGTTGTTGGATGGAGTGTCCAGTAGAGACAAGAGACTGGTTGTTGGATGGAGTGTCCAGTAGAGACAAGAGACTGGTTGTTGGATGGAGTCTCCAGTAGAGACAAGAGACTGGTTGTTGGATGGAGTCTCCAGTAGAGACAAGGGACTGGTTGTTGGATGGAGTGTCCAGTAGAGACAAGAGACTGGTTGTTGGATGGAGTGTCCAGCAGAGACAAGGGACTGGTTGTTGGATGGAGTGTCCAGTAGAGACAAGATACTGGTTGTTGGATGGAGTGTCCAGTAGAGACAAGGGACTGGTTGTTGGATGTAGTGTCCAGCAGAGACAAGAGACTGGTTGTTGGATGGAGTGTCTAGTAGAGACAAGGGACTGGTTGTTGGATGGAGTGTCCAGTAGAGACAAGATACTGGTTGTTGGATGGAGTGTCCAGTAGAGACAAGGGACTGGTTGTTGGATGGAGTGTCCAGTAGAGACAAGATACTGGTTGTTGGATGGAGTGTCCAGTAGAGACAAGGGACTGGTTGTTGGATGGAGTGTCCAGTAGAGACAAGAGACTGGTTGTTGGATGGAGTCTCCAGTAGAGACAAGGGACTGGTTGTTGGATGGAGTGTCCAGTAGAGACAAGATACTGGTTGTTGGATGGAGTGTCCAGTAGAGACAAGGGACTGGTTGTTGGATGTAGTGTCCAGCAGAGACAAGGGACTGGTTGTTGGATGTAGTGTCCAGTAGAGACAAGATACTGGTTGTTGGATGGAGTCTCCAGTAGAGACAAGGTACTGGTTGTTGGATGGAGTGTCCAGTAGAGATAAGAGACTGGTTGTTGGATGGAGTGTCCAGCAGAGACAAGTGACTGGTTGTTGGATGGAGTGTCTAGTAGAGACAAGAGACTGGTTGTTGGATGGAGTGTCCAGTAGAGACAAGAGACTGGTTGTTGGATGGAGTGTCCAGTAGAGATAAGGGACTGGTTGTTGGATGGAGTGTCCAGTAGAGACAAGAGACTGGTTGTTGGATGGAGTGTCCAGTAGAGACAAGAGACTGGTTGTTGGATGGAGTGTCCAGCAGAGACGAGAGACTGGTTGTTGGATGGAGTGTCCAGCAGAGACAAGAGACTGGTTGTTGGATGGAGTGTCCAGTAGAGACAAGAGACTGGTTGTTGGATGGAGTGTCCAGTAGAGACAAGAGACTGGTTGTTGGATGGAGTGTCCAGTAGAGACAAGATACTGGTTGTTGGATGGAGTGTCCAGCAGAGACAAGTGACTGGTTGTTGGATGGAGTGTCCAGTAGAGACAAGAGACTGGTTGTTGGATGGAGTGTCCAGCAGAGACAAGAGACTGGTTGTTGGATGGAGTGTCCAGTAGAGGCAAGATACTGGTTGTTGGATGGAGTGTCCAGTAGAGGCAAGAGACTGGTTGTTGGATGGAGTGTCCAGTAGAGACAAGAGACTGGTTGTTGGATGGAGTGTCAAGTAGAGACTAGAGACTGGTTGTTGGATGGAGTGTCCAGTAGAGACAAGAGACTGGTTGTTGGATGGAGTGTCCAGTAGAGACAAGGTACTGGTTGTTGGATGGAGTGTCCAGTAGAGACAAGGGACTGGTTGTTGGATGGAGTGTCCAGTAGAGACAAGAGACTGGTTGTTGGATGGAGTGTCCAGTAGAGACAAGAGACTGGTTGTTGGATGTAGTGTCCAGTAGAGACAAGGGACTGATTGTTGGATGGAGTGTCCAGTAGAGACAAGAGACTGGTTGTTGGATGGAGTGTCCAGTAGAGATAAGAGACTGGTTGTTGGATGGAGTGTCCAGTAGAGACAAGAGACTGGTTGTTGGATGGAGTGTCCAGTAGAGACAAGAGACTGGTTGTTGGATGTAGTGTCCAGTAGAGACAAGGGACTGATTGTTGGATGGAGTGTCCAGTAGAGACAAGAGACTGGTTGTTGGATGGAGTGTCCAGTAGAGATAAGAGACTGGTTGTTGGATGGAGTGTCCAGTAGAGACAAGAGACTGGTTGTTGGATGTAGTGTCCAGTAGAGACAAGGGACTGATTGTTGGATGGAGTGTCCAGTAGAGACAAGAGACTGGTTGTTGGATGGAGTGTCCAGTAGAGATAAGAGACTGGTTGTTGGATGGAGTGTCCAGTAGAGACAAGAGACTGGTTGTTGGATGGAGTGTCCAGTAGAGACAAGGCACTGGTTGTTGGATGGAGTGTCCAGCAGAGACAAGGGACTGGTTGTTGGATGGAGTGTCCAGTAGAGACAAGAGACTGGTTGTTGGATGGAGTGTCCAGCAGAGACAAGGGACTGGTTGTTGGATGGAGTGTCCAGTAGAGACAAGAGACTGGTTGTTGGATGGAGTGTCCAGTAGAGACAAGAGACTGGTTGTTGGATGTAGTGTCCAGTAGAGACAAGGTACTGGTTGTTGGATGGAGTGTCCAGTAGAGACAAGAGACTGGTTGTTGGATGGAGTGTCCAGTAGAGATAAGGGACTGGTTGTTGGATGGAGTCTCCAGTAGACACAAGAGACTGGTTGTTGGATTTAGTGTCCAACAGTGACAAGGGACTGGTTGTTGGTTGGAGTGTCCAGTAGAGACAAGAGACTGGTTGTTGGATGGAGTGTCCAGTAGAGACAAGGGACTGGTTGTTGGATGGAGTGTCCAGTAGAGACAAGAGACTGGTTTTTGGATGGAGTGTCCAGCAGAGACAAGGGAGTGGTTGTTGGATGGAGTGTCCAGTAGAGACAAGAGACTGGTTGTTGGATGGAGTGTCCAGTAGAGACAAGGGACTGGTTGTTGGATGGAGTGTCCAGTAGAGACAAGAGACTGGTTGTTGGATGGAGTGTCCAGCAGAGACAAGGGAGTGGTTGTTGGATGGAGTGTCCAGTAGAGACAAGAGACTGGTTGTTGGATGGAGTGTCCAGTAGAGACAAGAGACTGGTTGTTGGATGGAGTGTCCAGTAGAGACAAGGGACTGGTTGTTGGATGGAGTGTCCAGTAGAGACAAGAGACTGGTTGTTGGATGGAGTGTCCAGCAGAGACAAGGGAGTGGTTGTTGGATGGAGTGTCCAGTAGAGACAAGGGACTGGTTGTTGGATGGAGTGTCCAGTAGAGACAAGAGACTGGTTGTTGGATGGAGTGTCCAGTAGAGACAAGGGACTGGTTGTTGGATGGAGTGTCCAGTAGAGACAAGAGACTGGTTGTTGGATGTAGTGTCCAGTAGAGACAAGAGACTGGTTGTTGGATGGAGTGTCCAGTAGAGACAAGAGACTGGTTGTTGGATGGAGTGTCCAGTAGAGACAAGAGACTGGTTGTTGGATGGAGTGTCCAGTAGAGACAAGAGACTGGTTGTTGGATGGAGTGTCCAGCAGAGATAAGAGACTGGTTGTTGGATGGAGTGTCCAGCAGAGACAAGAGACTGGTTGTTGGATGGAGTGTCCAGTAGAGACAAGAGACTGGTTGTTGGATGTAGTGTCCAGTAGAGACAAGAGACTGGTTGTTGGATGGAGTGTCCAGTAGAGACAAGAGACTGGTTGTTGGATGTAGTGTCCAGTAGAGATAAGGGACTGGTTGTTGGATGTAGTGTCCAGTAGAGACAAGAGATTGGTTGTTGGATGGAGTGTCCAGTAGAGGCAAGGGACTGGTTGTTGGATGGAGTATCCAGTAGAGACAATGGACTGGTTGTTGGATGGAGTGTCCAGTAGAGACAAGGGACTGGTTGTTGGATGGAGTGTCCAGCAGAGACAAGAGACTGGTTGTTGGATGGAGTGTCCAGTAGAGACAAGGGACTGGTTGTTGGATGGAGTGTCCAGTAGAGACAAGGGACTGGTTGTTGGATGGAGTATCCAGTAGAGACAATGGACTGGTTGTTGGATGGAGTGTCCAGTAGAGACAAGAGACTGGTTGTTGGATGGAGTGTCCAGTAGAGACAAGGGACTGGTTGTTGGATGGAGTGTCCAGTAGAGACAAGAGACTGGTTGTTGGATGGAGTGTCCAGTAGAGACAAGAGACTGGTTGTTGGATGTAATGTCCAGTAGAGGCAAGAGACTGGTTGTTGGATGGAGTGTCCAGCGGAGACAAGGGACTGGTTGTTGGATGGAGTGTCCAGTAGAGACAAGAGACTGGTTGTTGGATGGAGTGTCCAGTAGAGACAAGAGACTGGTTGTTGGATGGAGTGTCCAGTAGAGACAAGAGACTGGTTGTTGGATGGAGTGTCAAGTAGAGACTAGAGACTGGTTGTTGGATGGAGTGTCCAGCAGAGACAAGTGACTGGTTGTTGGATGGAGTGTCCAGCAGAGACAAGTGACTGGTTGTTGGAAGTAGTGTCCAGCAGAGACAAGGGACTGGTTGTTGGATGGAGTGTCCAGTAGAGACAAGGGACTGGTTGTTGGATGGAGTGTCCAGCAGAGACAAGTGACTGGTTGTTGGAAGTAGTGTCCAGCAGAGACAAGGGACTGGTTGTTGGATGGAGTGTCCAGTAGAGATAAGAGACTGGTTGTTGGATGGAGTGTCCAGTAGAGACAAGAGACTGGTTGTTGGATGGAGTGTCCAGCAGAGACAAGTGACTGGTTGTTGGAAGTAGTGTCCAGCAGAGACAAGGGACTGGTTGTTGGATGGAGTGTCCAGTAGAGACAAGGGACTGGTTGTTGGATGTAGTGTCCAGTAGAGACAAGAGACTGGTTGTTGGATGGAGTGTCCAGCAGAGACAAGTGACTGGTTGTTGGAAGTAGTGTCCAGCAGAGACAAGGGACTGGTTGTTGGATGGAGTGTCCAGTAGAGACAAGGGACTGGTTGTTGGATGGAGTGTCCAGCAGAGACAAGAGACTGGTTGTTGGATGGAGTGTCCAGTAGAGACAAGGTACTGGTTGTTGGTTGGAGTGTCCAGTAGAGACAAGAGACTGGTTGTTGGATGGAGTGTCAAGTAGAGACAAGAGACTGGTTGTTGGATGGAGTGTCCAGTAGAGACAAGAGACTGGTTGTTGGATGGAGTGTCCAGCAGAGACAAGGGACTGGTTGTTGGATGGAGTGTCCAGTAGAGACAAGAGACTGGTTGTTGGATGGAGTGTCCAGCAGAGACAAGAGACTGGTTGTTGGATGGAGTGTCCAGTAGAGGCAAGGGACTGGTTGTTGGATGGAGTGTCCAGTAGAGACAAGGGACTGGTTGTTGGATGGAGTGTCCAGCAGAGACAAGAGACTGGTTGTTGGATGGAATGTCCAGTAGAGACAAGGGACTGGTTGTTGGATGGAGTGTCCAGTAGAGACAAAAGACTGGTTGTTGGATGGAGTGTCAAGTAGAGACAAGAGACTGGTTGTTGGATGGAGTGTCCAGTAGAGACAAGGGACTGGTTGTTGGATGGAGTGTCCAGCAGAGACAAGGGACTGGTTGTTGGATGGAGTGTCCAGCAGAGACAAAAGACTGGTTGTTGGATGGAGTGTCCAGTAGAGACAAGAGACTGGTTGTTGGATGGAGTGTCCAGTAGAGACAAGAGACTGGTTGTTGGATGTAGTGTCCAGTAGAGACAAGAGACTGGTTGTTGGATGGAGTGTCCAGTAGAGACAAGGGACTGGTTGTTGGATGGAGTGTCCAGTAGAGACAAGGGACTGGTTGTTGGATGGAGTGTCCAACAGAGACAAGAGACTGGTTGTTGGATGGAGTGTCCAGTAGAGACAAGGGACTGGTTGTTGGATGGCGTGTCCAGTAGAGGCAAGGGACTGGTTGTTGGATGGCGTGTCCAGTAGAGACAAGAGACTGGTTGTTGGATGGAGTGTCCAGTAGAGACAAGAGACTGGTTGTTGGATGGAGTCTCCAGTAGAGACAAGAGACTGGTTGTTGGATGGAGTGTCCAGTAGATGCAAGGGACTGGTTGTTGGATGGAGTGTCCAGTAGAGACAAGGGACTGGTTGTTGGATGGAGTGTCCAGTAGAGATAAGGTACTGGTTGTTGGATGGAGTGTCCAGTAGAGACAAGAGACTGGTTGTTGGATGGAGTGTCCAGCAGAGACGAGAGACTGGTTGTTGGATGGAGTGTCCAGTAGAGACAAGAGACTGGTTGTTGGATGGAGTGTCCAGCAGAGACGAGAGACTGGTTGTTGGATGGCGTGTCCAGTAGAGACAAGAGACTGGTTGTTGGATGGAGTGTCCAGTAGAGACAAGAGACTGGTTGTTGGATGGAGTGTCCAGTAGAGACAAGAGACTGGTTGTTGGATGGAGTGTCCAGCAGAGACGAGAGACTGGTTGTTGGATGGCGTGTCCAGTAGAGACAAGAGACTGGTTGTTGGATGGAGTGTCCAGTAGAGACAAGGGACTGGTTGTTGGATGGCGTGTCCAGTAGAGACAAGAGACTGGTTGTTGGATGGAGTGTCCAGTAGAGACAAGGGACTGGTTGTTGGATGGAGTGTCCAGTAGAGACAAGAGACTGGTTGTTGGATGGAGTGTCCAGCAGAGACGAGAGACTGGTTGTTGGATGGCGTGTCCAGTAGAGACAAGAGACTGGTTGTTGGATGGAGTGTCCAGTAGAGACAAGGGACTGGTTGTTGGATGGCGTGTCCAGTAGAGACAAGAGACTGGTTGTTGGATGGAGTGTCCAGCAGAGACAAGAGACTGGTTGTTGGATGGAGTCTCCAGTAGAGACAAGAGACTGGTTGTTGGATGGAGTGTCCAGTAGAGACCAGAGACTGGTTGTTGGATGGAGTGTCCAGTAGAGACAAGAGACTGGTTGTTGGATGGAGTGTCCAGCAGAGACGAGAGACTGGTTGTTGGATGGCGTGTCCAGTAGAGACAAGAGACTGGTTGTTGGATGGAGTGTCCAGTAGAGACAAGAGACTGGTTGTTGGATGGAGTGTCCAGTAGAGACAAGGGACTGGTTGTTGGATGGCGTGTCCAGCAGAGACAAGAGACTGGTTGTTGGATGGAGTGTCCAGTAGAGACTAGAGACTGGTTGTTGGATGGAGTGTCCAGTAGAGACAAGAGACTGGTTGTTGGATGGAGTGTCCAGTAGAGACAAGGGACTGGTTGTTGGATGGAGTGTCCAGTAGAGACAAGAGACTGGTTGTTGGATGGAGTGTCCAGTAGAGACAAGTGACTGGTTGTTGGATGGAGTGTCCAGCAGAGACAAGAGACTGGTTGTTGGATGTAGTGTCCAGTAGAGACAAGAGACTGGTTGTTGGATGGAGTGTCCAGTAGAGACAAGGGACTGTTTGTTGGATGGAGTGTCCAGCAGAGACAAGGCACTGGTTGTTGGATGGAGTGTCCAGTAGAGACAAGGGACTGGTTGTTGGATGGAGTGTCCAGCAGAGACAAGAGACTGGTTGTTGGATGGAGTGTCCAGTAGAGACAAGTGACTGGTTGTTGGATGGAGTGTCCAGCAGAGACAAGAGACTGGTTGTTGGATGTAGTGTCCAGTAGAGACAAGAGACTGGTTGTTGGATGGAGTGTCCAGTAGAGACAAGAGACTGGTTGTTGGATGTAGTGTCCAGTAGAGACAAGAGACTGGTTGTTGGATGGAGTGTCCAGTAGAGACAAGGGACTGGTTGTTGGATGGAGTGTCCAGCAGAGACAAGAGACTGGTTGTTGGATGTAGTGTCCAGTAGAGACAAGAGACTGGTTGTTGGATGGAGTGTCCAGTAGAGACAAGTGACTGGTTGTTGGATGGAGTGTCCAGCAGAGACAAGAGACTGGTTGTTGGATGTAGTGTCCAGTAGAGACAAGAGACTGGTTGTTGGATGGAGTGTCCAGTAGAGACAAGGGACTGGTTGTTGGATGGAGTGTCCAGCAGAGACAAGGCACTGGTTGTTGGATGGAGTGTCCAGCAGAGACAAAAGACTGGTTGTTGGATGGAGTGTCCAGCAGAGACAAGAGACTGGTTGTTGGATGGAGTGTGCAGAAGAGACAAGAGACTGGTTGTTGGATGGAGTGTCCAGTAGAGACAAGAGACTGGTTGTTGGATGGAGTGTCCAGTAGATGCAAGGGACTGGTTGTTGGATGGAGTGTCCAGTAGAGACAAGGGACTGGTTGTTGGATGGAGTGTCCAGTAGAGATAAGGGACTGATTGTTGGATGGAGTGTCCAGTAGAGACAAGGGACTGGTTGTTGGATGTAGTGTCCAGTAGAGACAAGGGACTGGTTGTTGGATGGAGTGTCCAGCAGAGACAAGGCACTGGTTGTTGGATGGAGTGTCCAGCAGAGACGAGAGACTGGTTGTTGGATGGCGTGTCCAGTAGAGACAAGAGACTGGTTGTTGGATGGAGTGTCCAGTAGAGACAAGGGACTGGTTGTTGGATGGCGTGTCCAGCAGAGACAAGGCACTGGTTGTTGGATGGAGTGTCCAGCAGAGACAAGGCACTGGTTGTTGGATGGAGTGTCCAGCAGAGACAAAAGACTGGTTGTTGGATGGCGTGTCCAGTAGAGACAAGAGACTGGTTGTTGGATGGAGTGTCCAGTAGAGACAAGAGACTGGTTGTTGGATGGAGTGTCCAGTAGAGACAAGAGACTGGTTGTTGGATGGAGTGTCCAGCAGAGACGAGAGACTGGTTGTTGGATGGCGTGTCCAGTAGAGACAAGAGACTGGTTGTTGGATGGAGTGTCCAGTAGAGACAAGGGACTGGTTGTTGGATGGCGTGTCCAGTAGAGACAAGAGACTGGTTGTTGGATGGAGTGTCCAGTAGAGACAAGGGACTGGTTGTTGGATGGAGTGTCCAGTAGAGACAAGAGACTGGTTGTTGGATGGAGTGTCCAGCAGAGACGAGAGACTGGTTGTTGGATGGCGTGTCCAGTAGAGACAAGAGACTGGTTGTTGGATGGAGTGTCCAGTAGAGACAAGGGACTGGTTGTTGGATGGCGTGTCCAGTAGAGACAAGAGACTGGTTGTTGGATGGAGTGTCCAGCAGAGACAAGAGACTGGTTGTTGGATGGAGTCTCCAGTAGAGACAAGAGACTGGTTGTTGGATGGAGTGTCCAGTAGAGACCAGAGACTGGTTGTTGGATGGAGTGTCCAGTAGAGACAAGAGACTGGTTGTTGGATGGAGTGTCCAGCAGAGACGAGAGACTGGTTGTTGGATGGCGTGTCAGGTAGAGACAAGAGACTGGTTGTTGGATGGAGTGTCCAGTAGAGACAAGAGACTGGTTGTTGGATGGAGTGTCCAGTAGAGACAAGGGACTGGTTGTTGGATGGCGTGTCCAGCAGAGACAAGAGACTGGTTGTTGGATGGAGTGTCCAGTAGAGACTAGAGACTGGTTGTTGGATGGAGTGTCCAGTAGAGACAAGAGACTGGTTGTTGGATGGAGTGTCCAGTAGAGACAAGGGACTGGTTGTTGGATGGAGTGTCCAGTAGAGACAAGAGACTGGTTGTTGGATGGAGTGTCCAGTAGAGACAAGTGACTGGTTGTTGGATGGAGTGTCCAGCAGAGACAAGAGACTGGTTGTTGGATGTAGTGTCCAGTAGAGACAAGAGACTGGTTGTTGGATGGAGTGTCCAGTAGAGACAAGGGACTGTTTGTTGGATGGAGTGCCAAGCAGAGACAAGGCACTGGTTGTTGGATGGAGTGTCCAGTAGAGACAAGGGACTGGTTGTTGGATGGAGTGTCCAGCAGAGACAAGAGACTGGTTGTTGGATGGAGTGTCCAGTAGAGACAAGTGACTGGTTGTTGGATGGAGTGTCCAGCAGAGACAAGAGACTGGTTGTTGGATGGAGTGTCCAGTAGAGACAAGGGACTGTTTGTTGGATGGAGTGTCCAGTAGAGACAAGGGACTGGTTGTTGGATGGAGTGTCCAGCAGAGATAAGAGACTGGTTGTTGGATGGAGTGTCCAGTAGAGATAAGAGACTGGTTGTTGGATGGAGTGTCCAGCAGAGACAAGTGACTGGTTGTTGGATGGAGTGTCCAGTAGAGACAAGAGACTGGTTGTTGGATGGAGTGTCCAGTAGAGACAAGAGACTGGTTGTTGGATGGAGTGTCCAGTAGAGACAAGGGAGTGGTTGTTGGATGGAGTCTCCAGTAGAGACAAGAGACTGGTTGTTGGATGGAGTGTCCAGCAGAGACAAGAGACTGGTTGTTGGATGGAGTGTCCAGCAGAGACAAGAGACTGGTTGTTGGATGGAGTGTCCAGTAGAGACAAGAGACTGGTTGTTGGATGGAGTGTCCAGTAGAGACAAGAGACTGGTTGTTGGATGGAGTGTCCAGTAGAGACAAGAGACTGGTTGTTGGATGTAGTGTCCAGTAGAGACAAGGTACTGGTTGTTGGATGGAGTGTCCAGTAGAGACAAGAGACTGGTTGTTGGATGGAGTGTCCAGTAGAGATAAGAGACTGGTTGTTGGATGGAGTGTCTAGTAGAGACAAGAGACTGGTTGTTGGATGGAGTGTCCAGCAGAGACAAGAGACTGGTTGTTGGATGGAGTGTCCAGTAGAGACAAGAGACTGGTTGTTGGATGGAGTGTCCAGTAGAGACAAGAGACTGGTTGTTGGATGGAGTGTCAAGTAGAGACAAGAGACTGGTTGTTGGATGGAGTGTCCAGTAGAGACAAGAGACTGGTTGTTGGATGGAGTGTCCAGTAGAGACAAGAGACTGGTTGTTGGATGGAGTGTCCAGTAGAGACAAGAGACTGGTTGTTGGATGGAGTGTCAAGTAGAGACAAGAGACTGGTTGTTGGATGGAGTGTCCAGCAGAGACAAGGGACTGATTGTTGGATGGAGTGTCCAGTAGAGACAAGGGACTGGTTGTTGGATGGAGTGTCCAGTAGAGACAAGAGACTGGTTGTTGGATGGAGTGTCCAATAGAGACAAGAGACTGGTTGTTGGATGGAGTGTCCAGTAGAGACAAGAGACTGGTTGTTGGATGGAGTGTCCAGTAGAGACAAGAGACTGGTTGTTGGATGGAGTGTCAAGTAGAGACAAGAGACTGGTTGTTGGATGGAGTGTCAAGTAGAGACAAGAGACTGGTTGTTGGATGGAGTGTCCAGTAGAGACAAGAGACTGGTTGTTGGATGGAGTGTCCAGCAGAGACAAGAGACTGGTTGTTGGATGGAGTGTCCAGTAGAGACAAGAGACTGGTTGTTGGATAGAGTGTCCAGTAGAGACAAGAGACTGGTTGTTGGATGGAGTGTCCAGTAGAGACAAGAGACTGGTTGTTGGATGGAGTGTCCAGTAGAGACAAGAGACTGGTTGTTGGATGGAGTGTCCAGTAGAGACAAGAGACTGGTTGTTGGATGGAGTGTCCAGTAGAGATAAGAGACTGGTTGTTGGATGGAGTGTCCAGTAGAGACAAGAGACTGGTTGTTGGATGGAGTGTCCAGCAGAGACAAGTGACTGGTTGTTGGATGGAGTGTCCAGCAGAGACAAGGGACTGGTTGTTGGATGGAGTGTCCAGTAGAGACAAGAGACTGGTTGTTGGATGGAGTGTCCAGTAGAGACAAGAGACTGGTTGTTGGATGGAGTGTCCAGTAGAGACAAGAGACTGGTTGTTGGATGGAGTGTCCAGCAGAGATAAGAGACTGGTTGTTGGATGGAGTGTCCAGTAGAGATAAGAGACTGGTTGTTGGATGGAGTGTCCAGTAGAGACAAGAGACTGGTTGTTGGATGGAGTGTCCAGTAGAGACAAGAGACTGGTTGTTGGATGGAGTGTCCAGCAGAGATAAGAGACTGGTTGTTGGATGGAGTGTCCAGTAGAGATAAGAGACTGGTTGTTGGATGGAGTGTCCAGCAGAGACAAGTGACTGGTTGTTGGATGGAGTGTCCAGCAGAGACAAGGGACTGGTTGTTGGATGGAGTGTCCAGTAGAGACAAGAGACTGGTTGTTGGATGGAGTGTCCAGTAGAGACAAGAGACTGGTTGTTGGATGGAGTGTCCAGTAGAGACAAGAGACTGGTTGTTGGATGGAGTGTCCAGCAGAGACAAGGGACTGGTTGTTGGATGGAGTGTCCAGTAGAGACAAGAGACTGGTTGTTGGATGGAGTGTCCAGTAGAGACAAGAGACTGGTTGTTGGATGGAGTGTCCAGTAGAGACAAGAGACTGGTTGTTGGATGGAGTGTCCAGCAGAGATAAGAGACTGGTTGTTGGATGGAGTGTCCAGTAGAGATAAGAGACTGGTTGTTGGATGGAGTGTCCAGCAGAGACAAGTGACTGGTTGTTGGATGGAGTGTCCAGTAGAGACAAGAGACTGGTTGTTGGATGGAGTGTCCAGTAGAGACAAGAGACTGGTTGTTGGATGGAGTGTCCAGTAGAGACAAGGGAGTGGTTGTTGGATGGAGTCTCCAGTAGAGACAAGAGACTGGTTGTTGGATGGAGTGTCCAGCAGAGACAAGAGACTGGTTGTTGGATGGAGTGTCCAGCAGAGACAAGAGACTGGTTGTTGGATGAAGTGTCCAGTAGAGACAAGAGACTGGTTGTTGGATGGAGTGTCCAGTAGAGACAAGAGACTGGTTGTTGGATGGAGTGTCCAGTAGAGACAAGAGACTGGTTGTTGGATGTAGTGTCCAGTAGAGACAAGGTACTGGTTGTTGGATGGAGTGTCTAGTAGAGACAAGAGACTGGTTGTTGGATGGAGTGTCCAGCAGAGACAAGAGACTGGTTGTTGGATGGAGTGTCCAGTAGAGACAAGAGACTGGTTGTTGGATGGAGTGTCCAGTAGAGACAAGAGACTGGTTGTTGGATGGAGTGTCAAGTAGAGACAAGAGACTGGTTGTTGGATGGAGTGTCCAGTAGAGACAAGAGACTGGTTGTTGGATGGAGTGTCCAGTAGAGACAAGAGACTGGTTGTTGGATGGAGTGTCCAGTAGAGACAAGAGACTGGTTGTTGGATGGAGTGTCAAGTAGAGACAAGAGACTGGTTGTTGGATGGAGTGTCCAGCAGAGACAAGGGACTGATTGTTGGATGGAGTGTCCAGTAGAGACAAGGGACTGGTTGTTGGATGGAGTGTCCAGTAGAGACAAGAGACTGGTTGTTGGATGGAGTGTCCAGTAGAGACAAGAGACTGGTTGTTGGATGGAGTGTCCAGTAGAGACAAGAGACTGGTTGTTGGATGGAGTGTCCAGTAGAGACAAGAGACTGGTTGTTGGATGGAGTGTCAAGTAGAGACAAGAGACTGGTTGTTGGATGGAGTGTCAAGTAGAGACAAGAGACTGGTTGTTGGATGGAGTGTCCAGTAGAGACAAGAGACTGGTTGTTGGATGGAGTGTCCAGTAGAGACAAGAGACTGGTTGTTGGATGGAGTGTCCAGTAGAGACAAGAGACTGGTTGTTGGATGGAGTGTCCAGCAGAGACAAGAGACTGGTTGTTGGATGGAGTGTCCAGTAGAGACTAGAGACTGGTTGTTGGATGGAGTCTCCAGTAGAGACAAGAGACTGGTTG
This sequence comes from Eledone cirrhosa, assembly GCA_964016885.1. Lineage (NCBI taxonomy): Eukaryota > Metazoa > Mollusca > Cephalopoda > Octopoda > Eledonidae > Eledone > Eledone cirrhosa. Next base: position 107,666,518 of record OZ024744.1, read on the forward strand.
TTGGATGGAGTGTCCAGTAGAGATAAGAGACTGGTTGTTGGATGGAGTGTCCAGTAGAGACAAGAGACTGGTTGTTGGATGGAGTGTCCAGTAGAGATAAGAGACTGGTTGTTGGATGGAGTGTCCAGTAGAGACAAGAGACTGGTTGTTGGATGGAGTGTCCAGCAGAGATAAGAGACTGGTTGTTGGATGGAGTGTCCAGTAGAGATAAGAGACTGGTTGTTGGATGGAGTGTCCAGTAGAGACAAGGGACTGGTTGTTGGATGGAGTGTCCAGTAGAGACAAGAGACTGGTTGTTGGATGGAATGTCCAGTAGAGGCAAGAGACTGGTTGTTGGATGGAGTGTCCAGTAGAGACAAGTGACTGGTTGTTGGATGGAGTGTCTAGTAGAGACAAGGTACTGGTTGTTGGATGGAGTGTCCAGTAGAGACAAGAGACTGGTTGTTGGATGGAATGTCCAGTAGAGGCAAGAGACTGGTTGTTGGATGGAGTGTCCAGCAGAGGCAAGTGACTGGTTGTTGGATGGAGTGTCTAGTAGAGACAAGGTACTGGTTGTTGGATGGAGTGTCCAGTAGAGACAAGAGACTGGTTGTTGGATGGAGTGTCCAGTAGAGACAAGAGACTGGTTGTTGGATGGAATGTCCAGTAGAGGCAAGAGACTGGTTGTTGGATGGAGTGTCCAGTAGAGACAAGAGACTGGTTGTTGGATGGAGTGTCAAGTAGAGACAAGAGACTGGTTGTTGGATGGAGTGTCCAGCAGAGACAAGTGACTGGTTGTTGGATGGAGTGTCCAGTAGAGACAAGAGACTGGTTGTTGGATGGAGTGTCCAGTAGAGACAAGAGACTGGTTGTTGGATGTAGTGTCCAGTAGAGACAAGGGACTGGTTGTTGGATGGAGTGTCCAGTAGAGACAAGGGAGTGGTTGTTGGATGGAGTGTCCAGTAGAGACAAGAGACTGGTTGTTGGATGTAGTGTCCAGTAGAGATAAGAGACTGGTTGTTGGATGGAGTGTCCAGTAGAGACAAGGTACTGGTTGTTGGATGGAGTGTCCAGTAGAGACAAGAGACTGGTTGTTGGATGGAGTGTCCAGTAGAGACAAGAGACTGGTTGTTGGATGGAGTGTCCAGTAGAGACAAGAGACTGGTTGTTGGATGGAGTGTCCAGTAGAGACAAGAGACTGGTTGTTGGATGGAGTGTCAAGTAGAGACAAGAGACTGGTTGTTGGATGGAGTGTCTAGTAGAGACAAGAGACTGGTTGTTGGATGGAGTGTCCAGTAGAGACAAGAGACTGGTTGTTGGATGGAGTGTCCAGTAGAGACAAGAGACTGGTTGTTGGATGGAGTGTCCAGTAGAGATAAGAGACTGGTTGTTGGATGGAGTGTCCAGTAGAGACAAGAGACTGGTTGTTGGATGGAGTGTCCAGTAGAGATAAGAGACTGGTTGTTGGATGGAGTGTCCAGTAGAGATAAGAGACTGGTTGTTGGATGTAGTGTCCAGTAGAGATAAGAGACTGGTTGTTGGATGGAGTGTCCAGTAGAGACAAGAGACTGGTTGTTGGATGGAGTGTCCAGTAGAGACAAGAGACTGGTTGTTGGATGGAGTGTCAAGTAGAGACAAGAGACTGGTTGTTGGATGGAGTGTCCAGTAGAGACAAGAGACTGGTTGTTGGATGGAGTGTCCAGTAGAGACAAGAGACTGGTTGTTGGATGGAGTGTCCAGTAGAGACAAGAGACTGGTTGTTGGATGGAGTGTCCAGTAGAGACAAGAGACTGGTTGTTGGATGGAGTGTCTAGTAGAGACAAGAGACTGGTTGTTGAATGGAGTGTCCAGTAGAGACAAGAGACTGGTTGTTGGATGGAGTGTCCAGTAGAGACAAGAGACTGGTTGTTGGATGGAGTGTCCAGTAGAGACAAGAGACTGGTTGTTGGATGGAGTGTCCAGTAGAGACAAGAGACTGGTTGTTGGATGGAATGTCCAGTAGAGACAAGAGACTGGTTGTTGGATGTAGTGTCCAGTAGAGACAAGAGACTGGTTGTTGGATGGAGTGTCCAGTAGAGACAAGAGACTGGTTGTCAGATGGAGTGTCAAGTAGAGACAAGAGACTGGTTGTTGGATGGAGTGTCCAGCAGAGACAAGAGACTGGTTGTTGGATGGAGTGTCCAGTAGAGACAAGAGACTGGTTGTTGGATGGAGTGTCCAGCAGAGACAAGAGACTGGTTGTTGGATGGAGTCTCCAGTAGAGACAAGGGACTGGTTGTTGGAAGGAGTGTCCAGTAGAGACAAGAGACTGGTTGTTGGATGGAGTGTCCAGTAGAGACAAGAGACTGGTTGTTGGATGTAGTGTCCAGTAGAGACAAGAGACTGGTTGTTGGATGGAGTGTCCAGTAGAGACAAGAGACTGGTTGTCAGATGGAGTGTCCAGCAGAGACAAGAGACTGGTTGTTGGATGGAGTGTCCAGTAGAGACAAGAGACTGGTTGTTGGATGGAGTGTCCAGTAGAGACAAGAGACTGGTTGTTGGATGTAGTGTCCAGTAGAGACAAGAGACTGGTTGTTGGATGGAGTGTCCAGTAGAGACAAGAGACTGGTTGTCAGATGGAGTGTCCAGCAGAGACAAGAGACTGGTTGTTGGATGGAGTGTCCAGTAGAGACAAGAGACTGGTTGTTGGATGGAGTGTCCAGCAGAGACAAGAGACTGGTTGTTGGATGGAGTGTCCAGCAGAGACAAGAGACTGGTTGTTGGATGGAGTCTCCAGTAGAGACAAGGGACTGGTTGTTGGAAGGAGTGTCCAGTAGAGACAAGAGACTGGTTGTTGGATGGAGTGTCCAGTAGAGATAAGGGACTGGTTGTTGGATGTAGTGTCCAGCAGAGACAAGAGACTGGTTGTTGGATGGAGTGTCCAGCAGAGACAAGAGACTGGTTGTTGGATGGAGTCTCCAGTAGAGACAAGAGACTGGTTGTTGGATGGAGTGTCCAGTAGAGACAAGAGACTGGTTGTTGGATGGAGTGTCCAGTAGAGACAAGAGACTGGTTGTTGGATGGAGTGTCCAGCAGAGATAAGAGACTGGTTGTTGGATGGAGTGTCCAGTAGAGATAAGAGACTGGTTGTTGGATGGAGTGTCCAGCAGAGACAAGTGACTGGTTGTTGGATGGAGTGTCCAGTAGAGACAAGAGACTGGTTGTTGGATGGAGTGTCCAGTAGAGACAAGAGACTGGTTGTTGGATGGAGTGTCCAGTAGAGACAAGGGAGTGGTTGTTGGATGGAGTCTCCAGTAGAGACAAGAGACTGGTTGTTGGATGGAGTGTCCAGCAGAGACAAGAGACTGGTTGTTGGATGGAGTGTCCAGCAGAGACAAGAGACTGGTTGTTGGATGAAGTGTCCAGTAGAGACAAGAGACTGGTTGTTGGATGGAGTGTCCAGTAGAGACAAGAGACTGGTTGTTGGATGGAGTGTCCAGTAGAGACAAGAGACTGGTTGTTGGATGTAGTGTCCAGTAGAGACAAGGTACTGGTTGTTGGATGGAGTGTCTAGTAGAGACAAGAGACTGGTTGTTGGATGGAGTGTCCAGCAGAGACAAGAGACTGGTTGTTGGATGGAGTGTCCAGTAGAGACAAGAGACTGGTTGTTGGATGGAGTGTCCAGTAGAGACAAGAGACTGGTTGTTGGATGGAGTGTCAAGTAGAGACAAGAGACTGGTTGTTGGATGGAGTGTCCAGTAGAGACAAGAGACTGGTTGTTGGATGGAGTGTCCAGTAGAGACAAGAGACTGGTTGTTGGATGGAGTGTCCAGTAGAGACAAGAGACTGGTTGTTGGATGGAGTGTCAAGTAGAGACAAGAGACTGGTTGTTGGATGGAGTGTCCAGCAGAGACAAGGGACTGATTGTTGGATGGAGTGTCCAGTAGAGACAAGGGACTGGTTGTTGGATGGAGTGTCCAGTAGAGACAAGAGACTGGTTGTTGGATGGAGTGTCCAGTAGAGACAAGAGACTGGTTGTTGGATGGAGTGTCCAGTAGAGACAAGAGACTGGTTGTTGGATGGAGTGTCCAGTAGAGACAAGAGACTGGTTGTTGGATGGAGTGTCAAGTAGAGACAAGAGACTGGTTGTTGGATGGAGTGTCAAGTAGAGACAAGAGACTGGTTGTTGGATGGAGTGTCCAGTAGAGACAAGAGACTGGTTGTTGGATGGAGTGTCCAGTAGAGACAAGAGACTGGTTGTTGGATGGAGTGTCCAGTAGAGACAAGAGACTGGTTGTTGGATGGAGTGTCCAGCAGAGACAAGAGACTGGTTGTTGGATGGAGTGTCCAGTAGAGACTAGAGACTGGTTGTTGGATGGAGTCTCCAGTAGAGACAAGAGACTGGTTGTTGGATGGAGTGTCCAGTAGAGATAAGAGACTGGTTGTTGGATGGAGTGTCCAGTAGAGACAAGAGACTGGTTGTTGGATGGAGTGTCCAGTAGAGATAAGAGACTGGTTGTTGGATGGAGTGTCCAGTAGAGACAAGAGACTGGTTGTTGGATGGAGTGTCCAGCAGAGATAAGAGACTGGTTGTTGGATGGAGTGTCCAGTAGAGATAAGAGACTGGTTGTTGGATGGAGTGTCCAGTAGAGACAAGGGACTGGTTGTTGGATGGAGTGTCCAGTAGAGACAAGAGACTGGTTGTTGGATGGAATGTCCAGTAGAGGCAAGAGACTGGTTGTTGGATGGAGTGTCCAGTAGAGACAAGTGACTGGTTGTTGGATGGAGTGTCTAGTAGAGACAAGAGACTGGTTGTTGGATGGAGTGTCCAGTAGAGACAAGAGACTGGTTGTTGGATGGAGTGTCCAGTAGAGACAAGAGACTGGTTGTTGGATGGAGTGTCCAGTAGAGACAAGAGACTGGTTGTTGGATGGAGTGTCTAGTAGAGACAAGAGACTGGTTGTTGAATGGAGTGTCCAGTAGAGACAAGAGACTGGTTGTTGGATGGAGTGTCCAGTAGAGACAAGAGACTGGTTGTTGGATGGAGTGTCCAGTAGAGACAAGAGACTGGTTGTTGGATGGAGTGTCCAGTAGAGACAAGAGACTGGTTGTTGGATGGAATGTCCAGTAGAGACAAGAGACTGGTTGTTGGATGTAGTGTCCAGTAGAGACAAGAGACTGGTTGTTGGATGGAGTGTCCAGTAGAGACAAGAGACTGGTTGTCAGATGGAGTGTCAAGTAGAGACAAGAGACTGGTTGTTGGATGGAGTGTCCAGCAGAGACAAGAGACTGGTTGTTGGATGGAGTGTCCAGTAGAGACAAGAGACTGGTTGTTGGATGGAGTGTCCAGCAGAGACAAGAGACTGGTTGTTGGATGGAGTCTCCAGTAGAGACAAGGGACTGGTTGTTGGAAGGAGTGTCCAGTAGAGACAAGAGACTGGTTGTTGGATGGAGTGTCCAGTAGAGACAAGAGACTGGTTGTTGGATGTAGTGTCCAGTAGAGACAAGAGACTGGTTGTTGGATGGAGTGTCCAGTAGAGACAAGAGACTGGTTGTCAGATGGAGTGTCCAGCAGAGACAAGAGACTGGTTGTTGGATGGAGTGTCCAGTAGAGACAAGAGACTGGTTGTTGGATGGAGTGTCCAGTAGAGACAAGAGACTGGTTGTTGGATGTAGTGTCCAGTAGAGACAAGAGACTGGTTGTTGGATGGAGTGTCCAGTAGAGACAAGAGACTGGTTGTCAGATGGAGTGTCCAGCAGAGACAAGAGACTGGTTGTTGGATGGAGTGTCCAGTAGAGACAAGAGACTGGTTGTTGGATGGAGTGTCCAGCAGAGACAAGAGACTGGTTGTTGGATGGAGTGTCCAGCAGAGACAAGAGACTGGTTGTTGGATGGAGTCTCCAGTAGAGACAAGGGACTGGTTGTTGGAAGGAGTGTCCAGTAGAGACAAGAGACTGGTTGTTGGATGGAGTGTCCAGTAGAGATAAGGGACTGGTTGTTGGATGTAGTGTCCAGCAGAGACAAGAGACTGGTTGTTGGATGGAGTGTCCAGCAGAGACAAGAGACTGGTTGTTGGATGGAGTCTCCAGTAGAGACAAGAGACTGGTTGTTGGATGGAGTGTCCAGTAGAGACAAGGGACTGGTTGTTTGTTGGAGTGTCCAGTAGAGACAAGAGACTGGTTGTTGGATGGAGTGTCCAGTAGAGACAAGGGACTGGTTGTTGGAAGGAGTGTCCAGCAGAGACAAGAGACTGGTTGTTGGATGGAGTGTCCAGTAGAGACAAGGGACTGGTTGTTGGAAGGAGTGTCCAGTAGAGACAAGAGACTGGTTGTTGGATGGAGTGTCCAGTAGAGACAAGGGACTGGTTGTTGGAAGGAGTGTCCAGTAGAGACAAGAGACTGGTTGTTGGAAGGAGTGTCCAGTAGAGACAAGAGACTGGTTGTTGGATGGAGTGTCCAGTAGAGACAAGAGACTGGTTGTTGGATGGAGTGTCAAGTAGAGACAAGAGACTGGTTGTTGGATGGAGTGTCCAGTAGAGACAAGAGACTGGTTGTTGGATGGAGTGTCCAGTAGAGACAAGAGACTGGTTGTTGGAAGGAGTGTCCAGCAGAGACAAGAGACTGGTTGTTGGATGGAGTGTCCAGTAGAGACAAGGGACTGGTTGTTGGAAGGAGTGTCCAGTAGAGACAAGAGACTGGTTGTTGGATGGAGTGTCCAGTAGAGACAAGAGACTGGTTGTTGGATGGAGTGTCCAGTAGAGACAAGAGACTGGTTGTTGGATGGAGTGTCAAGTAGAGACAAGAGACTGGTTGTTGGATGGAGTGTCCAGTAGAGACAAGAGACTGGTTGTTGGATGGAGTCTCCAGTAGAGACAAGGGACTGGTTGTTGGATGGAGTGTCCAGTAGAGACAAGGGACTTATTTTTTAGCCAGATGTCCCAGAGAGGTTCGTCAACAACCAATGTAGATGGTTGCTCGTATCATGAACATGAGCTTGTTGAAATGACCATAGGAGAGGTAGTGGAGGGGTCCCTAACTGAAGATGCTGGGCTGTTGGGCTCGGTGAAGGTGGTGGTGTTGGTGTTGAAGCTGTATGTGTGGAAGCAGGGTAGGGACCAGATGTGGGATCTAGGGAAGGAGTTGGGGGAAGAAGGGAGCCGTGGTTCAACTGGAGGCGGTGGAAGAGATGGGTAAAGAGGGGTGGTAGGTAAGGGGGATTCAGAAGGTGGGTGGACGATGTAGTGGAGTGAGGGAAGTGGTGCACTTGACTTCATGGATGCAAGTGAGGGTGGCTTGGACCAGGGTGGGAGGTTACCATGTAATGGGCCTGCATTTCAAAATCATTGGAGGTGGAGGAATTGAGAGTAGAGGATGGAGTGTTTGGTAGGAGTGGGGTAGGATGAGGTGGAGCTGATGAGGGAACAATGGGAGGGGGTCAATGGAGAAAGATATGTGCAGGAAGTGGTTGGTTGGTGGTGGTGGTGGCAATGGAAGTGATAGATTTGGAGGTAAGGTGGAAGGAGCAGAGGAAAGAGAGAAAGGAGTTGAGCTGCTCCCATGAGAGTGATGTGATACCGATACAGTCGTCAATATAATGGGTGTATAGCTCGGGTATGGGGCCAGTGTATTGGACAAAGATTGAAGCTGAACATATCCAATGGATAGTTTGACATAGTCGGAGCCCATTCTTGTGCCCATGGCCATTCCAGTTACATGTTGGTAAAACTCATCCGAGAAGGAAAAGCAGTTAAGGGTGAGGACCAGGCTGGCAAGGCGGATGAGGGTGGAGGTAGAGGGTTGAGAAGATGGGCGAAGGTCATGGAAGCATTGGAGGGCATGGAGGCCTTCAGATTTGGTGATGAACTTGTAGAGGGATTTTATGTCGAGAGAGAAAATGGGTGTGTGGCTGGGCCAGGTGGGGCGGAGTTGAAGGGCATGGTATCAGTGGGAAGAGAGATCAGCTAGTAGGGGTTGTGAGGATAGATTCAAGATAGGTAGAGATGGGTGGGGCTGTTTCAGGCGGAGTCAATTGGGCAACCAGAGGTGTCTGGTTTGTAGATTTGGGGGAATGGTGAGTGGACGATGAGGTTGTAGGAGATCGGCAGGTGTAAGGAGGAGACAAGTTGTTGTACAGTAGGGGATACTTGTTGCTGGTATTTAGTGGTGGGATCTGAGGGTGGAGTTGGTAGAAGAAGGGGGTTACAGAGCTGTCATAGAACCTCTGTCCATCATGTGGAACGCCACACAACCTCTGTCCCGCTTGTCTGTCAGATTGATGATGATGATGTCATCACTGCTTCAAGGTTGAGCGAAGGGCAGCGACTTCAACTCGAGAGATGGTTCTCCACTGAGAGTATTTATGGAATCTGAAGTGGTTTTTGTCGCTATGACAGTCATCAAAGAATGCGTCTAACATGCTGTCCAAATGCCCAATGAGATGGTCATCAGACAGTGTCTAAGAAGCGGTCGTTAGAAGCAGGAGGCCTTCAATTTGGTGCTTTCCCATACATTGGATCAGAAGCAATGGTATTTAGTTGTTTTTGAACATGTACATGACTGATGTGGACCTGAGAACTAATATAAGCAGAAGATATATTGGAATTGTCTTTAAAGAATCTCAAATCTGTGTTAATTTAAATTTATCTCCCTCTATTTCATTCTCCCTAATCAGAAATGAATCACAGATCATGTCAATTCATTAACAAATATGTGTATCAAATTCTTTATCTATCCACAAGAATCTTTGTTTTTCTTCCTACAATGATCAATAAACCTAATGAGATTTATGGAAATTTATTGCACTTCAATTACTTCAAACTGATGAAATGCAGCAAAGTAAGAAGAAAACACTAGAGAGGTTGTCATATCATTGACAGGATGTACTGGGTGTATCACTAACACTAGAGAGGTTGTCATGTCATTGACAGGGTGTACTGGGTATATCACCAACACTAGAGAGGTTGTCATGTCATTGACAGGGTGTACTGGGTATACTGGGTATATCACCAACACTAGAGAGGTTGTCATGTCATTGACAGGGTGTACTGGGTATATCACCAACACTAGAGAGGTTGTCATGTCATTGACAGGGTGTACTGGGTGTACTGGATATATCACCAACACTAGAGAGGTTGTCATGTCATTGACAGGGTGTACTGGGTATAACACCAACACTAGAGAGGTTGTCATGTCATTGACAGGGTGTACTGGGTATACTGGGTATATCACCAACACTAGAGAGGGTGTCATGTCATTGACAGGGTGTACTGGGTATATCACCAACACTAGAGAGGTTGTCATGTCATTGACAGGGTGTACTAGGTATATCACCAACACTAGAGAGGTTGTCATGTCATTGACAGGGTGTACTGGGTATATCACCAACACTAGAGAGGTTGTCATGTCATTGACAGGGTGTACTGGGTATATCACCAACATTAGAGAGGTTGTCATGTCATTGACAGGGTATACTGGGTACACTGGGTATATCACCAACACTAGAGAGGTTGTCATGTCATTGACTGGGTATATCACCAACACTAGAGAGGTTGTCATGTCATTGACAGGGTGTACTGGGTGTACTGGGTATATCACCAACACTAGAGAGGTTGTCATGTCATTGACAGGGTGTACTGGGTATATCACCAACACTAGAGAGGTTGTCATGTCATTGACAGGGTGTACTGGGTATATCACCAACACTAGAGAGGTTGTCATGTCATTGACAGGGTATACTGGGTATATCACCAACACTAGAGAGGTTGTCATGTCATTGACAGGGTGTACTGGGTATATCACCAACACTAGAGAGGTTGTCATGTCATTGACAGGGTGAACTGGGTATACTGGGTATATCACCAACACTAGAGAGGGTGTCATGTCATTGACAGGGTGTACTGGGTATACTGGGTATATCACCAACACTAGAGAGGGTGTCATGTCATTGACAGGGTGTACTGGGTGTACTGGGTATATCACCAACACTAGAGAGGTTGTCATGTCATTGACAGGGTGTACTGGGTGTACTGGGTATATCACCAACACTAGAGAGGGTGTCATGTCATTGACAGGGTGTACTGGGTGTACTGGGTATATCACCAACACTAGAGAGGTTGTCATGTCATTGACAGGGTGTACTGGGTATATCACCAACACTAGAGAGGTTGTCATGTCATTGACAGGGTGTACTGGGTATATCACCAACACTAGAGAGGTTGTCATGTCATTGACAGGGTGTACTGGGTATATCACCAACATTAGAGAGGTTGTCATGTCATTGACAGGGTGTACTGGGTATATCACCAACACTAGAGAGGTTGTCATGTCATTGACAGGGTATAGTGGGTATATCACCAACACTAGAGAGGTTGTCATGTCATTGACGGTGTATACTGGGTATATCACCAACACTAGAGAGGTTGTCATGTCATTGACAGGGTATAGTGGGTATATCACCAACACTAGAGAGGTTGTCATGTCATTGACAGGGTATAGTGGGTATATCACCAACACTAGAGAGGTTGTCGTGTCATTGACAGGGTATAGTGGGTATATCACCAACACTAGAGAGGTTGTCATGTCATTGACAGGGTATAGTGGGTATATCAACAATACTAGAGAGGTTGTCATGTCATTGACAGGGTATAGTGGGTATATCACCAACACTAGAGAGGTTGTCATGTCATCGACAGGGTGTACTGGGTATATCACCAACACTAGAGAGGTTGTCATGTCATTGACAGGGTATAGTGGGTATATCACCAACACTAGAGAGGTTGTCATGTCATTGACGGTGTATACTGGGTATATCACCAACACTAGAGAGGTTGTCATGTCATTGAAAGGGTGTACTGGGTATATCACCAACACTAGAGAGGTTGACATGTCATTCACAGGGTGTACTGGTTATATCACCAACACTAGAGAGGTTCTCATGTCATTGACAGGGTGTACTGGGTATATCACTAACACTAGAGAGGTTGTCATGTCATTGACAGGGTGTACTGGGTATATCACCAACACTAGAGAGGTTGTCATGTCATTGACAGGGTGTACTGGGTATATCACCAACACTAGAGAGGTTGTCATGTCATTGACAGGGTGTACTGGGTATATCACCAACACTAGAGAGGTTGTCTTGTCATTGACAGGGTATACTGGGTATATCACCAACACTAGAGAGGTTGTCATGTCATTCACAGGGTGTACTGGGTATATCACCAATAGTAGAGAGGTTACCATGTCATTGACAGGGTGTACTGGGTATATCACCAACACTAGAGAGGTTGTCATGTCATTGACAGGGTGTACTGGGTATATCACCAACACTAGAGAGGTTGTCATGTCATTCACAGGGTGTACTGGGTATATCACCAATAGTAGAGAGGTTACCATGTCATTGACAGGGTGTACTGGGTATATCACCAACACTAGAGAGGTTGTCATGTCATTGACAGGGTGTACTGGGTATATCACCAACACTAGAGAGGTTGTCATGTCATTGACAGGGTGTACTGGGTATATCACCAACGCTAGAGAGGTTGTCATGTCATTGACAGGGTGTACTGGGTATATCACCAACACTAGAGAGGTTGTCATGTCATTGACAGGGTATACTGGGTATATCACCAACACTAGAGAGGTTGTCATGTCATTGACAGGGTATACTGGGTATATCACCAACACTAGAGAGGTTGTCATGTCATTGACAGGGTGTACTGGGTGTATCACCAACACTAGAGAGGTTGTCATGTCATCGACAGGGTGTACTGGGTATACTGGGTATATCACCAACACTAGAGAGGTTCTCATGTCATTAACAGAGTGTACTGGGTATATCACTAACACTAGAGAGGTTGTCATGTCATTGACAGTGTGTACTGGGTATACTGGGTATATCACTAACACTAGAGAGGTTGTATGTCATTGACAGGGTGTACTGGGTGTATCACCAACACTAGATAGATTGTCATGTCATTGACAGGGTGTACTGGGTATACTGGGTATATCACCAACACTAGAGAGGTTGTCATGTCATTGACAGGGTGTACTGGGTATACTGGGTATATCACCAACACTAGAGAGGTTGTCATGTCATTGATAGTGTGTACTGGGTATACTGGGTATATCACCAACACTAGAGAGGTTGTCATGTCATTGACAGGGTGTGCTGGGTATATCACCAACACTAGAGAGGTTGTCATGTCATTGACAGGGTATACTGGGTATATCACCAACACTAGAGAGGTTCTCATGTCATTGACAGGGTGTACTGGGTATATCACTAACACTAGAGAGGTTGTCATGTCATTGACAGGGTGTACTGGGTGTATCACCAACACTAGAGAGGTTGTCATGTCATTGACAGGGTGTACTGGGTGTATCACCAACACTAGATAGGTTGTCATGTCATCGACAGGTTACACTGGGTATATCACCAACACTAGAGAGGTTGTCATGTCATTGACAGGGTGTACTGGGTACACTGGGTATATCACCAACACTAGAGAGGTTGTCATGTCATTGACAGTGTGTACTGGGTATACTGGGTATATCACCAACACTAGAGAGGTTGTCATGTCATTGACAGGGTGTACTGGGTATATCACCAACACTAGAGAGGTTCTCATGTCATTGACAGGGTGTACTGGGTATATCACCAACACTAGAGAGGTTGTCATGTCATTGACAGGGTATACTGGGTATATCACCAACACTAGAGAGGTTCTCATGTCATTGACAGGGTGTACTGGGTATATCACTAACACTAGAGAGGTTGTCATGTCATTGACAGGGTGTACTGGGTATATCACCAACACTAGAGAGGTTGTCTTGTCATTGACAGGGTGTACTGGGTATATCACCAACACTAGAGAGGTTGTCATGTCATTGACAGGGTATACTGGGTATATCACCAACACTAGAGAGGTTGTCATGTCATTGACAGGGTGTACTGGGTATATCACCAACACTAGAGAGGTTGTCATGTCATTGACAGGGTGTACTGGGTATATTACCAACACTAGAGAGGTTGTCATGTCATTGACAGGGTATAGTGGGTATATCACCAACACTAGAGTGGTTTTCATGTCATTGACAGGGTATACTGGGTATATCTCCAACACTAGAGAGGTTTCATGTCATTGACAGGGCGTACTGGGTATATCACCAACACTAGAGAGGTTGTCATGTCATTGACAGGGTATACTGGGTATTTTACCAACACTAGAGAGTTTGTCACGTCCTTGACAGGGTGTACTGGGTGTATCACCAACACTAGAGAGGTTGTCATGTCATTGACAGGGTATACTGGGTATATCAACAACACTAGAGAGGTTGTCATGTCATTGACAGGGTATACTGGATATATCACCAACACTAGAGTGGTTGTCATGTCATTGACAGGGTATACTGGGTATATCTCCAAAACTAGAGAGGTTTCATGTCATTGACAGGGTATACCGGGTATATCACCAACACTAGAGAGGTTGTCATGTCATTGACTGGGTATACCGGGTACATCAGCAACACTAGAGAGGTTGTCATGTCATTGACAGGGTATACCAGGTATATCAGCAACACTAGAGAGGTTGTCATGTCATTGACAGAGTGTACTGGGTATACCACCAACACTAGAGAGGTTGTCATGTCATTGACAGGGTATACCAGGTATATCAGCAACACTAGAGAGGTTGTCATGTCATTGACAGAGTGTACTGGGTATACCACCAACACTAGAGAGGTTGTCATGTCATTGACAGGGTGTACTGGGTGTACTGGGTATATCACCAACACTAGAGAGGTTGTCATGTCATTGACAGGGTGTACTGGGTGTACTGGGTATATCACCAACACTAGAGAGGTTGTCTTGTCATTGACAGGGTATACTGGGTATATCACCAACACTAGAGAGGTTGTCATGTAATTGACAGGGTATACTGGGTATATCACCAACACTAGAGAGGTTGTCATGTCATTGACAGGGTGTACTGGGTATATCACCAAAATTAGAGAGGTTGTCGTGTCATTGACAGGGTGTACTGGGTATATCACCAAAAGTAGAGAGGTTGTCATGTCATTGACAGGGTGTACTGGGTATATCACCAACACTAGAGAGGTTGTCATGTCATTGACTGGGTATACTGGGTATATCAACAACACTAGAGAGGTTGTCATGTCATTGACAGGGTGTACTGGGTATATCACCAACACTAGAGAGGTTGTCATGTCATTGACAGGGTATACTGGGTATATCACCAACACTAGAGAGGTTGTCATGTCATTGACAGGGTGTACTGGGTGTATCACCAACACTAGAGAGGTTGTCATGTCATCGACAGGGTGTACTGGGTATACTGGGTATATCACCAACACTAGAGAGGTTCTCATGTCATTGACAGAGTGTACTGGGTATATCACCAACACTAGAGAGGTTGTCATGTCATTGACAGTGTGTACTGGGTATACTGGGTATATCACTAACACTAGAGAGGTTGTCATGTCATTGACAGGGTGTACTGGGTGTATCACCAACACTAGATAGGTTGTCATGTCATTGACAGGGTGTACTGGGTATACTGGGTATATCACCAACACTAGAGAGGTTGTCATGTCATTGACAGGGTGTACTGGGTATACTGGGTATATCACCAACACTAGAGAGGTTGTCATGTCATTGACAGTGTGTACTGGGTATACTGGGTATATCACCAACACTAGAGAGGTTGTCATGTCATTGACAGGGTGTACTGGGTATATCACCAACACTAGAGAGGTTGTCATGTCATTGACAGGGTATACTGGGTATATCACCAACACTAGAGAGGTTCTCATGTCATTGACAGGGTGTACTGGGTATATCACTAACACTAGAGAGGTTGTCATGTCATTGACAGGGTGTACTGGGTATATCACCAACACTAGAGAGGTTGTCATGTCATTGACAGGGTGTACTGGGTATATCACCAACACTAGAGAGGTTGTCATGTCATCGACAGGTTACACTGGGTGTACTGGGTATATCACCAACACTAGAGAGGTTGTCATATCATTGACAGGGTGTACTGGGTATATCACCAACACTAGAGAGGTTGTCATGTCATTGACAGGGTGTACTGGGTATACTGGGTATATCACCAACACTAGAGAGGTTGTCATGTCATTGACAGTGTGTACTGGGTATACTGGGTATATCACCAACACTAGAGAGGTTGTCATGTCATTGACAGGGTGTACTGGGTATATCACCAACACTAGAGAGGTTCTCATGTCATTGACAGGGTGTACTGGGTATATCACCAACACTAGAGAGGTTGTCATGTCATTGACAGGGTATACTGGGTATATCACCAACACTAGAGAGGTTCTCATGTCATTGACAGGGTGTACTGGGTATATCACTAACACTAGAGAGGTTGTCATGTCATTGACAGGGTGTACTGGGTATATCACCAACACTAGAGAGGTTGTCTTGTCATTGACAGGGTGTACTGGGTATATCACCAACACTAGAGAGGTTGTCATGTCATTGACAGGGTGTACTGGGTATATCACCAACACTAGAGAGGTTGTCATGTCATTGACAGGGTGTACTGGGTATATTACCAACACTAGAGAGGTTGTCATGTCATTGACAGGGTATAGTGGGTATATCACCAACACTAGAGTGGTTTTCATGTCATTGACAGGGTATACTGGGTATATCTCCAACACTAGAGAGGTTTCATGTCATTGACAGGGTATACTGGGTATATCACCAACACTAGAGAGGTTGTCATGTCATTGACAGGGTGTACTGGGTATATCACCAACACTAGAGAGGTTGTCATGTCATTGACGGTGTATACTGGGTATATCACCAACACTAGAGAGGTTGTCATGTCATTGACAGGGTGTACTGGGTATATCACTAACACTAGAGAGGTTGTCATGTCATTGACAGGGCGTACTGGGTATATCACCAACACTAGAGAGGTTATCATGTCATTGACAGGGTATACTGGGTATTTTACCAACACTAGAGAGTTTGTCATGTCCTTGACAGGGTGTACTGGGTGTATCACCAACACTAGAGAGGTTGTCATGTCATTGACAGGGTATACTGGGTATATCAACAACACTAGAGAGGTTGTCATGTCATTGACAGGGTATACTGGATATATCACCAACACTAGAGTGGTTGTCATGTCATTGACAGGGTATACTGGGTATATCTCCAACACTAGAGAGGTTTCATGTCATTGACAGGGTATACCGGGTATATCACCAACACTAGAGAGGTTGTCATGTCATTGACTGGGTATACCGGGTGCATCAGCAACACTAGAGAGGTTGTCATGTCATTGACAGGGTATACCAGGTATATCAGCAACACTAGAGAGGTTGTCATGTCATTGACAGAGTGTACTGGGTATACCACCAACACTAGAGAGGTTGTCATGTCATTGACAGGGTATACCAGGTATATCAGCAACACTAGAGAGGTTGTCATGTCATTGACAGAGTGTACTGGGTATACCACCAACACTAGAGAGGTTGTCATGTCATTGACAGGGTGTACTGGGTGTACTGGGTATATCACCAACACTAGAGAGGTTGTCATGTCATTGACAGGGTGTACTGGGTGTACTGGGTATATCACCAACACTAGAGAGGTTGTCTTGTCATTGACAGGGTATACTGGGTATATCACCAACACTAGAGAGGTTGTCATGTAATTGACAGGGTATACTGGGTATATCACCAACACTAGAGAGGTTGTCATGTCATTGACAGGGTGTACTGGGTATATCACCAAAATTAGAGAGGTTGTCGTGTCATTGACAGGGTGTACTGGGTATATCACCAAAAGTAGAGAGGTTGTCATGTCATTGACAGGGTGTACTGGGTATATCACCAACACTAGAGAGGTTGTCATGTCATTGACTGGGTATACTGGGTATATCAACAACACTAGAGAGGTTGTCATGTCATTGACAGGGTGTACTGGGTATATCACCAACACTAGAGAGGTTGTCATGTCATTGACAGGGTATACTGGGTATATCACCAACACTAGAGAGGTTGTCATGTCATTGACAGGGTATACTGGGTATATCACCAACACTAGAGAGGTTGTCATGTCATTGACACGGTGTACTGGGTGAATCACCAACACTAGAGAGGTTGTCATGTCATTGACAGGGTATACTGGGTATATCAGCAACACTAGAGAGGTTGTCATGTCATTGACAGGGTATACTGGGTATATCACCAACACTAGAGAGGTTGTCATGTCATTGACAGGGTGTACTGGGTATATCACAAACACTAGAGAGGTTGTCATGTCATTGACAGGGTGTACTGGGTATATCACCAACACTAGAGAGGTTGTCATGTCATTGACAGGGTGTACTGGGTGTATCAGCAACACTAGAGAGGTTGTCATGTCATTGACAGGGTATACTGGGTATATCACCAACACTAGATAGGTTGTCATGACATTAACAGGGTATACTGTGTATATCAACAACAATAGAGAGGTTGTCATGTCATTGACAGGGTGTACTGGGTATATCACCAACGCTAGAGAGGTTGTCATGTCATTGACAGGGTATACTGGGTATATCACCAACACTAGAGAGGTTGACATGTCATTGACAGGGTGTACTGGGTATATCACCAACACTAGAGAGGTTGTCATGTCATTGACAGGGTGTACTGGGTATATCACTAACACTAGAGAGGTTGTCATGTCATTGACAGGGTGTACTGGGTATATCACCAACACTAGAGAGGTTGTCATGTCATTGACAGGGTATACTGGGTATATCACCAACACTAGAGAGGTTGTCATGTCATTGACAGGGTATATTGGGTATATCAACAACACTAGAGAGGTTGTCATGTCATTGACAGGGTATACTGGGTATATCACCAACACTAGAGAGGTTGTCTTGTCATTGACAGGGTGTACTGGGTATATCACCAACACTAGAGAGGTTGTCATGTCATTGACAGGGTGTACTGGATATATCACCAACACTAGAGAGGTTGTCATGTCATTGACAGTGTGTACTGGGTGTATCACCAACACTAGAGAGATTGTCATGTCATTGACAGGGTATACTGGGTATATCACCAACACTAGAGAGGTTGTCATGTCATTGACAGGGTGTACTGGGTATATCACCAACACTAGAGAGGTTGACATGTCATTGACAGGGTATAGTGGGTATATCACCAACACTAGAGAGGTTGTCATGTCATTGACAGGGTGTACTGGGTGTACTGGGTATATTACCAACACTAGAGAGGTTGTCATGTCATTGACAGGGTGTACTGGGTATATCACCAACACTAGAGAGGTTGTCATGTCATTGACAGAATGTACTGGGTACACTGGGTATATTACCAACACTAGAGAGGTTGTCACGTCATTGACAGGGTGTACTGGGTATATCACCAACACTAGAGAGGTTGTCATGTCATTGACAGGGTGTACTGGGTATATCACCAACGCTAGAGAGGTTGTCATGTCATTGACAGGGTATACTGGGTATATCACCAACACTAGAGAGGTTGACATGTCATTGACAGGGTGTACTGGGTATATCACCAACACTAGAGACGTTGTCATGTCATTGAAAGGGTATACTGGGTATATCACCAACACTAGAGAGGTTGTCATGTCATTAACAGGGTATACCAGGTATATCACCAACACTAGAGAGGTTGTCATGTCATTGACAGGGTGTACTGGGTATATCACCAACACTAGAGAGGTTGTCATGTCATTGACAGGGTGTACTGGGTATATCACCAACACTAGAGAGGTTGTCATGTCATTGACAGGGTATACTGGGTATATCACTAACACTAGAGAGGTTGTCATGTCATTGACAGACTGTACTGGGTATATCACCAACACTAGAGAGGTTGTCATGTCATTGACAGGGTGTACTGGATATATCACCAGCACTAGAGAGGTTGTCATGTCATTGACAGGGTGTACTGGGTATATCACTAACACTAGAGAGGTTGTCATGTCATTGACAGGGTGTACTGGGTATATCACCAACACTAGAGAGGTTGTCATGTCATTGACGGGGTATACTGGGTATATCACCAACACTAGAGATGTTGTCATGTCATTGACAGGGTGTACTGGGTATATCACTAACACTAGAGAGGTTGTCATGTCATTGACAGTGTGTACTGGGTATACTGGGTATATCACTAACACTAGAGAGGTTGTCATGTCATTGACAGGGTGTACTGGGTGTATCACCAACACTAGAGAGGTTGTCATGTCATTGACAGGGTATACTGGGTATATCTCCAACACTAGAGAGGTTTCATGTCATTGACAGGGTATACCGGGTATATCACCAACACTAGAGAGGTTGTCATGTCATTGACAGGGTATACTGGGTATATTACCAACACTAGAGAGGTTGTCATGTCATTGACTGGGTATACCGGGTACATCAGCAACACTAGAGAGGTTGTCATGTCATTGACAGGGTATACCAGGTATATCAGCAACACTAGAGAGGTTGTCATGTCATTGACAGAGTGTACTGGGTATACCACCAACACTAGAGAGGTTGTCATGTCATTGACAGGGTGTACTGGGTATATCACCAACACTAGAGAGGTTGTCATGTCATTGACAGAGTGTACTGGGTATACCACCAACACTAGAGAGGTTGTCATGTCATTGACAGGGTATACCAGGTATATCAGCAACACTAGAGAGGTTGTCATGTCATTGACAGAGTGTACTGGGTATACCACCAACACTAGAGAGGTTGTCATGTCATTGACAGGGTGTACTGGGTGTACTGGGTATATCACCAACACTAGAGAGGTTGTCATGTCATTGACAGGGTGTACTGGGTGTACTGGGTATATCACCAACACTAGAGAGGTTGTCTTGTCATTGACAGGGTATACTGGGTATATCACCAACACTAGAGAGGTTGTCATGTCATTGACAGGGTGTACTGGGTATATCACCAACACTAGAGAGGTTGTCATGTCATTGACAGGGTATACTGGGTATATCACCAACACTAGAGAGGTTGTCATGTCATTGACAGGGTGTACTGGGTATATCACCAACACTAGAGAGGTTGTCATGTCATTGACAGGGTATACTGGGTATATCACCAACACTAGAGAGGTTGTCATGTCATTGACAGGGTGTACTGGTTATATCACTAACACTAGAGAGGTTGTCATGTCATTGACAGGGTGTACTGGGTATATCACTAACACTAGAGAGGTTGTCATGTCATTGACATGGTGTACTGGGTATATCACCAACACTAGAGAGGTTGTCATGTCATTGACAGGGTGTACTGGGTATATCACTAACACTAGAGAGGTTGTCATGTCATTGACAGGGTGTACTGGGTATATCACCAACACTAGAGAGGTTGTCATGTCATTGAAAGGGTGTACTGGGTATATCACCAACACTAGAGAGGTTGTCATGTCATTGACAGGGTGTACTGGGTATATCACTAACACTAGAGAGGTTGTCATGTCATTGACAGGGTGTACTGGGTATATCACCAACAATAGAGAGGTTGTCATGTCATTGACAGGGTATACTGGGTATATCACCAACACTAGAGAGGTTGTCATGTCATTGACAGGGTATACTGGGTATATCACCAACACTAGAGAGGTTGTCATGTCATTGACAGGGTGTACTGGGTGTATCACCAACACTAGAGAGGTTGTCATGTTATTGACAGGTTATACTGGGTATATCACCAACACTAGAGAGGTTGTCATGTCATTGACAGGGTATACTGGGTATATCACTAACACTAGAGAGGTTATCATGTCATTGACAGGGTGTACTGGGTATATCACTAACACTAGAGAGGTTGTCATGTCACTGACAGGGTGTACTGGGTGTATCACCAACACTAGATAGGTTGTCATGTCATTGACAGGTTATACTGGGTATATCACCAACACTAGAGAGGTTGTCATGTCATTGACAGGGTATACTGGGTATATCACTAACACTAGAGAGGTTGTCATGTCATTGACAGGGTGTACTGGGTATATCACTAACACTAGCGAGGTTGTCATGTCATTGACAGTGTGTACTGGGTGTATCACCAACACTAGAGAGGTTGTCATGTTATTGACAGGGTGTACTGGGTGTATCACCAACACTAGAGAGGTTGTCATGTCATTGACAGGGTATACTGGGTATATCACCAACACTAGAGAGGTTTCCATGTCATAGACAGGGTGTACTGGGTATACTGGATATATGCACAGAGGTAGAGAGAATATAGTAGGTACCTTAGAACTTGAGAAGTGTGTAGCTAAGGAATTATACTGGAGCAGACATTGATAGGGTGGGATGAAGGTATGCAGTAACAGTTGAAAGCAGGTGACATTGGGATAGATCAGGTCACATCTACACAATGAACTTGGCATGACAAAGGTTTCTCCTCGGTATGTGCCATGTCTTCTGGCACCTGATCAAAAGCACACCAGGCTGATCACATCACAGGGAAATCTGACATTGTTTGAAGCAGACACAGCTGGTTTTCTTGAACATTTCCTAACCCAGGATGAGTGTTGGAGACAGAAAGACAATCCATGCAGTGGAAACACCCTACCTCACCTGCTCTACACAAGGCCAAGGTTGTTTCACTTGCGGGGAAGGTGAAGGCCTCAGTGTTTTGCGATGCAGAAGGTATTGTGTTTATTGACTATCTTCAAAAGGGCCATACCATCAATGGGTGAGTACTATGCCAACTTGCTGAGGCACTCCCGATAGGCTATCAAAACCAAACACCCAGGAAAACTGATGAAAAGGGTCTTGTTTCATCAGGACAATGCTCCTGCACACAAATCTGTAGCAAGCAATGGCACTATTTTATCACTGCGGAGTTATTTGGTTGTGCTTTGTCACTCGCCAGCCCTTAGGGTTGGTGGCATGCGGAAAGAGAGAGAGAGCGGAAAGAGAGAGAGAGCGGAAAGAGAGAGAGCGCGGAAAGAGAGAGGGCGCGGAGAGAGGGGGAGGAGATAGGGGAAAGAGAGAGAGAGAGAGAGGGGAAAGAGAGAGAGAGAGAGGGGAAAGAGAGAGAGAGAGACCACCAGTTGCGTTTTGGATTCATAATGGCTTCCCTACTCCTAAGACTTTGCTCTCTAACAATGAGAGTAGTTTCATTAAACAGTTTTTAGGAGATTTACCGTAACCGATTCAAAAGTACTTGCCTTTCAGAGATTTGCCATTACACGTCAGCTTTGTTGACCAAAATCTCTGTACCACTTTGCACCCTTTGTACCTGCGTTCATGTCAAGTAAAAATAAATCTTTATTATGTTTAACTATGCCTTCTGATCTTTCCACCAGGACTAAACATAAACATGCAGCCTTACATCTCTATCTTCTTTAAGGATATAATCTTCGCTACCAACACAGAATACAGCTAGAGCCCTATTACTAAATGTCCTTGGTTTCAATAATTGTTCTGTGTGACTGGCTTTGAACTGGTTGATGCCGCTCCCTATTCTGATTTAGCCCTATCTGACTATCATCTGTTCATTTGTAAAACATCAGGCGGATACAACCAAAATTGTGAATCCCAGAGGATGGTCGGGGAGATGTGCTAATAGTTATCTCTGTCCAGACTACAATAAAGAGAGATGTGGTTTGGTGATCAAAGATTGTTGATGCTGCCACTAATTTAAGTTCTACAAAGAATCGATAAGAGCACAGCTTGTAGTCTTTAGTCTTTAGCCCAATATAGGGAAATATTTTTTAATGAAACCATAATTGATAAAAGGAGAAGTAGAGTGAAACCTCAGTTCACAAACTTAATTCCTTCTTCAAGGCCGTTATCACCCGAAATGTTTGTTAACTCAAATTATTTTTCCAATACAAAATGTTGAGAGAGAGATTGTGTGGGAAAAAGAGATAGATAACTAACTACACAGCAAGTGACACTTTCCCTGCCAATACTTCCAGCTTGTTGCCAGCCATTGTTGCCAGTTAGCATGTTCGTTACTGGAGACACCATTCGGGAACTGAAACGTTTTCTATTTGGAAAAATTGCTTGCAAACTGATTTGTTCATGGTGAAAGTAGTAGTAGTAGTAGTAGCAGCAGCAGTAGTAGTAGTAGTAGTAGTAGTAGTAACAGTAGTCGTAGTAACAGTAGTAGTAACAGCAGTAGCAGCAGCAGCAGCAGCAGTAGTAGTAGTAACAGTA